>NSJX01000166.1:6655-19554 GCA_002286715.1 Dentipellis sp. KUC8613
GTACAGAGGCTCCGATGTGGGCACCCGTGACGAGTGCAGACCGAGGACCTCGACTTGCGTCAACACCGAGAAACAGCAACTACACATTTGTAGTAGCTGAGAACAATTACCATCAGGTGTTCTGACAACTGTGGTGGCTAGTATAGTCCACTAACACCCTAATATAATAGCATAGCATGGTGGATTCAGCAGCTGGTGTGTTTACCCTGCTACTACAGTAGCATAGTAGTGTTTTGCAGCCTTATAAGGTGTAGTAGTAAAATGCGACAGCGTTGCAGTGCACAGTAGTAAAGTCTGTAAAGGGAGCAGTGCTGCAGCTCGTGACTTTTACTATGGTGAAATAACAGGGATACCGACAGAATGGCCCACAGCCGTACACTGGACCATGCTCGGTGAGCAGTCGAACCGCACGTGACCGCTCGCCCTTCCAGTCTGTACGCCACCGGCCCCGCCGCCGCTGCCGCCGCCGCTGCCACCGCCGCCGCCACCGCCGCCACAACCGGGCGCTTGTTGCACGCCACCCCATACCACAGCTCCTGCCCCTCCTTGCGCCCTCGCCCTCGCCCTCGCCAGCCTTCTATCCCCCTGCAGCGCTCAAGGAACCCTGGCGCCGGTCCACTCGTGGCATTCGCCGCCATTTCCAGCCGCCGCCGCCGCCGCCGCCGCCGCCGTCATCGCCTTCGCTAGGCGTAGGCTCCTCGCCCGCCCGCCGCTCGTTTTCGCATCCCTCCCCGCACCCGTTTACGCCCTCGCCGACCCTTCGCCCCGCGCAGACAACGCGCGATGTTGTCAATTCGGAAGCTGCACGTTGGATACGCCCCGGCCCCTCCCGCTGTTGCTCCTGCCACCGCTGGGCGCCGGGTGCTTCCACCTGCCCGCCCACCCTCCTGCGCCCCCTCTTGCGCCCATTCCTGCCCTCGCCGACCCCTCATTTGCCTAAAGCACTCTGCTGCTGGCAATTTTGAGGTTGTGGGCTTTATCACCCGCCTCCCGCTCCCCTCGTCACTCCCCTCCCCACCGGCCGCCGCTTCCCCGCTGGCGTTTTCATTCACCTGCCCTCCTCGCGTCCCTTCCCGCGCTCTTTCGAGCCCGCGCCGGCCCTCGTCAATGTGGAACATCCTCGTCCCTTGTGTGGGCGAGATTGTATAGCGGAGCCGCCCCCGTTCCCATCGCCGGGCGGCGGGTGCTTCCGTTTGGACCACACCTCATCTTTCTGTGTCCGTACGCCCTCCTGCGGATCTCTCGATGTATGCGGACTACTCACATTGCTTCCTAGCTCGAGTTCATGTAGTAGTGCTGCCGCTGCGGTTCAGGTCAAGATGCTGGCACCTGCCTGGCCCTCGTGCGCTTCCTCCTGCCCTTGTTCGTGCTTTCGTTGACCTCTTACATTACGGTTGCATCATATGTGTACCCCTCTCACCGTCTCCATGAGCGAGATGCTTGCGCTTGTCGATGAGCACGGTAAACCATCTGCTTATTTTCAACCACCCTGCACCCTCTCTTTGCATCCTGTACTTGCATCCTTTCGATGACCCCATTGCCTTGTCATTTACCTCTCGTGCTACTCATGTTTTCCGCGTCGGGCCTGAAGTTTTTGAAGAATGTTACATACACGTATAACTACTTGCTATCTCCCTTTTGTCTAACAGCAGCCGCGCTAAAGTCATTGAGAACTGTAGTTCTACCAGGACAAGCTGAATTTGCAAAGTTTATACTACTATTTCTGTCTAGAAATGTACTAAGAACTGAATTATTATTGAAGTAAACACCTTTGTGTTTGTGATTCTCTGGAGACGAGTTGAAAATTCGACAGATGTGTTCATCAGGCACGTGCTCTGTGTAGTCAGCGCAACGGCGTCAGCACGGAAGCAAATTGAACGATCAAGATCTCACCTCTTGCGCAGGACCCTCGAGTTCGTCTCGGGCTCCACGTCTCGCAGTCGCTTCGTCCCTGCAGGCCCCTTCCCTTTTCTATTCTCGCCCGCCGATGTACCACCATTATTCTCGTGGCCTTCACTTTCTACGCCTTCGCTGCCTTCCAAGTCAGCGCGAGCCTTCAACAATGCGTGTACTTGGGTAAGCACGAAATCGACGTCCTCTACAACCGACTGAAGCTCGTTTTCTTCAGCTTTCGATTGTGTTTGGCCGTTCCACCAGACAAGAGGAATCAGGAACATGAAAAGGCCGTTTGGGCCCCCTTTCGCCAAGTCTTGCCACGTCTCGTCTCCGCCATCACGCCTCAGGGGCCACGCATTCTCCGAAGTGCCCCTCCACTTGGGCTGGGAAGTCGTCCACCAACGCCGGAATGCGTCTGCGAACATCGACAAATTGCCCAAAGTCGGTCTCTTGCCGTAGTTTCTGCCTTCTTTCATCCATTGGCCCAACGCGAAAGGTCGCTTGCTATTGTCGATCCAATGCTTGCGGCTCTGAACAAATGTAAGCATCATTCGGGGCCTGTTCACACAATGAACACACCTTTCCTCCTGGGTAATCGAGCAGTTTCTCACAAGCGCGCCATTTCTCAAGGATTGCGGTCCATTCAATGCACTGTGGCCCTTCATTCAAGAAGTTGCGAGCATCCTGCATCCATTGGGGCTCGTCGGCGGCAGCATCCGTACTGGCGTTTGAGCTAACGCGTGCAGCTGGTGCGGCCACATTGGCCCCGGCCTTAGATGGAAAGGCGGTACGTTCGGCCTCAGTGGCGTCCGCCCCGCGTTCAATCGCAATCCCGGCGCCATCGGGGTGACCGACTGTTGTATGCGCAGCCGCACCAGCTCCACTGTCACTTCCGCCTTCGTTTGCCGCTAAACTAATCTCATTCTCCAGCACAGTTTCATCGGCACTTGTATCTTTTGCTGAGGCCTGCGAGTCGGCACCCCCGTCTTTCGCAGGACCACGGGTAAGGGTTCCCTCCCTGCATTGCTAAATCAGCGCGAATTATATCGAGATTTGTAGCTCTGACATACTCTTCAGCAAGTGCTGCCGTCCCTTGCTTTGATGCGGACGTTGTGGACGCTGAGGCCAGTGGCCTCGCTGTCGCAGCACTCCTTAGGCCCCAGGATCCGGCAACCTCTGTCATTTTTTTCAGTGTCTCTTCGTTAGGTGCCTCCCGCCGGCGTTCAGCTGTATCAAGCCCCAGTTGTTTCCTCAACTCGGCCTGCTTAGCCAAGTTTCTTTCACGGATCTTCAGAATCGAATCCTCGTCATCGTCGTCGTCGTCGTCATCATCATCATCATCATCATCATCATCATCTGCTTCTTCGTCATTGTCCTTTTCTTTCTCCGGCTCCTTGTCTGTTTTGTTCTCTGCATTAGGAGGCTGGGTATCCTGATCCGCGGAGGCCGTAGAGGTGAGTGAACGCGCTGCGCGTACTGCAGGTGCTAACTCCAGTTGTCAGTATTCAATGACGACTTCCAGATCTGTGCACATACGAAAAATCTTATTCAAATACTCGACGAAAGGCTTTTCCAAGCTTTCGTGATATTTTGGGTACACGTCCTTGAAAGGCAACTGGCCTGGAGTCTCCGTATCGTAACTGTAGCTTGTAAGTTGCCATATGCACCAACCAGTAAGTAGTCTGGACTTACGCGTACGATTCAAGCCTTCCTTTGTTACCAGGCTTCGGCCCTCCAAACAAAATGGTGCAAACCCATCCTGTCTCATCCAGAATTTCTTGCACCAGATCGCGCAACTCCAGCTTCAAGTCCTCGCATTTTCTGTAAGATAGCACATGAATAACCGTCATGGGCTCCCCGCTGTCGTCTGTTAAACTCACATATCGTATTTCATTAGCTGGCGCTTGGCATCGTCAATCGGCAATCCATCGTCTCCGGTCTCTTCATCATCATCTTCCGTGTACTGGCCGCTTTCCCGTGCCTTAGCAACATCAGCCTTCACCTCATCTGACTCGCTAGCATACAACTGGGCACACATGCGGTTGCGGAAAGCGAGTGGTGTCTCTGCGGCCGTTCCTGCTGGTACGTTTTTCAAGTATTCGTTGTACGCGGGGTTCACTAGAGCCGCTAGCTTAGGCTTCCAGTACTTCTTTTGATAGACTTGATGAATTGACAGTTTTCGCTTTCTAGCCCCTAGCTTCAGTAATCGACGACCATGGCCACGGCCGCCGCCGCTCCCGCGTGTGCGGTTGTTGAACCACTCCCGAAGTCTCTGTCGTTTGTCAGTCAGTATCTGTCCATTCTTTGTCATGTAAACTTGAATAACCCGTCGAATCTTATCGTTATCTTCAGGCCACTTCGCAAACCATCCGGCGAAGACATGCGGCCAGATACCAGAGGTGGTCCCCTCTACCTGGCGCTTCTTGTAGTCCTGCAGGTGTGACTCCAGGTACTGTAGCTGCTCCTTCGTTGTCCACATAGTCACCAATTTCTTGCCTGGAAATGTAGAAGGAGAATATGTCGCACAGGATATACGGCGAGTAAACACTGCACGTCGAGGCAAATTTACTTATTGACTTGGTGGTAGCAAGTGCACGTGACTTATTTCGTAGCCTCGTGCGAAACTGAGAGTCGAGACTCGCAGCGCCAGACGGCACGCCGTCGGCATGCATGTTTGGTCTTTGTTTATCTCTAACCCTTTTTTTCACCCATCCCGTCGTCAACACAACGCAGTTTGCACCTGCGACCTCCTTCAGATATTCAAGGTATGTATGGTCTTCCTTGAGCTTCGGAACATCTCTCATGTCCCGATGTAGGATATGCAGAGCTCTACCGATACAGCATTTTTCAACTGCAACATGTACACTGCGAAGGTCCCCAAGGACGAGGCTGGTGACAACGCAAACAAGCCTGGAGAACGCGAGGTGATAATGTTTTGTCCTCTGCCTCATGCACTATGACTGACTACGCTTCAGATACCCGAACACGTCTCGAACGAGACCGGCGGGATGGCCGATGCACTACCTGCCTCTCTCGCCTCCGCTGCTGCGCCTGTCCCATTGGTGGCTCGTGTCCCCGCGCCCATCGCACAGGTCGCTGAAGCCCCCATGCCTGATGCACTGGTTGCCAGCGCCCCCGCACCTGCCCCGTTGGCCGCCAGCGCCACCGCGTTTGCCCCACCGGTCGCCAGTACTCGCGTGGCTGACCCGCTCACCTCGGCCCCCGCTGTCTTCGAGTCCCGAGTCCCAGCTGCCGCCGTACCCGGCCCACTTGCTGCGACCACCACCGTATCCGACACAAGTGTCGTCGCCCACGAATCGGGCGGCCACGGAAGTTATGGCTCAGCTGCCCTCTCGAAGGAGATAGGCACGCAGCCCTCGGTCGCGACTCGCGAGGTTGACCATGGCAGACTGATCGGACCATACCCATGGAAGAAAACTGTTAAAGACGGAGGCCCCGTCATTGAGATAATGGGTAGTGACGAAGACATGCCAGAGGTATGATCTCTATCGTCATGATGTACATGATACTTATGCCCGTGCAGGAACCGAAGCGCCACAAGGGACCAAAGGCTACGGACGTGTCCGACTCGAAGGTCCCGAAACAGCCGGCTCCAAAGGAAGACAACGGCAGTAGCGACGCGGAGCCATCGCGCGGCAAGAAGCGATTCCGCTCTCTCAAAGGGAAAGCGAAAGCGCCTCCGGTCGTCATAGACCTTACGGCTACATCGCCATCGCCCCCGCCCACGCCGTCCAGAGAAGAAGTGGAACAGTTCTTCGCCAAAGCGCGTCAGCCCCCCTCTCCCACTACCGCTGCTCATCGCAATGGGGACTTCCTGGCCGTTGTCAAGGGCCCCGAGTGCGGTGTCTTATGCCGCCCGTCGTGAGTATTACGACCAGTATCTTGGCCTGCCGCTAACGACTCCCTGGACAGGCGATCTCTTTGGAACGCTATCAAGCGTGATCCCCTCTCTGCTTCCAAGAGATTCGCTACGATGGATGCCGCTGCCGCGTGGTTCAACCAAAACTATTAGAATGTGTAGCTAGCCAATTGTTGTAGAGTCAAATGCCGAAATGTGGCTAAACATCGAAAAATACATTGTTTGATCACTTTGCAAAGCGAGAACTCATTAGTTGATAGTCTAACCATACTGCCCATTGTGTACTGAATGATGAGATCTATGAGAGATGTGCATACATGAATGGTTCACTCGAAAAGGGCTTCACATATCCGGATGGCATTTAAAACAAATATATTGAGATGTATTGCTGACTGCAGGAAAGATATCTCCACCAAAAAAGAGCTTTATGTTTTGATATTATGCCCAAATACCCTGCTCTATTCTTGGAGGTCGTCAGTGCTGAGCGAGTAAGATATTGCATGTGCCATTGGTAAGGAGCAAGACAGAAATCGCATTGACGCGCCGCGTCCAGTTGCGCCACAGACATTCAACTCGCGTCTCTGGCGCTTCCCTCTCAACAACCCGGCACATCACTTACACTATGCCTACTCCTCGCACCCCTCGTACTTCCAAAGCACGTCGTCAAGACGTGCAAAGAGCTTGCTACGAAAAGTGAAGATTTGTATATCCTATAGGCATTGCTGACTATCTGCATATAGGGCCCGTGAATCTCGGCGAGACTATCAGCGCACGTACGTCAAAATCAAAAGAATCGGGCGGCGCAAGGTCAGCAAGGCTGAGAGAGCAATGGAGGAGAGTATTCGCAGAGCTCAGGCCACGGGCGCTCGGTTGTAAGCTCTTTAGAATATGTGGTATACTGACTGTACTCATATCTCGACTAACATAGGTCGTTCCCCAATTCTATCATTCACTCTCACCGCCGACCGGATCCTCTTCGCACAGCCGAGATGGTCTCAAACGAAACATGTGTTTTGGAGGATGTCAGCCAGATGCATCACGAACATATCACCTTGAACGCAGACACTGAGCGGTATCGTCAAGGGATCACTGAGATGCTTGACTACTATCTCGCCCAGGCTCGTCGCCAAGCCATAGCTGAGGAATCAAGGTCTATGGACCCATCGTTTCGCGAGCGTTTGCATGGTTTGCGCCGTCTCGTGGCCGGGCTTCACCAGGAGCTCGAATTCCTGCCATACGGACCCGATGCACGACTGCAGGCCGTCGGCGATCACGCGCTCGTCTTTT
Source organism: Dentipellis sp. KUC8613 (assembly GCA_002286715.1). Taxonomy (NCBI): domain Eukaryota; kingdom Fungi; phylum Basidiomycota; class Agaricomycetes; order Russulales; family Hericiaceae; genus Dentipellis; species Dentipellis sp. KUC8613. Next base: position 13,719 of record NSJX01000166.1, read on the forward strand.
TAGGCTGCACGTAAGTACTATCCTTGTTCTCTTTGTCTTCCGCACAAATTTATATATGTATCAGTGTCAAGCGAAGGCTCTTTCGATCTATTTACCACTTTTAGTACACAGCGATGATGTTTCCTTGGAAAGTAGCAGTCAGTAGTGATCGTAGATCTGCGCCACACCGCTGTTATGGGAAATCTGTCGTTTTCTCTACCTCTCTTCCTGTCGAGTGTACACTTCACGCATGGCACCCCGCAAGCGGAAGCGCCGCGCACAGCTCATTCAAATAAGTGATGACGAGGATGCCGATTCCCCTGGCCCCTCTCGGCACATCCGCATGACTGTCCCCCTGGCCCGCAAGCCAAAAGCGACAACCATGAAAATCAGGCCCTCGGAAGGCAACATAATCAGTGCCTTGTCCGCCTCAGGCGTCGCCGCCGCGTCAGGAGTCAATGAAGCAGCTATCGAGTCGGATATACCACCTGAAGACAACACTGTCTATATCCAAGAAGACGATGTTCCGTATTCCCGGAGGCCGAAAAGGGTGCGCACTGGAAAGAAGAGGCGAAAGCGACGGGTGCGTGTCATGTTTCTATAGTCTCAACAAAGTTTGACCTCCTTTTTTTCTAGATCGACCATCTTAAAGAATTCCAACAACACCAAAACACAATTTTGGACGAGCTGTTAAGGCATGATGGTATCGGCCACCTGGATTCTTCAGCGCCGTGTACGACTTGTGCCGCCGAGAAAGGCGACATACGTTGTATCGATTGCGTCGGCCTGCGGTTGGAATGCGCGGCATGTATCTGCAAGCGTCATGCAACAGATCCATTTCACCGACTGCGAGTAAGTTTCGTTTTCTCAATCTGCCAAGCTCTTCGCCGCTTACATACCAATTTTCAGCGTTGGAACGGCTTGTGCTATACGCCTTTCAGTCTGTTCGACGCGGGTCTGTCCATTCAGCTCGGCCACGATGGTCACTCCTGCCCCCACCCCCATTCTTCTCCCACTGTGATAACGGCCATCGACGTACAAGGCATCCATCAATTACGGGTAGTTCTTTGCGACTGCGAGCTCGTGGGTTCGGCGCCCACGTATATCCAGCTCTTACGTGCAAATTGGTGGCCGGTGACGCTCAATCGACCTAGAACCGTGGTAACGATTCGTACGCTGAAGCTCTTTCACGCGCTGTCTGTCCAAGCAAAGACCAATGCGTACGACTTCTATAATGGTCTTGTACGGTTCACAGACGGCAGCGGTTTACAACAGCCCAAGGTATGTACGTACTGTTCCGATATCTGACGAAGCTCAATTGGATTTAGACCCGCTACCAAGAATTTACTCGTGCCACTCGATGCTACCGCCACCTGAAGATGACGAAGCGCGGCGGTCGTGGACATGACCCTGCGGGTATTGAAAATACCGAAGAAGGATCACTAGCTGTGGAATGTCCTGCTTGCCCGCACCCTGGCCGAAACATACCCGATGATTGGGAAAGCGTGCCGGCCGGGAAAAAGTACGTCGTCTTTCTTCGCTTGAACGGAGCGGAAACTTATGCACCCTAGGTTTCTCTACGCGCTATTACTCGCCATCGATGCAAATTTCAAGCTCAAATTGAAGAGTCATAATTATGCCGACCTCGAGCTTGCGCCAGGGTGGTCTTATTTCGTTCCCGAGGAGCGTTATCAACAGCACCTCGCATCTAACGAGGACGAGGAAGAGGTCAGTATTTGCTGTAAGTCTCTGCAGATTGTTGCTCACGTGAGTTACGTCTACTCATTAGATGAAGACCTGTGACTCAACATTCGCAGCAGTAGATCATGCAAACACTCCGGGCCAAAAACGCTTTTCCGTGAATGGAGTCGGCGCGGTGGTCTGTGCTCGTCACGGATTTTTCCGTCCGAATGGCGTGGGTGATCTACCACGCGGTGAACGGTATGTATTATAGCCTTGATACCGATCTCTAACGTCCTCACCTGTTCACAGATACGTCAGCATGGGGTTCCTACTTCTCATGACCATCTCAATCGGAGGCATAGTCTGGCGCGCGCTCGTCATATCATATGATATTGCCTGTCAATTCTCCAAGAATTTCCAAAAGCGAATGTCCACATTCCCTCCCAACTTCCGAATCGACTCTGCTGTCACGTCGGTCATATTCCTTGTCCCCAAATTCCACCTTCCTGCACATGGACCGAAATGTCAGGCTGATTTCTCATTCAATCATACAGCGGGCGTCGGGCGCACGTATGGCGAAACTGTCGAAGCGAACTGGGCGAAGACAAACAGAGCAGCATTAAGCTCACGGGAGATGTCGGCGGGGGCTCGCCATGAGTCGCTTAACGATATCTTTGGCGCTATCAACTGGGGGAAGACGGTTTCAATGGGTAAGCCTTTCGAAACTTCTTGATTTCGTGGACTAATGACGAGATAGGTGTACATTTCGCCCGTTCTATGAAAGAAGCAATCTACATGCTTGCACAACAGGAGCCACGCTACAACGATCTCAGGGACACCTTCCCGCCCGCAGTTGTCGAGCGCTGGGACAATATGATAACAGCGTGGGATGCGGACAAGTCACAGCCGAATCCATTCGAGGAGCCTGGCATTCAAGGTAAGAAGAACATTGACTCCTAGTTTGTGCATGCCGCTTATTTCCGAAGCAGAGACTACCTTAGCGGACGTTCGACTGGAGATTTCTGTAGAAGAAGCGCGAGAGGCTAGTCGGGGCATTGTCTCGCTCCATGAAATGACGAGTGGTACATTTTTGAGCGTCGGTCTGGAGCTTCAAGAGCAGCAGTACGTCATCAACTCGATTCCGTTCACTTATTGCCTCTGTTGACTGACGGCTCACCTGGTTGTAAGGCGTTTACTACAAAGAAAGGGTAACAACGCAGCGGAGAAATTCACTACCAAGAAGAAGCTCACCCTGCAAGACAAACGAAATGCACTGCACCATCGAATTCAGGCGTGGCGTCAAGTTCAATGTCTCTACATGCCCGTCGTAACCACGCTTCTCCCGAAAGCTGCCGACGACGAGTCTCCGGTGCAGGAGGCACCCCGACTTAACACCTCCGAAGACGTCTCTATACCCAAGCCCGAAAAAGAGAAGCTGTGGATGCCATCCGACCTCAGCCCCTCGCATCGGGCAACCGGTATACTTCCTGGTCTGGCCGACAAGGAGCTGCGCTTGCGCGAGGCGGAAGCGGAGGACGCTCTTCACGAGATCCGTCGACTTATTCGCATACACTTGGGGTTACGACACTACAAGAAGACGCAGGTTGACGGGCCAAGTCAAAAGCGCAATACGCGCACAAGAGAGATGATTTCAACATTTCTTCTGAAGCGTGACCGTCAGTTCGAACGCTACAATGCCGCACGCGCTGCCTTGGACCGATTACAGCCAGAGATTGATGCACCGTGGAGGGCGCGGCTCCTACCGATGTGCAAGAGCGACCTCGTGGATCCCTCCGGTGACGATGGCGAAGACGATGACGGCGATCCGACTCGCAAGGGAAAGAAAGCTTTGGAACAGCGGCGGCGTAAAGCCCTTGGTGAAGGGAAGAAGGAAATACCTTGGATCTGGCGCACGCTCCGACCAGATGCGCGCGATTTGCCTCGGAGCGAGGGGATGACGGAGGATGAGATACACGAAAGTGAGTGACAAATCCTGTAGTTGTAAATACTTTACTAGAGTTACTATTCAGGTATGCGCGTGACATATGCAAAAGCCCAAGCTCGCATGCGGCGTTGGAAGGAGGAGATCCAACTTCTCAACGAGGAGATGCGCCGTACGCTCGTGTTTCTCCAGTGTAAGGGGACATGGTGGCACCAGAGGCTTGATGTCCGTCCAGACGCACCACACGACATCAAGTCCGGGTTACGCGCGTATGCCATGCGACAAAGCCTGCTTTACAACGGGCTGGCTAGATTGTTCAAATCTCTATGGGATCCCATACTCAAAACTTCTAACTTAACTCTAGCATTACCGAATGTTCCACTACTGGCCGAGCCACTTAAAGCACCTGACACACCCGTCGTCAGCGCGGGCGAGGACTCCTCGGATGACTCAGACACATCGAGCGAGGGGTTAGGTCACGATGATACTGATTTAGATTTAGTAGAAGATGAATAAATGTTGATTTAAGCTGTATCTATGGGATAGAACATATGTGTTTTGATTTTGACTATCCGGCGAGGGTGTTTTGATTCACCAAGTCGAATGTCACGTGACCAAATCTTGCATCTCGTCCTCATTGAATTCACCAAGTTGAATATCACCTGACCAAGGTCTTCCATTTCGACAAGTTGAACAAAATGCTACAAAGTCTATACATCTGAGTTTGTTCGAGCACCTGTTGACTGTGCAAACCCACAGTTATAACTATAATTACAGTATTAGACAATGGTACATAGATATAGTAGATGCATGGGATCTATCGGAGGTATCTCTAGCAGATAGATGACAGTACAGTCAGGTGAGCAAACACAGGGCTACCCTGGCGATAGATATGAACAAGTCCATTACATACATAGAGAGAGAAAGCGGTAGGACATACACAGAACGGTAAACGGGGAGCTGTGGGAGTCCCTGAGCCCAGCAATGGCAGCGCGGATCGCGGGGCTGCAAGGGCACCCGGCGATGGGAACGGGGGCGGCTCCGCTATACAATCTCGCCCACACAAGGGACGAGGATGTTCCACATTGACGAGGGCCGGCGCGGGCTCGAAAGAGCGCGGGAAGGGACGCGAGGAGGGCAGGTGAATGAAAACGCCAGCGGGGAAGCGGCGGCCGGTGGGGAGGGGAGTGACGAGGGGAGCGGGAGGCGGGTGATAAAGCCCACAACCTCAAAATTGCCAGCAGCAGAGTGCTTTAGGCAAATGAGGGGTCGGCGAGGGCAGGAATGGGCGCAAGAGGGGGCGCAGGAGGGTGGGCGGGCAGGTGGAAGCACCCGGCGCCCAGCGGTGGCAGGAGCAACAGCGGGAGGGGCCGGGGCGTATCCAACGTGCAGCTTCCGAATTGACAACATCGCGCGTTGTCTGCGCGGGGCGAAGGGTCGGCGAGGGCGTAAACGGGTGCGGGGAGGGATGCGAAAACGAGCGGCGGGCGGGCGAGGAGCCTACGCCTAGCGAAGGCGATGACGGCGGCGGCGGCGGCGGCGGCGGCGGCTGGAAATGGCGGCGAATGCCACGAGTGGACCGGCGCCAGGGTTCCTTGAGCGCTGCAGGGGGATAGAAGGCTGGCGAGGGCGAGGGCGAGGGCGCAAGGAGGGGCAGGAGCTGTGGTATGGGGTGGCGTGCAACAAGCGCCCGGTTGTGGCGGCGGTGGCGGCGGCGGCGGCAGCGGCAGCGGCAGCGGCGGCGGGGCCGGTGGCGTACAGACTGGAAGGGCGAGCGGTCACGTGCGGTTCGACTGCTCACCGAGCATGGTCCAGTGTACGGCTGTGGGCCATTCTGTCGGTATCCCTGTTATTTCACCATAGTAAAAGTCACGAGCTGCAGCACTGCTCCCTTTACAGACTTTACTACTGTGCACTGCAACGCTGTCGCATTTTACTACTACACCTTATAAGGCTGCAAAACACTACTATGCTACCGTAGTAGCAGGGTAAACACACCAGCTGCTGAATCCACCATGCTATGCTATTATATTAGGGTGTTAGTGGACTATTGGGACCACTGCGGCTCGTTCTGACTGGGTTGCCAAAGATCATCACACATATGAAACAACTCGGAGTTTTTCATACTGTCTTTTGCTATCATGTACTGATACCCAAGCACTAGATACCCAAACACTAGATACATTTAGGGGTCGACACTAACAACGAACCGACAACCGAGCACCAAGCACC
>NSJX01000167.1:8486-22052 GCA_002286715.1 Dentipellis sp. KUC8613
AAGGATGATGATGATGATGTGAACCTTGCACTGAAAAATGATATTATCTCTGATATCAAGCCTCCTAAGAAGAAGAGAAAAATAAGAGAAGTAAATCTGAATGACAAGGTCAGAGGCATGACTTGGAATGAAAACACATGGAGCTGTGCTTATGACAGCTTGCTTACAATGTTGTCACATTCATATTTGACTAGTACCAGGAAGTGGAATGACAAGGTTTCCAATGCCAACCAATTGCTAGATGAAGTGACTGCCTTTTGGCATCAGATACAAATCAAGAGCTCCTTTGAATATCTGGACCAAGGAAAGGACTATCTTCAATCTCATCTGCACCAACAATACCCTAATATGTTCCCTATGGATGGAGAGACACCAACTGACATAGGAGATCTTGTTGAAAAGCTCTTCACTAGCCCTCATAGACCACTGAAGATTGAGAAGTATTGCAAGTCATGTGAGATTGTGATAGATTCTCATGATCAGCATACACCCCTTTGGCAGCTAGATCCTGCAACTACTTCACAGCCAATTGGGACAGCACTGAAACATAAGCTAATGCTACCACTCAGGTCAACCTGCCCTCAATGTCACAACAAGCTTTACAAGCAAACAAGCATTCAACCTGACAATGCTCCTCCATTCTTGTCCATTGCATTATCACCAACAGGTGCCCCTCCTAAGTTGTCTCAGTCATTATCAATTGGTGCCAAAGGCACAAAGGTGACTTATAAACTGAAAGGCATCATATATCTGGGAGGAAACCATTTCACTTCCAGAATTGTAGGTAGTCAAGGAGAGGTGTGGTATCATGATGGCATTGCTACAAAAGAGAAGTGTCTTCATGAAGGTAAGCTGAATACAATAAAGGATATACATCATGTAAAAGACAGAACATCATGCATGATAATATATGGAATTGTGTGATGACTGAATTGGTCAAATTGTATGATAATAGTGAAAAAGAATATATATATTCACCCTCATAGATGAATCAGAACCTGCCGCTTGCCGGCCCACTCCTCACTAGTCTATAAAATTTTACGCCTGTTTGTGTTGCTATTTGACAGGTGTGTACAGAATTTCGGACAGATTGAGAAAGAATTGAAGTCAGTATAAATTGAATACAAGGTGTTTGAAAATGATGTGGCTGAACTCGTGGGAACAAATTTCCCGAACCTGCGATTTTGGATTCTGCGAGTTCTGGTGGCTCACCCCATTATTAGAACTGATTCATAGATGAATCAGAACAACTATCAAGACCTCAGATACAAGAAAATAATGACCAGATTTCTCAATGGTGAAGAATAATCTGAAAGCTCCATGTTGAACACCAATGAAAGCCTCAGAGATTGAAAAAAAATACCATTGCAAGGAAAACATTGACAATCTGGGGGCAGTTCAGTTGATAACAGAACTAAGAAGATAGGAAAGAAACTTACCATGAGGGCCCAGGGAGCACATGGACAGCCCAGATCGCACAGACAACACATAACAAGTGCAGGTGCACGTGAGCGAGCGGCCAATGGTAGATGGCATGCACACAGCGCGGACAGCATTCTGATTCATCTATGAATCAGTCTTAAGTATCGACATTCTCACTACAGTTTTCAAAACCACCACCGCGCACTTTTATCGCTGCTTCGGGGAATGGTCTCCCACGACTTCAGCCACATTCGTTCACTCCCGAGTGTATTCATTTTCTACAAAGCTCAAATGGCATTCAATCAAGACAAAATTTGGCATGCATATGGATCAGCAATATATCTACAATATCACCAAATTTTGCAAATTTTGAAATACTACATCACTCGAAAACCTGAAGTCGCGCCATGCTGCAGGTGGTCAAACTGAAAGTTACGACTCTGGAGATATGAGAACCAGATGCGAGCTCTCCAAAATATTCAAGCAGGTCGATGCACTATGTAAAAGCGGCCTCTAATTTCCTAGTATTTTTTTCATTTTTATTCAGCTCTCGGAGAGTTTGTCTTTGTGCGACCACCGTGTCAAGGCGCCCTGCGCGGGAATTGCCGAGACTGGTCGTCGCGCTGAAGATGTGCTAAGTCGATGCCAGTGCTTATTGTACTCAACCAGGAGGAGAGAAACAGGCATAAAGGTAATACTGCCTGTCAATCATCTCAAGGTGCGTCGTGGCTGGTATGGTATTACCGTAGACTGATCGTGCGAGCCCGTGTTACCAGGCTCGAGCCTCTGTACCCGCCTGTGTACTGCCGCCTCTGGCCTGCTCCCCGCAATGCCCTCTCCAGTGCCTGCGGCGCGTTCTTACGACGCCGCTTCACATCGCAGCACCGCCACTACTCCCTCTCCCCCGTCCTTCGTGCCTGTCGTGTCTCCACAATGCCACATCGCGCCATGTGACACGGTCTCGCATCCCAACCCCGCCCTCTCGAGGCTCGTGTGGCCGTCTGCGTGCCGCGCGCCACGCCACTCCATCTTTGCGCTACTGCCACACCGCGTCCATCGCGCCCATCGCCCACCCACCCTTTCCGTGCCGTCATGCATCCTTCGTGCCGTCGTCACGCCCCTCTCACCCTCTTCATCCCACACGCCGTCGTGCCCTCTTCAGGCCCTCGTCGCGTCAATTTTCAAAGGGCCTGCGGTGCCGTTACCAAGGCATGCAGGGTGGCACGAAGGCGCATGGGGCAGTCACGGGGCGGCGCAATCGTCCTGCCCATCTCATGCCCTCGTCCTGCCCGTCTCGCGCCCTCATCGCGCCTGTCTCGCGCCCTCGTCGCGGCCCGTCGCACGTCTGTCTCGTGTCCATCGCGCCAATCTCACGTCCTCGTCGTGTTCCTTGCGCATTCGTCGCGCGGTTCTCGGTGCCGTCGTCACGGCCCTTACGCCCTCTCGCACCAGCATGGCGATTTCGGGCCCTCGTGCCGCCATTTCACGCAGTCAAGCCCGCGCTGGCCTCTCGCGCGTCCCCACGCTCTCACTCGCCCCCCACAATGCCATATCGAGCGCGCGCGCCGTCTTGTAGCCCATGGACTCACCGTGCTGCCTCACCTTTGCCGTCGCACCGCCTCACCGCCCTATCTCCTGCCACGCTACCCCACCCCGCCGTCTCGCGCGCCGTCCCCCGAAGCCTCTCGTGCGCCATCCCCCGCCCTCTCGTGCATCGTCGGCCTCCCGCCCCCTCGTCCTCGCTGGCCCGCCGTTCTCGGGCGCTGTCCGAAGCCGTCTCTGCGCGCTCTCAACGCCGCGCCACACCGCGCAGTTTTTGCTTTGCGTGAGCCATCTTGTGCGCCGTCCCCCGCCCTCTCGTGCGCCATCCCCCACCCTCCCGTGCACCGTCGTCGCATTGTCGTCACGTCAGTACTGCCCCTCGCGCCTTCCTCGCACACTTCTTGCGCCCCTCAAGCCCTTCTCGCGTGCCTCGCGCGCCTCACGCCCTTCTCGCGCGCCTCACGCCCTTCCACGCCTCCCGCCCATCGCGCCCTCGCGTCGCCCATCGAGCCCGTGCACCCCTCGCGCCCCTCGCGCCCCTCGCGCCCCTCGCGCCCCCGCCTCGCACTGCCTTGCCCGTGTCGCCCCGTCGTGCCGCGCTCCTCGTCCCACCGGTTTTGCACCGCCCCGCGGCACGCCGTTTTCGCACCACCTGGGCTGTCTGGCGCCCCTACTCGAGCTCTCGCCGCCCCGCGCGACCCAGCAACGATGCAGCGGGCGCGTCTCGTCTCGGGACGCCGCACGGCCTAGCAACGGTGCGCCGCACCGCCGCCGCTCGTCCTCGTGCTGCCCCACTCGCCCTCACGCTGCCCCGCCTGCCTATTGCCGCCCCGTTCATCCTCTTGCCGCGCCCTGTTCGAGCTCTCGCCGCCCCGCACACCCCAGCAACGACGTGGCAGACGCGTCTCGGGACGCCGCCCGCCCTAGCAACGGCACGACAGACGGTGCCGTTGCACCTTTGCCCGCGCTGTCACGCTGCCCCGTATGCCTTCGCCCACCGGTGCGCACCGTCTCCCGCCTGTGCGCGCCATCCCACGCCCACTCCGAGTCGCGCCGTCTCGTGCTCGCAGGCGCAGCTCGTGCCGCCTCGCACTCAGTGGTCCGCCCGGTCCACCCCATCTTGCGCCTGTGTGCCCCATACCCCGTCTGCTCGCGCTGTCTTGCGCCTCAGCAGTTCCCCACCAACACTGTCTTCACTGTCTCGTTCACCAGCGGCGCTGCTTCGCACTGCACCGACTTCGCCTCGCGCTTCAGTGGCGCCGCTTCGCGCCTTAGCGATGACGTTTTGCGCCCCTCTGGCACCATCTGTGTTGCCCGCCGCCCTCGCACGAGCCCCCGCCACCCTCGCTCGCATTGCCGCCGCCCCGCCCCTGATCTCACTACCTCGCTCGCCCTAGCAACGGTGCAATACCGCCGCCCTGCACGCCCCAATGACGGCGCAGGACGATTCTCGCCGCCTCGCCCTCGCTTTCGCCACCCCGGTCGCCCTCACGTCGCCGCCTCGCATGCCCTGTAACTGCCCCCTGCGCCGTCGCGGTACCCTGCCTTAGCAACGGCGCAGGACGCGCGCCGTACACCGTCTCGCCGCCCCATACGCCGTCGCGATGCCCACGCCCCGCCGTGTACGCCCTCTCGGCGCATCAGACACCTTCGCGCCCGCCCCTAACCCCCCCCCCCCGCGCCGTCGCTGCGCCCTGCGTGCCTCAGCAACGGCGCCGGACGCGTGTTCTACGCCCGCGCGCCGCCCTTCCACGCCCGTGCGCCGCCCTTCCACGCCCGTGCGCCGCCGTTCCGCGCCCCTGTGTCTGCGCCGCGCTCTCCCGCGCCTCCATCGCCTCATCCCGCCCCGTAACCATCCCCCCACGCCGTCGCTGCGCCCTGCACACCTCTGCAATGGCGCAGGACGTGTACTCTACGCCCGCGCGCCGCCGTTCAACGCCCAGCGGAGCCCCCACGTCCCTCTTTCGACCCCCCGCCACGCACGCTGACCTCCGCCGCGCCTCCATGGCGCCGTGTCGCGCCCCATGGTGCAATATGACGCCCTGCCCTGCCATCTCAACCCCTTCGCCCCCCGCCCCCTCTCGCCGCACCGCCCCCCCTCTCGCCACTCCGCCCGCCCTCTCACGCCATCTCGCGCCATCTCGCGCCTTAGCAATGGCGCCGGCTACGCGCTGCGCACCATGTCGCCGCCTTCCACGCACCCCACCCGCCCTCTCACCGGCCTACCTGCCGTCTGGCAGCCTGACCGACTGTATCGCCGCCCCACGCGCCATTTTGTGCCGCGCACGTCTTAACAATGGCGCAGGCTGCACGCTGCGCGCCGTCTCGCCGCGCTGCACGCTCTCTGACCACCCCACATGCGGTCGGGCCATCCTCCGCGTTGTGTTGCCGCTCGCGCGCCCTAGCAACGGCCCAGGCTGCACATCGTCTCGCCTCCTCTCCCGTCGCATCGCCGCCCCACCTATCGTATCGCTGCCTTCGTGCCGTGTGTCCTCCCCGCCCTCTCCCACGCTCTTTGGGCCCCATGGGGCCGTCTTGCACCCGACACTGCCGTCTGCGCGCCCTTCTACGCGCTCTCAACGCCCGGCTGCACCGTTTGTGCCCCATGCCGCCGTCTGCGCACCCCTCCCCGCTCTCTCAACGCTCCGCTCCCATGGGGTCATCTTCTCCGCGACGCCGCCGTCTGCACGCCCTGCCGCACCGTCTCAACGCCCCGCCCTGCGCTCTCAACGCCCCGCCGCGCCGTCCGCGCCCTACCGCGCGCACTGCGCGCACTATGGGGCCGTCTTGCGTGCGACACCGCCGTCTGCACGCCCCGGCGCGCCGTCTGCGACCCACGCCGCCGTCTGCGCCCCCCGTTGCACGCTCTCGATGCCCCGCTGGACCGTCTGCAACCCACACCGCCGCCTGCGTGCCCAGCTAGGCCGTTCGTGCCCCACCGCACCGTCTTCGGGCCCCGCGGGGCCGTCTGCGCCTCACGCCGCCGTCTGCGACCCACGCCACCGTCTACGCGCCCCGGCCCCCTCTCTCAACGCCCTGCGCCGCCATCTTCGGGCCCCATGGGGCCGTCTTGTGCCCCATGGGGCCTTTCTGCGCCCTACAGCGCCGTCTGCGCCCTCCGCCGCGCCCTTTCAACGCCCCACTGCGCCCTTTTGACGCCCCCCGCCGCCTTCTTGCGCCCCCCATCGCCTTCTTACGCCCCCCGCCGCCCTCTGTGCGCCCCGCCGCACCCTTTCAATGCCGCACCGCGCCCTTTCAACGTCCCCTGCCGCCGTCCGTGCGCCCCGCTGCCGCTGTCTGTGCGCCCTACCGCGCCCCTGCTGAACCCCGCCGCCGCCTGCGCGCCCCGCCGCGCCCATGCCGCACGCAGCCACCGTCTGCATGCCCGGCCTTGCCCTTTCAGCGCCCGATCGCGTGCTCCTACAGCATCATGGGGCCGTCTTGCGCCTCACTCTGCCGTCTGTGCCCCCCGCCGTCTGCGCGTTGCCCCGCTCCCTCCCAGCACGCCGTGGGGCCTTCTCGTGCCGCCCACTGCCGAGTTCGCCTTGCCCCGCCGTCTGGCTCCCCGCCCCGCCGTTTGTGTGCTCTCAACGCCCCGCCACGCCCTCTCCGCGCAGCGTCGCCGTCTGCGCGCTCCGTGCCGCCGTCTGCGTGCTCTCAACGCCATGGCACATCCCTTCCGTGCCCCGTCACACCCTGTCTGTGCCCCGTGGGCCGTCTTGCGCCCCACCCCGCCGTCTGTGCATCGCGCGGCACCGTCTCAACGCTGCGCCACGCCCACTTCGCGCTCCGCACTGCTGTCTGCGCTCTTACCTGTTCTCTCACCGCCTCTTGAGCTGAACGTCTCGCATCTCGCGGTCCATGTGTTTTGGTTGTCTCTCCCTCATGTGTTTCTGTATGTACCATCTTATGCTTGCATACAGTCTCCGTCTTTATTCATGTTCAGCCTTGCATGTGTGTTGTCTTGTGGCTATCTCATCTTCCTCTTCATTTGTCTTTCACATCAAATGCCATTATTTCTTTTTTTGCTCTCATAATCCTATGATGTTTGGATCCATTATTAATCCTCTGTTCTTCTGTCTAGATACATTTTATTTATTCTTTTTCCATCACCTCTGCTATTTCTATTCTTTTATTGAGTTGCATTTTAAATTCACATATACATGCTGTCAATTTACAAATTTCCTGGTCTAGCTATTGTAGTTAGCATGTAAAGTAATGCCCCTCATCCTTCTTTTGTATCTGTTAGGTAGTGTATATGTCCTGTATCTTAGCTGACAGAATGTAATATTTTTGTCACATTCATTGGTTTTGCAAAAGTAAATATAATTTTAATTAAGTACATCACTCCCATTGTATGGCTACTAGAACAATCATAGCAGTATCATAGAAAGGGGAGATTCCATGTTGACAGATACCTTTCTATGGGCATATCAAGAATATACATGTTCTGATTCATCTATGAATCAGTTCTAATAATCTGGTGAGCCAGCAAAACTCACAGACTTCAAAAAGTCCACTTCCGGTCATTGATTCCCACGATCTCGGCCACATGGGTTCCAAGCACGTTGTATACATTTTCTGTATGCTTCAATTCTCACTCAATCAGCACGAATTTTTGTCCATGTATATGCTCTAGCTACTCCTACACCTGATGATTTTTTGGAATCATTTGAATGGCTGTGACGCTCATAAATTCGAAGTCGCGTCGTGTCAAATCGGTTATGTTCAAGAGATATGAGTATTGCACGTTCACATATTGATCAATTTATTCAAAACTTTTTTGAAAGGTATATCATACTATAATTTACGTGTTCTAATTTCGTCAGAATTTTAAATTTTTTATCTCCTCATCAAAGAGCAAGTTTCTTCGGTGCTGCTGCGCGGACGAACAGCACGCGGGAATTGCCGAAGCCTGTGCAGACGCGACTTCGTGCTCTCAGGCATCGCTCACTCTCGACGTCGACATACTCACCCTCCATACTCGCCCCGCCACAACCGCATGTTCTCAACGCATACAACAGACGCACGCACGCATCGATATCAGGAGACCGTGGTGAGAGGGACGATTGGGTTTCCAGGTGCGTCGCCGTTGCTTCGAATTTACTTTTGACTGACCGCGCGAGCCCGGGATCCCGGGCTCGCGTCCTTGTCACCCTCCAGGTCTTGTTGTTGCCCTCCTCGCCACGTCGCAACTTTCCACCTGCCGGTGTCGCTCTCCGTGACCCACCATCGCTCTCCACCTCCCGCCATCACTCACTGGTTTCTCGTATGTCGTACGCTCCGCCCTCGCCCGCGCCGCCTGCGCGCGCTCCCTCTCGATCCGTCCTCCCCACACCTGCCTGCGCCCTCTCGTGCGCCCGGTCACTCTCGCGCGCGTGCCTCATGCACGCACCCTCTATCTCGCACGCCGCACCGTATCCGCCACTGTTTCGCAACCGCTAGCTTCTGTTTCGAGTCCGCCCGCCCGCTAGCAACACTGCAGCAGGCGCGTGCGGTTCCTCTTGTGAATGAAGGGCCCCTCGCGACGCCGCCTCGTGCCCTACTGCCACCCTCTTTGCCCACCGACGCCCCACCGATGCCATCTCGGTGCTACGGCGCCCCACCGATGCCGCTGTGTGCCCCAGCAACGCCTCGCGCCCCAACCACACCCCCGTGTTTCGCTCACGCTTGTGGTTCTCGCACGTGCATCTCCGCCGCTGCCTCGCTCGTGTCCTGTCGCGGCCGCCATCTCATGCTCCAGCGCCCCCTCGCACTCGCTCGTGCCCGCGCTGCTCCCTCATCCCGCCCTCTCGCTCCCTCCGAAACTCCCTTCGCGCTGTTTAAGCCCCCGGCGCCATGTTGTGCCTCTCCTCGCGCGCACCCGCTTCGCTTACCGCCTCGCCAACGTGTCGTGTGCTCGTGCAGCGCACCGCCGTTTCGTTTGTGCACCGCAGCATCAGTGCTGCTCCGCGCCCTATCCCCTTTCACTCCCCCGCACCACTGCCCATTCTCAAGGCATACACTCGCACGTGCACACGGCCCGCCAACGCCCTCACGACGCTGTCTGGTGCCCCACCGACGCTGCTGCGTCCCGTCGACGCCTCGTGGCTCACCGACGCTCTCACAACGCCGCCTCGGACCCCAGCGACACCCTCGCGCCCCACCAATGACCGACGCCCCACCGACACCCTCTTGGTCCACTTGCGCCCCAGTGACCCCGCCCCGCGCCCCAAAGATGCCTTGTGGCCCCTCGACGCCCTCACGACGCCCCTTCTCGCTCCTGCCGACCCACATGCTCTCGCACTCCCTTGGACCGAGCCGCACGCGCTCTCCCCGCCTCACGCCCCCTAGCAACGCTGCAGCACGTGCGTGCGGTCTTGCACCTGCGATCTTGCCGCCCCGCACACTTCCATTTCGCCTCGCACGCCCCCGTACCGCGCTGCGCGCCCCGCTACCCTCTTGCGCCCCATGGCGCTGCATTGACCCACTTTTGCGCCTCACCACGCCCTCTCGCGCCTTCTGGCGCCGCCTCGCCACCCTTTCGCGCCGCCTGGTGTCCACTCGCCGCACCTCTTGCGTCCCATGACGCTGTGTCGCGCTCTTCTTGCCCCGTCACGCTGCGTCGCCTCGCCGTGCTTGGGCAGTTCCCCGCCCACGCTGTCGTTTCGCACTCGTGAGCCCGATGCGCCCTCTCGCCCCAACAACGCCGCGTGTCCCAGCAACGCCTCGCGACGCCATCTCGCCGTGCTCGGGCGGTTTCCCACCCGCTCTGTCGTTGCGAGCCCGCCCCACCCTCTCGCCGCAGCAAGGCCGCGCGCCGTAGCAATGCCGCCGCATCGCCGTGTCGCCGCCCACGCTTTCGTTTCGCGCACGCGAGCCCGACGCACCGTCTCGCCCCAGCAATGCCCTCGCGCCCCAGCAACACTCTCGTGACACCCTCGCAATGCCGCCGCGCCGCGTCGCGCACGCGTCCGCCATGTCTCTCGCTCGCCGTTTGTTGTGCTTGCACCACCACCGCCGCATTCTCGCTCATGCCTGTTGCCCTGTCGCGCCTGTACCATTCACTCTTGTCGCGCCCACTCCGCCGTCTTCAGGCCCCTTGGGCCGTCTTCGGGCCCCGCTGCCGTCTGCACATATAATGGCGCCGTCTTGTGCCCCGCCCCGCCCTTTTCGCGGCCCGTGGCGCCCTCTCGCGGCCTGTGGCGCCACCTCGTCGCCCTTGTACGCCCTCACGTCGCCGCCACCTGCTGTGGCTCGCTGCTGCGCTCCCGTGCTCCCGTCACGCGCCCCCGTGTCGCCGCCCCGTGCCTCTCACCGCTCTCGTGAGCCCTTGCGCCGTCTGCGCGCCCCATGGGCCGTCTCACGCCCTACCCCGCGCCGCCCGCCTCTCTCTTGCTCTCCATTGCACCGTTACGCGCCCCGCCGCACCGTGTTGGGCCCCGTCGTATCCTCTCGAACACCGCCCCGCTATCTGCTGTGCCATCGCCCACTCTCAAGCTCGTGGCGCGGCCCCGTCGCCCTCGCCCGCCCTCGTGTCGCCATCACCCGACGTGGCTCACCACAGCGCCCCCGTGCTGTGGCCACGCACCCCAGTGTGCGCCTTCTGGTAGCTCGTGGCCGCGTGTTGCCCTCACGTGCTCCCTCACCGTCACCCGCCGTCACCCTTCGCCGCCACGCCCGCTAACGGCCCCGTTTTGTGCCCCCGCATCCCCGTCACCTGCCTTCGCATCCCCGCCACGCGTGCCCACGCCGCTGTTTCATCACCAGTGGCCCCGCCCCGCCCTCGCGCGCCCCCGCAGCGCCTCCACATCGCGACTTTGAGTGCGCATGCGGCCATTACCGCACACGACATGCCCCCGACCGCCACACACGCCCCCTCGCTGCTGTCGCGTCGCCCCTCGCCCCAGTCGTGCGCTGTCGCGCAACCGTTATGCGCCCCCACGTAGCTGTCACGCGCCCCCTCAAGCCCTTCACACGCCGTCCGCGCCGTCCGACCCTTGCGTACCCTCGTGCCGTCCCTGTCACGCGCTCTCGTGCTGCCGCCAGCCCCAGCACTACCGTCACGCCCCAGCGGCCTTTGCACGCCATCGCCCACCCCCACGCGCCTTCGCGTCGTCGTTGCACGCTGCGGCCACGTGCCGCTGCCCCGCCGCCATCTCGGCGTCGAGCGCCGCAGCCTATGCTCGCCCCCGCACTGCCTCGACGTCGCCGATATGAACACGTGCGCTGCTCTTACCACCCGCGACACGCCCCTTCACCGCCCCAGCACGGCGGTTTCGCACCTGCGTGCCGCCGTTTCGCGCTTGCAAGTGCATGCTGACATCTGGTAGGCCCCCACAGCCTACGCTCATCCCCACACCGCCTCCGCGTCGCCGATTCGAGCGTGCGTGTGATCCTTACCGCACACGACGCGCCCCCGACCAGCCTCGCTCACCCCGCACCGCCACAGCCAGCCGTTTTGCGCACACAAGGCACGCAAGCGTGCCCCCGCCCCACTCTCGCGTTCCCAATTCAACCGCGCACATCGCCGTCACTGCACGCAACGCGCCCTCGACCTCATGCCATCATAATCTCCTATACTACGGTTGCATATCTTTGTCAGCTTTCTTTCTTTCTTCACTTCTTCCCTCATTGCATTGTATTCAGACCATGTCCAGTGCTTTACACTATGATGGTGTCCCTTTTGTTGCTATGTTCTCATGCTCACCATATGCCTTCTAGGTTACTCATGTAGGAGATCATATGTGTATCATAGCTATAAAGATGTGTATTGAATTTTATAGATTTTTTGAATGTCTGAATCATCCAGAAATGCGAAGTCGCGTCAAGATATACAGGCTCTGCTAGAGAAACAAGCCTATGTATTCGAGTTTATATTTGCTGATTTTACGAAAACCTACAGAATGCTCACGTATACTTCGCCAATTTAAATCGCAATTTTAAGTATTTTACTTTATCCTGGGAGGCAATGTTTCTGCAGGAATGCTGCATCGACGAGCAGCATACGGCAATTGCCGAGGCACCGCAGAGGACGACGCGACAAATCACTCTCGTGTCTTGCACTCCCATCTCCCATCCCCCAAACGCCTGTCGACATTCCTCCTCAATACAGTGCACACACGCTCATCGGCTTATCAAGGGAAGACAGAATCTGGAAAAAAAGGATAACAAGGAGATGGTTATAGGTGCGTTGTCCTGCGTTCTCGACTTTATCATAGAAGTACTGACCGCGCGAGCCCGGGATCCCGGGCTCGCGCCTGCCTTTGCCAGCTCACACTCATCGCACCTCTCAATGCCCCTCCCCCCGCGCCCTTTTCACGCCCCGTCCCGCCGTCTTCGCGCCGCCTGGTTGTCTTCGCGCGTCGCCGTGCCCTTTTTGCGCCGCGTTGGCCGTCTCGTGACCCACCCTGTCGTCTCGCGCCCCATCCCGCCGTCTTCGCGACGCGCCCCGCGCTCTTCGTGCCCCGCCCTGCCTCTTTCGCGCGCTGTGGGCCGTCTCGCGGCCCACACCGCCATCCGCGCACCTCGTCCCGCTTTCTTTGCACCGCGCCGCTCCTCTCAACGCCCCCTATGCCCTTTTTGTGCTCCGTCCCGCCTTCTGTGCGCCCTTTTTGCGCCATGTGGGCCATCTCGCGGCCCACCCCAGCCATTCTCGCATCGCGCCGCGCGCTCTTCGCGTCCAGTCGGCCATCTCGCGCCCACACGGCCGTCTACGCGCCCCATTCCGCCATCTTTGCCCCACGCCCCGCACTCTCAGCCCCTCCACGCTTCGAGCCCGTGCGCACACCCTGCCGTGCGCTGCCGCCATGCGCCGCCGCGACGCGCTCCCCACGCCGCCACCTCAATGCCGCCGTCTGATGCCCCCGTGCGGCTGTATTGCGTGCCGCACACACACGTTCTTGTGCTACCGTCTCGCCGCCATATCCCACACCCTCTTGCTCGTCGTCATGCGCACCCTCATCCGCGCTGGCCTGCCCTCTTGTGCGCCGCCCCATGCCTTCTTGTGCGCCGCCCCATGCCTTCTTGTGCGCCGAAGCGTGCACCCTCGCTCGCTGTCGCGTGCCCGCTCGCGCACCGTCTCTCGTCTACTATTTTGCGCCTGCGTGCCCTCATTTCGCGCCCCGCGCCCTTGCCATTCGCACCCTCGAACTGCCGCCCCGCAACCCCTTGCGCTGCCATCACCCGCCCTCGCTCTCGCACCCTAGTGACGCCCTCTGGCGCGGCATCGACGCCCTCCATGCCTGAGACGCAGCCTCGCACCCCCGTGACGTGACCTCGCACAGTAGCAACGCCCTCTGGCACCTCGCTGGTCGCCGCCACGCACCCCAGCGGGCGCTGTCTCGTGGCCCCGTCCGTGCGCAGCACTGACACCGTCTGCGCGCAGCACTGACGCCACCTGGAGCAGCACCGACGCCATCTAGTGCCTCAGCTGCACCGCGCCCCGCCATCTGGTGCACCGCGGACGCCGTCTCGCACTTCAACCGTGCCTCGCCGTCTGTGTGCCGCGCCCTGCCGTCTGCGCACAGCACCGCCTGTTGGCCGTCTCGCGCCCCGCCCCGCCGTCGTCGTGTCCTGTCGCACCCTGTGGCGCGGCGCGACGCACTCTCAACACCCGCCCCG
>NSJX01000168.1:0-11358 GCA_002286715.1 Dentipellis sp. KUC8613
CTTGTCAAGGAGTTGGCTACTCACTTCAAGCTTCGAGATCTTGGGGAGACCACCTACCTCCTTGGCATCCACATCACCCGGGACCGTGGCCAGCATCGACTCTATCTCTCCCAGCGCCAGTACATCCTCGAGATGCTCGAGCACTACCACATGGGTGAGTGCACTCCGGTCACCACTCCCATGGATCCTGGTCTTCGGCTATCCAAGGCCATGTCCCCCACCACAGACGAAGAGCGCGAGGAGATGGCGGGAGTCCCCTACATCAATGCAGTGGGTTCTCTGCTCTATCTTGCACAGGGCACTCGTCCAGACATCTCCTATGCCGTTGGTGTCCTCTGCCGCTTCTGTGCATACCCTGGTCAGGTGCACTGGAAGGCAGTCAAGCATCTCTTCCGCTATCTGAAGGGGACACTTGACCTGAAGCTCGCATATGGAGGCCCCTCGTTCTCTACTGTGCCGAAGGAGTTGTTCTCTGCCTACTCGGATGCAGACCATGGTGGCAATCCAGACAACGGCAGGTCGACTTCTGGTTATGTGCTTCACATTGGTGCAGGTGCAGTGAGCTGGAGCTCGAAGCTGCAGCCGTTTGTCACCAAGTCCACCACAGAGGCAGAGTATGTGGCCGCTGTGGATGCTGGATCGGAGGTGTTGTGGATGCGCAATCTCCTCACTGAATATGGCTATCAAGTTGAGGGTGCGTCCACACTTCACATGGACAACCAGTCTGCAATCAGCACCTCAAAGCACCCAGAGCACCACGGCCGGATGAAGCACTTGGACCTGCGGTTCTACTGGCTTCGAGAGAAGGTGGAGGAGGGCATCATCCGACCGGAGTTTATCCCCACAGATGCGATGCCTGCTGACATCCTGACCAAGGCATTGGCTAGGGACAGGGTTGTGAAGTGCAGGGAGATGTTGGGGCTTGTGGAGTGAGGGGGGAGTGTGCTTGTGCTGGTGTGTTTCTGATTTCTGTTTCTGGTTTCCTGATGGTCTCTTTCAGTACTATAATTTCGCTCAGAGAGATGCCTCATCAGGGGGGAGTGTCGCAGTATGTGGTTCAGCATCTCTCATAGTGCGCCCTCGAAGTTTTCCAGATTTTTCCCGATTTTATTTGAGGCTGTAGAGCCTGTTTTGTGTTTCCCCCATTGTGTTTTGACTTTGCCATTTTCGCTCTCACCGGAGTTTGCCGGTGATTTGTCAGCAACTGTACAGTTCATTTCGCTTTTCCTGTGGCTAAGGGACTGGGGCACTCCTCAGTCTCTCACATTAGGCCACAGGTGTGTATTTTCGCTTTTCTTAGTTTTGTTAGTCTCTCACATTAGGCCACAGCCTGTAATAGAGTTTTGTTGTCCTCTAGGGAGCTCCCGGGTGCCTCAACATACCAGTTTTAACACGAGTGAGGGCGAGTGAGGGCGGCACGGTGGTGCGTGAGGACAGCGGTGAGTGCGAGAAGGAAATGGTGGGCGTGGTGGGAGGGTGTATGGATGCGGATGCACAAAGAATTCGAGCCCGGTATCCCGGGCTCGCGTGGTCAGTCGAAGGTAAAATAAAAGAGGCAGTGGTGACGTGCCTGTATTGCCCCAAAACCGCTGGTCTCTCTTTCTGCTTCTCTTCTGCCTGTCACGAGCAAATTTTTGTGACTCCAATATTGCATGGCGAGAGGTGGGCGGTGGTGCCCAAATGCCTTCATGCACCAGAGCAGACAAGTCGCGCCTGCCGCTTGTGGCTTGTGATTGAGTCGGAGACTCAAATGTTCAATGTCCATCAGTACTTTCGATACGGCAGCATCCGGCAGCATGTCGGAATGTCAAGCGGAAATCGAAGCGCAGTCTGACGAGGTTCGAGCAGCCCAGAGAACTTTCTGATTCAGCCATGAATCACTTTTAATTAGACACGCTCGCAGGTCGCGCCGTCCACTTTTAATCGTACAAACAGGAAATGAATTCCCACGATCCTTTTGACGCGTCAAACATTGGCTGTGACTTCAGATTCATAGCTGAGCAGACTTTTATAATGATTCTTCAATGAATCTTTTGACTCAAGTAAATATTTGGTTGTGTAAGAAATTAAATTCCTATGAATGTACATAGTCTACATGGTGAAAACTGGGGCCTTCAAAGGCTTTGTGACATGACACAAGAATCAGTGCCACAATGCCCCCACAGAAGATCAACAATGCACACCATAGACAGCAACAGCCTATACACAAGACAGCAGCAGCATGTACACAAGAATGTGCCGTTAGGTGTGAGCAGGGTTGAGGGAAAGGGAATGCATGTGGACAGTGAGTGCGTGTGAAAGGGGGCAGAGGGGCAGAAATGAGCATGCATATGAGAGGAACTGCATGTGTGATACAGTGTGGGCAGCACGAATGGCATGAGGCGGCACGGCGGTGCGAGGCGGCGCGGACGGTGCAAAAGGCACACGACATGGCGCTTAGGGAAGGCGGGATGGCCACACGGCACGTGCGTGTGCTACACAGGCGCACGGGCACGAGAGAAGGTGCCAGACGGCCGGGTGCGGCGTGAAGACGGTGCAGTGCGGCTGAGCGCATGTGGCACGGCGTGCAGAGGTCGGGACGGGGCGTGCAGAGGGCGGGATGGGGCACGCAGACAGCGGGATGGGGAAGGGCAGCGACGCGGCACACAGGCGGCGGGGATATGACAGTTGGGGCGGTGGAGGGCGCGCCGCCTACGCCGTTGCTAGGGCCCACAGCACAACGACGAGGCGCGCTAGCGGCATCTTAGAGGGTGGGTCAGTAAGAGGGTGTGCCACCCGCGCCGTTGCTAGGGCCCGCGCGGCACAAAACACAGATGGAGGCCGGTAGAGAGGCGACAGGGCGGGTGGGACGGCGAGAGGGTGCATGGGGTTGCGAGCTGGCGCGCAGCTGGCGCCGTTGCTATGGCGCGCGGCGCAGTGACACAGCACGCGGGTGCCGACATGGCGGGTGGAGCTGCCAGATGGCGGGATGCGGCTGTGTGTGGGTCCAGATGGCGTGGTGCGGCGCAAGAGCGCGGTGCGGCGAGGTGGCGAGGTGCGAGAGGGTCGCCAGGGAGTCGCGAGGGCATGGCGGGGCGCAATACAGCGCCACGGTGCACCGTAGCGCGACGCGGGCGCGCCACGGGGGGCGAGGGCACGGCGGGGGGCGAGGGCGAGGTGGCAGTCTAGATGGCGCGGCGCGGTGCAACACGGTGCCATGGCGCGCCCATGGCGCAATCGGACGGCAAGAGGTCGCGAGAGGGCGGCACACGGCACGGCGGGGGTCCATACGACGTGGTGTGGTGCACGAGCGCAGCGAGGCAACGTCGCGCGGCATGAGGGGGTCGTCACGGGGCCGAGAGGGCGTAGCGAGGCGTACTGGAACGCCACGGGACGCCAGACTGCGGCCAGATCGCGCAACGGCGCGTGAGAGGGCGTGACGGGGGTCCAGACGGCGCGCAAAGCGAGGGAGTGTGGCGGCGAGTGAGCGGGCGCGAGGTGAGACAGCGCGGGCGGCACGACGCGAGGCGCCGGGGACGGCGTGAAACGGCATGGACGGTGAGCACATGCAAAAGGGGAGGCGGAGGGGCGGAAACGAGGGCGCGCGAGAGAGAACTGCACGCATGAGATGGCGCGGACAGCGCGAGACGACACGGCGCGCAGCACGCAGCTTGCGTCGTTGCTAGGGTGCACGTGGGGAGTCAACACGATGGATGGGACGGTCAGGCCGCGCAGGGTGGCGACGTGGCGAAAGGTGAAGTGGCGAGGGAGGCGACATGGAGGTGCAGGCGAATAGCGCATACGGGCGCGAGAGATCGAGAGGGAGCGCAGACGGCGAGCGCGCGCAAGACAGACGGCAGAGCGTATAACGAAGGCAGTGAGCGATGGCGGGAGGTGGAGAGGATGG
This sequence comes from Dentipellis sp. KUC8613, assembly GCA_002286715.1. Classification (NCBI taxonomy): domain Eukaryota; kingdom Fungi; phylum Basidiomycota; class Agaricomycetes; order Russulales; family Hericiaceae; genus Dentipellis; species Dentipellis sp. KUC8613. The sequence goes on from NSJX01000168.1 coordinate 3,887, forward strand.
CAAACCATGGAGAGCGACAGCAGCGAGGAGGGTGACGGCAGGACCTGGAGGGCAACAAGGAAGGACGCGAGCCCGGGATCCCGGGCTCGCACGGTCAGTCAAAAGTAAAAATCGCAGCAACAGTGACGCACCTGGACACCCAAACATGCCTCTGCGAGGTCTTCTGATATTGATGCACGCGTGCTTCTGCTGTGTGCATTGAGGTCGGGCGGTCGTGGTGGCACGAGTATGGAGGGTAAGTACGTTGATGTCGAGAGTGAGCGACGCCTTCGAGCACAAAGTCGCGTCTGCGCGGGCTTCGGCAATTCCCGCGTGCAGTTTGTCAGCCCAGCTGCACTGAAGAAGTTCACTTTGCCGCTGCCCCGCCATCATGCGTGCAGCGCCGCCTTTCCATGGCCCACCACCATCCTCGTTCGCCCACCGCCGTCCTCGTTCGCCCGCCGCTCTCCTCGCGCCCCAGCGCGTCTCACAGCCGCCCTCGCTGCCTTCGCTCGCCCACCGCCGTCCTTGTTCGCCCACCGCTGTCCTCGTTCGCCCGCCGCCGCCTCCTCGCACCCCAGCGCGTCCCACCGCCGCTTTCACTCGCCCCAGCACACCCTGCCGCCGCACTCTCGCGCTCCAGTGGGTCTCACCGCCGCCGCCGCCGCCGCCGCTGTCACTGCCCTCGCTCGCCCACCTCTGTCCTCGTTCGCCCGCTGCTGCCTCCTCGCGCCCCAGCATGTCTCACTGCCGCCCTCGCCGCCTTCGGTCACCCACCGCCATCCTCGTTCGCCACCGCCATCCTCGTTCGCCACTGCCATCCTCGCCCGCCCGCCCGCCGCCGTCTTCGCTCGTGCTCTCGCGCCCCAGCCCGCCGTCGTTCGTGCCCTGTCGCGCCCGACAGACCCGCTCGCTCGCGCTCTCGTGCCCTACGCCACCCTCACCGGGCCTCACACGCCCCACCGCCCCTTCACGCACTCCGGGCCGGCCTGGTTCGCGCCCTGGCGCCCCGCGTAAGCACCCTCTTCGCCCTGTAGGCATCCTCCTCGCGCTGTACGCGCCGTCCTCGTCCCGTCCGCGCCATCCGCCGCCTCCGCACACCATCCACCGCATCCGCATGCCGTCCGCCGCCTCCACGCGTTGTCCGCGCCCTCCGCTCGCCGTCCACACTGCGTGCGCGCCATCTGGGCGTGCTCCACGTGCTTCAGCCATGCTCCGGGCCCTCTAACTGCCCTGCCCTGCCTTCTCTGCACTCTGTGCCGCCCTGTCCGCAGCCGTCCTGCACCGTGCGCGGCCTTTCGACGCTGTACGCAGCCTTCACGCGCTGTCATCGCCCTCCTCATGCCCTACGCGCCCTCCCCGTGCCCTCCGCCACCCTCGACACGCCTTCAACACACTGTCCGCGCCGTCGACACGCCGTATCCGCCATACGCGCTGTACGCTGCCCTTGCCGTCCTCGACACCCTCGACGCCGCCCTCGACGCGCTGTACGCACTGTATTCTGCCCTCAATGCCGCCCTCGACGCGCCTTCGATGCGCCGTCGATGCGCTGTCTGCACTGTCGACGTGCCGTCGCCCTCGACGCCCTACGTGCCCTCCTCGCGCCCTACGTGCTCTCCCCGCGCCCTCTGCCGCCCTCGACGCGCCTTCAACGCTCCGTATGTGCCGTACGTCTCCGTCTTCGCCCTCGACGCCGCCCTCGACGTGCCTTTGATGCGCCGTCTGCACCGTCGACACGCTGTCCACACCCTCGACGCGCTGTCCGCCCTCGACGCCGCCCTCGATGCCGCCCTCGACGCCGCCTCCCCGTGCCCTTGACGCTGTCCGCCCCTTTTCCATCGCCACCTCGCGCCCTACACACCCTCCTTGGGCCGTTTGGGCTGTCCCCGCACTGTCCGCCGCCTCTTTGTGCCGTCCGCGCTGTGTGCACGCCATCTACCATCGGCCTCCCACCCACGTGCACCTGCATTTTTTATGTGTTGTCTGTGCCATCTGGGCTGTCCATGTGCCCTCTGGACCCTCATGGTAAGTTTCTTTCCTATCTTCCTAGTTCTGTCATCGACTGAACTGCCCCCAGGTTGTGAATGTTTTCATTGCAATGGTATTTTTTTCCAAGCTCTGAGGCTTTCATTGGTATTCAACATGGACCTTTCAGATTACTCTTCACCATTGAGAAATCTGGTCATTATTTTCTTGTACCTGAGCTCTTGATAGTTGTAGTATACTAGTTCTTTTGTATCCTTCTGACTCTTCAGATTTAAGCATATGAGGAAACCTTAAATATTTCAGCTAGTTGTCATGCATACATCAAATAAAATCCAGTAAAATTGAATAGAGTCACACAAACCCATATCATGGAAGATAAGATCAAATGAAATTGGGTGACATGCAGATAAATCAGAACAAGTCAAATCATTTGGAAGGGGCATGCAGCAGGTTCTTTCATGTCAGTCAATTATTACTTGGGTAAATAATAAAATTAAGAACTCATTAGTATTTACAAAGATGAAATATCACCCCTGGCTGAATCAGATCCTGCCGCATATATGACGGCCCACTCCCAACTAGTGAACATGAACTCGCTTACGTCGTGTCTCACTCTCCGGTTTGCCTTCTCCGGTCGGCTTCTTCAATCCATCGTGCACATGCTCGTTAGATGCACGCAGGCATACGATGATGTAGTACAGAGAAAGAGGGAGGGGAATAGCAGGTGCATGTCACCTGTTTCGAATTCAGCATAGACTGACCGCGCGAGCCCGGGATACCGGGCTCGCCCCTCGTCCTCCACAGTCACGTGCGGGGTCTCCATCTCTCGCCCGCCTTTGCACCCGCCGTCTCATGCATGCACACGCCGCCTCCTGCTGTCGCTCAGCCTCCCCGCCTTCGCGTTTGCGCCCGTGCCCACGGCTCGTCTCCTTGTTCAACGTCCTCCTCGTCGCTGTTGCTCTCCACCTCTCGCTATCGTTCACCGCCTTCTCGTACATTGTATGCTCTGCCCTCAGTCTCGCGCACGCTCGCCGCCTGTGCTCCCTCCGTCTCGATCTCTCGCGGCCGTATGCGCCGTCCGCCTGCACCTCCATGTTGCCTCCCAAGCCACTTCACCTTTCGCTGTGCCCGTATGCGCTCTGTCGCTGTCGTGCCGCCAGCGCCTCTCTCGCCTCCTTCGCTGCTTCGCCAGCACCTCCTCCCTCTTGCCCCCCTGGCCGTTTAATTTTATCTCGCGCGCTGTATTGCATCCGTATGTACCTCTCGCGCACCCTCATTCCTGCCCCTCCGCCTCCCCTTTTGCATGTGCTCATTTCTGCGCGCCGTCCCTCTCGCGCGCCTTTCTTTCCCTTTAGCACCGTCCATGCCGTTTCACGCGGTCTGCGCTGCCTTGTGTTGTGCCGCCCGCGCTGTCTCACCTTGCACCCGCTCACTCGTCACCACACTCCCTCGCTCCGCCACTACGCACCGTCACTCCGCCATCACGAGCCCCGGGCGGCTGTCGCGCACTGCCTGGACCCCTCTCGCGCGCCGTGGCGCGCCCTTGCCGCGGTCTGGCGCCCCGTGGCGTTCTATTACGCCCCGCTACGCCCTCTAGGCCCCCTGGTGACCCCCTCGTGCCGCGCGACGTTGCCTCACTGTGCTCGTGCGCCACACTACGTCGTCTGGACCCCCGCTGTGCCGTGTGCTGCCTTGTCACGCCCCATTGTGCCACGCCGCGCCGTCTAGACTGCTGCCTTGCTCCTCGTCGCTCCCCGTTGCACCCTCTCGTGCCCTGTGGCACGCCCGCGTCATGCTCTGGCGCGTCATGGCACTGTATTTTATGTCACTGTGCCGTGCACTGTAGAAACGGCGCTAGCTGCGTGCCTGCTTGCCACCCCACGCGCCCTCTCACCGGTGGCAGACCTGCGGTCTGGCGGCCCCACTGGGTGTGTCGCTGCCGCACACGCCCTAGCAATGGCGCAGGCGGCACGCCCTCTCGCCGTCCCACCTGCCCTCTACCCATCTCCACCTGCCGTTTCATGCCGTGCGGGCCCTAGCAATGGTGTGGGCAGCACACTCTGTTGCTGCCCCACCCTCTAAGTTGCCGCCAGTGTACCTCGTCGTTGTGCTGTGCGCCCTAGCAACGACTGATTCTTGTGTAATGTCACGAAGGCTTTGAAGGTCCCAGTTTTCATCATGTAGACTACATACATTCATAGAAATTTAAATTTGTTTTTTTTACACAACTAAATGTTCTACCTGAGTCAAAAGATTCATTGAAGAATCATTATAGAAGTCTGCTCAGCTATGAATTTGAAGTCACAGCTCAGTGTTTGATGCGTCAAAAAGATCGTGGGAATTCATTTCCTGTTTGTACAATTAAAAGTGGACGATGCAACCTGCGAGTGTGTCTAATTAAAAGTGATTCATGGCTGAATCAGAATCGTAGGCATTGAAGCGAGTGCCAGGACGCTTCTGGACATGCACGGAGGCGAGGGTGGTCCACATGAGCACCGGATTGTCCTGCAAAGTCTGGACATGGATCCGCTGCGAAGGCTCGAGGTAGAGAAAGATGAGGCCGGCAGCCTGAGAGGCACGCTCCTCCCAGTCCTCGACAGCAGCACTGTTGTCCGGCTTCGGAGAGGGCTTCTTCGACGTCCCATTGACGATGAGCCAGAGCCTCCTGGTGCGGAGATAGGCAGCCATCTCCTCGGACCACTGGCAATAGTTGGTCCCGTTGAGATGGGTGATGTTGAACTTGGGAGAGGAGTTGTCCGACATGATGACGACGCTGAGGGCGAACGGCGATGACGACGGGGATGAGACTCGGCGGAGGGGTAGATGAGAAGGCGGAGAAGGCGTGTGTAAAATTGAGCACGAAACGGACCAGCGGTTGTCGAGATATGCACCCTTGTTGGCAGAGGTCAAGAGAGGGGCTAAGTCGAAGATGATGACGACGTGCAGAGGCAACGACGGCGCCGATGGCTACGAAACTTGGGCGATGTCGAGAGGGGTCGAGGGCGAGGCGACACGCCAAAGGAGAAGCGGGACGGCCGAGCGGATGTGGAGATATGGGACGATGTTGGTGGGGAGAGGGGCGAAAAGTCGGACGCCGTTGTCGAAGAACGGATGGAGGGATCGACACGAAAATCGGCGGACGTACGACGAGGATAGAGCCCAGCACCCCTGCCAAAAATCAGCCCAAAGCGATCACTCAAACTTGCACAACGGCAGCTCCAAGTCGAGGGGGTTGATAAGAGCGGCGAGAAAGATGGGCGCGTTGTCGACGAACGGCTGGTCAAAAAACGTCGAGAGGGGAACGCGCGGAAAGAGGAGAACGAGAGGATTCCGGCGGTGTCAACCGTGTAGCGATAGGAGCACTAGAGGCGAAGATATGAGTCGATCTTGTAGGTGCGTTGTTGCACAGGGCCCATAACCTGTTAAAACTGGTATGTTGAGGCACCCGGGAGCTCCCTAGAGGACAACAAAACTCTATTACAGGCTGTGGCCTAATGTGAGAGACTAAGAAAACTAAGAAAAGCGAAAATACACACCTGTGGCCTAATGTGAGAGACTGAGGAGTGCCCCAGTCCCTCAGCCACAGGAAAAGCAAAATGAACTGTACAGTTGCTGACAAATCACCGGCAAACTCCGGTGAGAGCAAAAATGGCAAAGTCAAAACACAATGGGGGAAACACAAAACAGGCTCTACAGCCTCAAGTAAAATCGGGAAAAATCTGGAAAAATTCCAGGGCGCACTATGAGAGATGCTGAACCACATACTGCGACATACAGCGGGGCGGAGCGCGAGACAGTGGAGTGGGGCACGAAGACCGCGCGGCGCGGCGGAAGAGGGCGTGGCGTTGCGCGACAGGGCGCGACACGACGCAATGCAGCGGCAGCGCGCGCAGACGGTGGGCTGCAGCGCGAGACGGCCCTACAGGGCGCGAAGAGGGCAGGGCGGGGTGTTGAGGATGTGTTGCGCCGCGCAACAGGGCGTGACACGACGCGATGACAGCGGGGTGGGGCGCGAGATGGCGCACAGGCTGCAAAAAGGGCGGAATGGGGGCTGAGAGCGCACAGCAGCGTGCACAGACGGCGGCATGGGGTGCACAAACGGCGGGGCTGCGCACGAGACAGCCCACGGGCGTAGTGCGAAGATGGCACATCGGGGCTCGCAACAGCGCTGAGGCCATACAAGACGGTGTTGCTAGGGCGCGCAGCAGCGTCGCTGATGCCACACGGCGCCGCTAGGGTGACAGATGGGGTCGGCGGGCGAAACGACGTCAGTGGGACATGAGATCACCGAGATGGCGTCACTGAGGCACGAGATGGTGTCAGTGGGGCACCGTTCCGGCGCGTGATGACCGTGTGGGCGCATATGACAGCGATGCAGGAGCGCGGGGCGGCAGCAAGGGCATGCACGAGGGCGGCAGGGGCGAGACAGCGATGCAGGGGCGTGGCACAGCTGCAGAGGGGCAGCGTGCGGGTGCACAGCGGCAGCGGCGGCACGTGAGGGCGGTGGGGGCACGAAAGGGGACGTGGCGGGTGCGTCGCTAGGGTATCGGGCGGCATCACGAGGGTGTTGGGCGGCGTCACAGGGGCGAGGCGGCGTCGTTGGGATGCAGGGCAGCATCATGGGGAATGACGCCGCTGGGGTGCACGATGACCTGTGGGCATGCATGACAGCGATGTGGGTGTGTGTGGCAGCAGTGCGAGGGCACACGAGGGTGGCGAGAGGTATGGGGGCATATGAGGGCGACGACGCAGCACCACGGGCCGCGAGAGGGTGCAATGGGGTCGACAAGGTGGGGTGGGGTGCGACAGGGAGGGGCGAGACCTGAAGACAGCGCCGCAGGGTGCGAGGGTGCGAGGGCCATGGGTGAGCGGGCGTGAGGTTGATGCGCAAGACACGAAAGAGGACAGCAGGGGGAAGAGAAAGAAAAAAAGAAAGAGGGAAAGAAAAAACTTACCAGTCACCTGTCAATTTGCCTATCCCATCCATCTACATACAGTTTTGCGGACAAGCAGAGGCTGTAGGGCGCAAATAGAGATGCAGAGGGCTATCACGTCCTGCAGCAGATGCCCCAATGGGGCCCGAAGATGGCAGCATGGGGCGCGGAGGGCACAGCGGGGCCCGAGAGGCGGCGGTGATGTGCCTGTAGAGCACGCAAGAGGGTGGCTATCGCGTCGCCCTTGCTGCTCGCTGCCTCCCTTGAGAATGGCGGAGTGGGGCGCGAAGACCGTGCAGCGCAGCGCGCAGAGGGCGGGGTGGGGCCCACGTTTGCGCGAAAACAGCACGGCAGGGCATGAAGACAACGCACTGCGGCGCGAGACGGTGGGGAGAGGTGGGACGGGACACGGCCCCATAGGGCACGTAGACAGCGCGGCACGCAGAGGTCGGGACGGGCCGCGAAAGGGGCTGAATGGCGGCTGAGACTGCGCCGCACCGCGTGAGAGGGTACGACACGTCGAGATGCCGCGCGAAGACGCGCACAGCACGAATTCTGATTCAGCCATGAATC
>NSJX01000017.1:1302-62903 GCA_002286715.1 Dentipellis sp. KUC8613
ACGTAGTGGCAGTGCAGCGTCATACCATATTGGGCCGTGGCTGTGATGACGTTGACGTACAGGAAACCCTTTCCTGTGTCTTTTATAAACTTAGGACCACATCGTCGAGGTCCTCCGCATCCACCAGTCCCTCTGTCTGGGTGTCCAACGCTGGGCCAACAGGTTGGCCAACAGCTTGCAGTAGGCGGGGGGTTCGGTTTCACATACATAGTTTTTTGCACCTGTACAAGCTTCTTGCATAGAGTCCGATGAATGACAGTAATGTGACTTTCTTGGCTTCAGAAAGAAATATGAATTGAGCAGTGGAATAAGTATACTTAATATAACCATATGTGAGAACCTTTTGTCCCAAGCATTAAGTATCCATACGGAAAGCTTCACGAATGTCAATTGTGAAGATTACAACATGCCATGGGGCTTCACGAATGTAAACCATGAAGATGACTAGATCGTGCTTTCCAACATCAGATTTGATTGATCATCTGTCTCGCAGCCCGGGCATCGATGCTGCCCGCCATGCCCACTCAGGCTGCGGCACCGCCCTGTCACACACACGGGCATCGACGCTGCCCGCTGCTGCACCTTCTGCAGGCGCCCATCCACGTGCGCAGGCATTGACGCTGCCCGCTGCTTCATCACTGTCCGCAGGCACCTGACCACGTGCACAGGCATCGACACTGCCCGAGTGCTGCACCCCCACTCACCAACCGCACGACTAGCACACCTTCGATGCTGGGTGCAGCGCTAGGTGCAGTGCTAGGTGCAGTGCTAGGTGCAGCCCTAGGTGCAGCCCTAGGTGCAGCCCTAGGTGCAGCCCTAGGTGCAGCCCTAGGTGCAGCCGAAGGTGCAGCCGTAGGTGCAGCGCTAGGTGGTGTGCTGGGTGCAGTGCTAGGTAATGTGCTGGGTGCAGCGCTAGGTGGTGTGCCAGGTGCAGCTCTAGGTGCAGCCCTAGGTAGTGCACTGGGTAGGTGGTGTGCTAGATGCAAGGTTGAGTCGAGGTTTCTTCACCCCAGGCAGTACCTAGAGAGTCTCATAACCCAACCCTCATGCGCTCAGTCAGCTGCTCACTAAGGCTGATTGGTAAGGCTCCCCAGTCACATGCCTCGCTTAGATATCAGGTCTCGCTTAGATATATAAACCCCCCATGTAGCGACCCTAGCCCCTTAACTCAACCTCTTGGTTATTGGGCTAGGTAAGCACTCAAACTTTGTAGTACTCAGTAGTAGTAATGCTAACTTGGTTATTGGGCTAGCTTGTCGCGCGTCAGCATGCTCTGCAGTAGTTGACCTTAGTCGTCGCTCTGCGCCTTGTCGAGGTTTTCCTCTTTCAGCTTGATTCTAGTCGCGTCGAGTTAGTCTCCGCGACAGCAATGGCTGGCATCGCCTGTTTGACAAAATATGCTGAATCATGCTATATTCTCATAATCAATCCATGCAGGGGTCGAATTGATTGGATTGTGGATTTTAGGCGATGAACCTGCTGGGGGTGTAGAGGGGGATCCATGCACGTGAACTGACCACTTTTTTTGACTCCGCCTTTAATCTCCGTCTCGGTAACATCCGGCTGCGCCACTCGATATCTCATTGGTACCACTCTCCTCGGATACGGAGCGCAAGGATCCCCCCTCTAGAACGGCTGGGAACGAGACTAAGGGGCTTCCATTTCAGCGAGCTGATGCCTAACTAGATAAGCGTGATGTGCATTGATCTTACTACCTAGTTAGATATCAACAGGAAGTGGCATAGGTGGACCCTTCGGAGACGCATACTTCCCGTAGTAGGTTCTTTCTCAAGTGAATCACTCCATATAAAATATTTTGGGGAGGTTACAAGTCGGTGCAAGATAGTGCTTGGTTGCAATGACTATACAACAGAGTCGCGACTCGGAGGGAGTCGTGATCCCTTGTAATCCCTCTGAATCTTCTGCTCGGCTTGCAATCGGTGCAGGGGGGCCAAAATCTGTAACAAGCCAGCGCGGCTTTTTGTGATGGCCACACTGCCCACCCTGACTGCGTCCCAGCCTGTGTCTGCATCGTCCACAGCACACATGCACATGCCCGCCCTTGTGCACCCGCGCCTGTAGCTCGCACGCTCGCCGTCACTCGACCTCCTTCACCTCAGCCAGATGCACTGGCACACACGATCCTGTGATGCTTGTCTCCTCGGCCTCCCCATCCTCGCTCCTGCAGTGCAATTTCTTTGCCATCAGCCGGGAAACGAGCGAGGGCTGGTGGGGCACGAGGCGGCGAGAGGGCGCACAAGCAGCACGAGCGAGCGGCGCAGGAGCAGCGTGAGGGTGGCGCGAGCGAGGCAGTGTGGCCACCAGACAGCGCAAGCGACGCGACACGGGGGCACTTTGAGCAAGGGCCACTGGGCCGCTGGGGTACGCACAGGCGGTGCAGGCGAGAGAGAGGCGGCGTGAATGACATGGGGTGAGGGCAACACAGGAGAGGGCATACAAGGGCGGCGCGGCGCGAGAGAGGGTGCATGAGAGCAGCGTGAGGCCGGCGTGAACAGCAGGAGCGGCACGAGAGAAGCGTGTGAGACGCGAGAGACGGTGCGAGCCTAGGCGGCTCAAGCAAGGCGATGCGGGGGCAGGGCCGGTATGCAAAGGCCGTGTGAGCACGAGCGACAGGGTGACGCGGTGTATCTGCAACACGCTTCACACCACCTGCTGGACTTCATGCCGTCCAACCAATGCATCTCCTTCTGCGAAAGCGTGATCTCGAGCGTGCCGCCCTTGGTGATGATTGTGGCGGGGTTGTACCACACCATGTTATTTGTCTGCCAGTGGTGCAGGTCGACCGCCTCCCAGTACGAGTCGTCGCCCGGGTAGAACGTGCGCCCGAGCATGTTGAATTCGTCTGAGAACACGCACTGCATGTCGATGCCGTCGTCGTCGAACGATGGCCGCGTGTGCGCATGGCTCGGCGTCTCGACATTGATCATGCCCCAGCTGCCTATGTTCAGCACCTGTCCACACACGTCCGGGGGCGTCAGAGGGGCACACCGATGGCATCACGCCGCGTGGGGGAGGCTCACCTGTTCGGTCCCATTGATCCCGCCAAGGAAGATGCATGATGGCGGCGTGAGCGAGGGCGGCTGGGATGCACGAGCGAGGGTAGCTGGGACACGAGAGAGGGCAGCGGGCCGGCAGCAGCGGCGCGAGAGAGGATGTCAAGGAGGTGGCCTTGCACAGGCACGAACGAGGCAAGACGCCATGCGAGCGCACTGGTGGACGCGGCGGTGCAGAGACAAGTGTTGGAAGATCAGCCTGGCTGATAGTGTAACATCACTGAATATGGTCAAGGTCTCAGCACGCGTGCGATCAAGTTATTCCCGTACATTGGTGACACTCCACGTTCAGAATGTGCACCGGCAGTACCACAGCAAGAGATGTAACAGGTATGGTACCACTTGAACCGGAAAGTACACTCGTCTAAGACCCTGCACAATATCTCAAAAAAATGCTGAATCTAAAAAAAGGTACAGTCCATGAGCACAAGTGGTAAAAGACACAACGCATATAGGTGATCACAAGAAGACCGCAGGGATCATTGCGGCGAAGGCGATGAGTTAGTTGATATGACACGGCCCGATGGGCCATCAATATCGTATTGAATCGTCTTCTCGACATTGATCTGGAGCTATGACAGAGGTCAGTGTCTTCGAAGAGCAAAAAGTAGGATGTAACATACCTTGGTACCAGTCTGCTCAGCCGACTTGACAAGAAATAGTCAGGAGGCAGAAGATAAGAGGAAGAACATGACTGACCAGATCCTGAGCACCGTTGTTACCGCGGCGAAACGAATTCGGGAACATGACAGACATGGGGTGATCACTTCCCGATTGTGCTGAGCGTCCTCTGAGAGTCTTCCGCGTGTTCAGCCTTGTGGTGCGGAAGCGAGGTTAATGCTTCGCCGTAGTCAATGCAAGGCGATGAACATACGTCGCAAGAAGCGAGTTTGCATACACTGAGCTAGTCGTCAATAACAGAAGATGCAGAATGATTCCAAGGCGTACATTTTGTGATTGTAAAATGCAGTCCAAGGAAGATCAATGTATGCGGCTTGACAAGCCACTGAGAACAACTGTAAGTGACCGAGGATTAAAGGAGGGAAGTAGAATATTTACCATGACCATAGATAAGATGGTTGTGATGCTGCAAGACTAGAATCAGTCAAGCCTCGATTCGACAGATGGCATTCTATACCAAGTAAGAGCGCCGTTGTTGAATGTATGAATCATGATAACATTGATGACGTGGTCAACAGTGCTACGGTAGACCCAAATCAGATGGCACATAAGATGCATAGGCAGATCACATACCCGAGAGCGGATCGGCTCGTCTGGAGGAGGTAGACGAGCGAACCTGCGATAAGAATGTCGAGCGCCGACGATAGCGCCAGACCCATGGTGATACACCACTAGAATGATGCGCTCCTCCGTCATTGTATACCGTAACAATCCGAGAACACAACGCACCGAGAACTGGTGTATGAAGATTGACCAACGACCCAACCGCATCATCGAGGATGTCGTGACTGCAAAAATGATAAGTATAGGGCTCCGACTTTAGTGCGAGGCATAGAGGACGCACCCATGGCTAAAGCTGAACTCAAGTTCGTGGGGATGAGTAACGAAGGTGAATAATTGACGGGCAAGTTGCATACCTAATCTAACGATGGCAAGGAACACCTGGGTTTATGATCAGCGAACTAGCCGCAGACCTATACCAGCGACACTAACCAAAGGCGCGGTAATCCAGTAGTTACTTTTGCTAACTAGAACGTCTGTCAGAATCAGCATGCACAGAAGGTGACAGCGTGCTCACGTCGGAAGACCCGATGACAGAAGAAACTGTACGGGTAGTCAGCAACTGAATGACGGAAACGAGTTCTGGGACATTACAGATGCACAACAACAGTGACGAGCGCCTTCAGAACTGTCAGCGGACATCTTATAGATGAGGACAAGTTGACTTACCGTGCAAGCGACCGTCAGCTACAATGAACGATGCAAAATTAAGCTAAGTGTCGAGCCATTGGGAAAACGCACGCACCGCAACGCTCCTGTAAGTGGCGCAATGAGAATTGTACAAGACAAAAAATAGATCGGTACACACGTATTGATGACATCCGCGACATCTCCATTCCCCCAGTTGAGAATGACATAGTCCCAGCTTGCAGATGAGATAAGGCAAGAATGGATCGCGTCCAGAAGCCTAGCATAGCCAATACTCAGAGAGGCTAACAATTCTATAACCATTTCGCTACTCACCATATAGTAGTAACCTGAACAACAACAACCGACCGTGAATATCATTTGAATACTATGACAGAGCCGAACCTTACTATCGCCTTGATACGGAAAAGGTCCTTAGGGTATAGTTTGAAGTACAGAAACGTCTGGGCAGCAACAATACCAGAAAGACTGGTAACCGAGTCAGCGTACGATTCAAGCTTCAAACGAGTGGACTCACGCCACGGAAAGCATGCATCCCAGCAGAATCGCGCCCACCGTTGTTTGAACGTTGACGACGGCCGGCATTCTTGGCAGCGTAAGCAGGCACAGTGACGCCAAGCGTCTATAGAGCAGGCAACCGGCGGGGGCAGCGGTTGCACGTCGAGATGCTCAAAGCCCCCGCTCGCGCGCATCGTGCGCTTTTGAAGGGTGTGGAGAGGACGTGCGGGGTCCTCAATTCTGCCATCTGTCAAATAAGTAAGTAATGCAAAATGCGGGGAACGTGGCTACTACGGTACCTAGTGCCGCGGAAACGGATGAGGCCAGAAGCGGTTGGAAATGGATTTGGGGGAATGAGCAGCCGCGGGACGTGCTGTGAACGCGCGATTTCAAATGGACCTGCGCTCGAGGGCTGGAGCTTGAAGCTTGATTTCCCGGCGGTGCAATAAGTCACGATCCCATCAGCCGCGGCTTCCTCGGCAGCAGGGAGCATATGCATAACGATAGGCCCGTGTGGAGAGCCCATAGAGATACACAGGCACCTCAGTAAAAAGTGCTGCAACGCTCATCTCGCGAAAGACGTACGATGCGCCGAGTCAGGAACGACTACCGAAGCGAGCAATGAAGAGTCGGAAACTCGCGGACGTGGACGACAGATATGATGAGGATCGACGTGCTCTTGTGGTCAGCAGACCCTGTTACAGGCGGACAGGGCGTAAGCGAGTCGGGGAGGATCGACATTGGTCTCCAGAGAGAATTGGGCCTTGGCCGATCCTCCGGTTGGTCAAGCGGAGCCTTGACACTTGGTACAGAAAGCACGTACACCATACCCAGCTCCATTGCTCAACAGCTACACTTTCGTGATCCTCATATGTTAGTAGTCACATATTTGCGCACGAGTTGCACTGAATTGCAATCGAGAAGTAGATGCGCTAGGATAACAATGCCAACTCGATTCACATACTTCATGGTTACATGACTTCTCCCGCTTTCATTTTCGTCTGTAATTCTTCTTCACCGTGGGGAGCTTAGAGCTTGTACTGGCCAGAGAGGACCTCGTTGTAGCGCCTCTCAGCCTCCTGGAAGTCGATGACGTTCCAAATCGCGTTGAGGTACTGTACAAGGATGTGTTAACGAGGGGCTCGAGGTTGGCTAGGCAAGAGAAGTCGCTTACGTCGGCCTTGACGTTCAAGTACTGGAGGTAGAAGGCATGCTCCCAGATGTCGACGCCAATGACAGGGGCGTGCTGGGTGAGAGGATCCTGGTTGGCAGTCGTGACAATCTCGAGACTCTTCGTCTTCGGGTTCACAGCCTATCCGAGTGTTTGCGAAGTAAATACCGGTATTCCAAAAAATAAGGAAATGAACAACGTACGAGCCAGCCCCAGCCAGAGCCCTGGATGCCGAGAGTCGCCGTGTTGAACTCCTTCTTCAGGTTATCGAGGGATCCGAACTGCTTGGTGATGGCATCCTTCAAGGGACCTTCTTGGAGAACACCACCGTGTCCTTTCCCTTCAGCCTTCGAAGGTGCAAGGTTCTTCCAGAAAAGCGAGTGGTTAATGTGACCTGATCGCAATGAGATAAGTGTCGTTGGATAACACGATCGTACAGAAGTTACAAGATGAGAGGAGACGCACCACCACCGTTGAACTTGAGTGCCGCGTGAAGAGCAATGCGAGCACGAGGAGAAGAGGCAGAGGCGTAGCCTTGTTCAGCGGCGTTGAGCGCGTTCACGTAGGTCTGGTGGTGCTTCTTGTGGTGAAGCTCCATGATCTGACGAGAGATGTAGGGCTCGAGGCCATCGTAGGCGTAAGGGAGTTCGGGAAGAGTGTGCGACATATTGCAAGGGATCGTAGATGCAAAGTGGTTTGGTTGTTGACAAGAGAGCAGATATCGATCGATGCTCAAGCGGCTAAGCGCCCATTAGGACATCGGATGACGTAGCGCGTCTTGAAACCATCTCTTTTCCCCATCCCTCAATTCCTCGCAAAGTCTCTCGCTGCATATTATCTGCTTCCCTCAAATGAAGAAATTTGACCCCATAAGAACGCAGAATAGGAGACTTTGTAGCACTATGTGGTACCATCGGCATTGTCAAAGACTGAGTCGTTTTCGGGCCAACACTGATTTCGAGTCGGTTTGTGTCGTCTATCTGCTGGCGTAAGTACTTACTATCGATCGTACAGACGTACATCTCGATTAATCACTACAAACTAAGACGATATCTTGTGTAGTCAGTCTACGAAGATGTTCATTCAACCCTTCTCGACTCCTCGCTCTGTGAATACTAACGGTGGGAAAACCGCCGGTAAGTACAATAAGCCGCAAAGCTCAAGTTGTTATGCGTTCTGAGGGGAGAATAGGCTCGTCGTCTTGTGACGTTGCCCTGCTAACGATTTCGTAGTGTCTCAAGCATACAGTTTGCGCAGCAGCGCTTCAATTGTCTCTTTGTGGCAACGTTCTGCGCGCTCGCGACTATCGCTATGCCCACGGCAGTTAACACACAATTAGGATGTCCGTCAAGTTTTGTGTACATCTGATATATAAGGGACCGCAGATTAAGGCGTGCGCCCGGCATGCAACCTACACACTCTACTGGCGCACCGCGCACTCATCAACCTCGCTACCGTCTTCTGACTGATCAAATGCCGTCTCAGGGCATGTCTAGGCATGTCTCCGCCAGCGCAGTCCCAGCACGGAGCCGTCGTCCAACCGATATGACATCCAGGCTACCGAGCGAGATACTTTCCAGCATATTTCAACCACTAGATGTGCCGTCCTTAGTCAATTCTAAGCAGGTATGAGCTCATCAGTCTTATGGCTGAAGTGGCATGCTTACCTTCAACGATTGTACTTTCAAGGTCTCTCGGCGTTGGAGAACAGCGATACAGAGCAGCTCCGCTCATAGTTACGACATCGCGCTTGCGGCGGCGGGTCTGAACATTGGACCCCCGTCTCAACTCTCATCCAGAAGAAGACTGCAAATAATCCAGGATTACGAACGTGCATGGCACGTGTTCCCACTTGGACCATATATCACCATCCCGAAGCTATCAGGAAATGACCTTCGTGTCAAGGCATCGGGAAACATCATCGTACAGGCCATCCCAGCAGACCGTATCCTCTCCATCACTAGGTTTTTTTCACTTCGATTGCAAGCTGACGAACAATCAAAAACTGTGACTTACAAGATGACAGAGTCGTTCGATGATTTCTTGGTAGATGCCGCACAGGATCTCCTGGTTCTTCGGGAACTATCTCCTCAACCTCAGTACGCATCTTCCCAGCACATAGCATTATAAATTGGCTAATGCCCCTTCAGAGCCGGTGATCATAGTCTGCAGTTGCATATCAAAACTCTCAGCACGGCTGGGGCCCATCCGGACTCGGTGTCTTATTCCGAATCTTTCATCTGGACTCCCTTTTCTAAGGCCCAGGACCGGAAACACGACATCGCAATTGCTGGAGATCACATTCTGATAATGTGTATAGAATATGGTACTAGCTTCAAAGGACGCAGTTCGTTCATAGTCTGGAACTGGAAAACAGGAGAAACCCGACTCGTGAGCTTTTTGTGGTTGAGAGCATCCTTCCACAGCAGCTCACTCATCAGCATTCACCAGAAGCTACGCTTGGACGAACCTGCACAATGCAATTTTCTTGATGTTCACCATGTTCTTGTTATGTATCAATACTCTGAAGACCGTCAAATAACGGTATACGACCTCTTCACCTCTCAGAATGCATGGACTGGGGACTCCCCGTACTGCTGCCGCTTCGTATTAGCCGAACCTGATGAATCTATGGCTTGGCCCATAACCGTGCATAAAATCGCTTCGAGCACGACGTTCCATTCGTGGAACAGTTCCTCCGCCTATAGTCGCCACCTTCCCGACAGTCTAATTCGGCTTATTATTCAAGATGAAGACATCGCGCTAGACGAAGACGAAGACCCCGTATACAGGGCGATTGAATTCACTATACCCACGTCTTGCCTGATACGTCTCGTCCTCACTGCACCTTCTCGGGGACACACTTACGACTGGCACACATGGGGGCCCGGAAACGCTTATGTTGTCGACAAGGAAGGAATGTGGTACGATGAGCCCGAGTTTGCCATGGTGGGAACACGCTCATTCCACTTGGAACGAACCGACGGCGAGATGTATCTGTGTATCCGGGACTTTGATAGGAAGCGTGTGCGGGAGCGGATGGCTGACGACGACGCAGACCCGGACCTGCAGACGTGGTCGATTCTCCATCAGTTGGCGCCTCAGAGTATACAAACTGTCAGCTCCTTACCTCTTCTCCGCCGCAAGGTTCGAGTTCCCCAGCTGGATCATATACCGGACCCCTGTTACTGCGATATACTGGCGACCGAGGACGCGGTGATCATGCATAGGTTCTCCTCTGTGAGCGATTCATCGCTTTCGCGACCATTTCAGACGCGCTGATACCTTTCGAAGCGTCTACCGCAAGACAAGTCCGTTATTGTATTGCCGTTGCGATCAAGTCTAACACAATGATGCCGCCCCATGTAACCTTGAAGAATGTATTCAAGATATCGTAGCGTCCTAATGATAACATATATTCATCCATTCGGAAATGAAGCGCGACCAAAATTTGGAAGTGCGGGGTCTGCCTGCGGAAGACGACCCCACTGAACAACGTTCCTAATCCTTAGTTCGCTCGAGCATACTCGCTATTCGTCCTCTGACAGTAGTACATACTGGTAGGTTGAGCTACGCATAAAAATACATTCTGGTTCACCGTAGCTGGGGGCCGTCAAGAAGAGCAAGGTGATTTGCAGGTTTTCTTGAAGAAATTTACGCGTCAGGCCAAATTTCCCTGGCAGTCTTCACGACGAGCGATAGTTTCTTGACAACATCCTCCTCGGTGACGGGATTCCCATCAGCATGGGATGCGAACCCGCATTGGGGAGAGATGCAAATTCTGGTGCGACACGATAAACAGAGTAAGAGTAAAAGAGGTGAATCGCTTACTGATTCAGAGCCTCCTCTTTCGAGCGCGGCTCCTGCCCATTGGCGATCGTGTCCGCAGCGGCATAGATACGCTTCTTCAGTTCCTCTACGTCTTCCAGCTGCGATCGTAAGGCCATCAGGTGAGATCTACGGACATTTTTGATCGCGTACTTTGGGGAATTTAGAGGTGATCAGACCAAGAACGACAGACTTGTCCTTGGGCAAGAACTTCAGAGGCTCAAATGTGCCTGCGCGTTCGGTGTCGTATTCGAGCTAGGTAATAAATTTAGAACCGATCTTGGATACCAGAAAAGACTTATCGCACATAATAAGTGTCCACGTTGATCTCGTTGAACAGTTTGACAGCGATGCGATCATAGCCGCCCTCGCTGAAGTGGAGGCCGTCCTTGATCATGACGATGACATCTCAGTTGATTCTTAGGAGGCGGTGCAAAGATACGACATACCCGGAAGTTACCACGGCAGAGGTGCAGGCCAACGGTGAAATCCTCGGGCTTGTCCTTAAGGCAGTCATTGTAGGTCTTGATATAGAGATTCAACAGCCTCTCATGGTCTACGCCCTGCTCAGTCATGCCAGTAATCATGGACTCGGCGCAGAAGTACGCTAGAAGAGGATCGTCGAATTGAATGTTTCCTACGTTCACACAACATCAGAAAATTTTTGTCTGAAGGGGAAACGGATAGAACGCGTACGACATCCAAGTGCATAGAGCTCTCGTATCTCCTCCCTGTATGCTTGGGCGATATCGGCGAAGTAATCCTCTGCACATCATAGAGTCAGCTTTCATAGACGCTACAAAGCGCACGAAGGCGTACCATCATTTGTGTACGCTTCCTTCTTGTACGCGTACGGACCATGGCGAAGATGGAACCATTCGGGTGCACATACTGTGATCTTGATATTCTTGTGCTCCTACAAATTGATCAGGACCATTGAGTCGTAAGCCTCATTACTCAGCCTACCTCCGGCGAAGTGATCGACTTCAGGTATTCATATTGCGCCTTGTAGAACGGTTTCGTGCGCTTCAGCTTGCCCTAAAGGAGACGATGAATGGGATCCATAGAAGTGGTAATAAGCCAGGCAACCTACGACACAGATGTATGACGCAGCCTTCTTAAACGAGTGGTGCTTGAACGCCATGGTATCAGGCACGTAGGACTATTGGGACCGAGAATCGTTTTCAATATGGGCAACTTCGCGTGAAAGCCTCCGCTCGAGCATACCATGAACAGTTCGAGAGGTACTGCGGACCACCAATGAATATATGAAATTCGATAGATCGCATAGAAAAACGTACCGTCCGGCAAATACTCCATCCCTTCGAGATTGTCAAATACCCCGTCGTAGAACATGTGCCTGGGGGCTATCTTAGCATCTAAAAACACCACGAAGAATGGAATGCTGACCTCCTGAACTCGCCATCCGTGAAAGACTTGATTCCCACCTCTCGCTGCATCTTGACGATATTATCAATCGCCTGGTTCTCCACGGGCAGGAGCTCCTCTGCCGTGATCTTGCCTTCATCGAGCTCTTTCCGCTTCTGCAGGAGAATCGCGGGACGCTTGAGCGAACCAATGTGCTCTGCACGGAAAGGAGGGAGCAGATGCATCTTCGTCCAAGGAGTGCCCGGAGAATCAAGGTGAGCAAGGTTGTGCGAAAGCCTGCCAAGGTCGCAGTCGCTTGGTGGAAAAGAGGCGTCCACAGAGCGACTCCGTTGGGTATAAATGCAAGGTTAAATCCTTTATCCCGACACCAATTGTGGGTCAGGTGGGAGCCCGTCTGATCACGATAAGAGGATCATGAGGGCACGCAAATGCTGGAAGGCCTGTTTCAGGCGTGTGCGCCCACCGTTGCGATGGAGTAAATTCAGCAGCTGGACAAGATAGGTCCCAACATGACCGGTATGACCATTGTGGGCAGGGTCTTCCGCCGCGGGCGCCCAGGGTCTACATAGAGTAAACGCAACTGCGCTGGGAACTTCTCGAGAGCTGCAATGCAGGCCTAGATGAATCTCCGTCTCATCGTGAGATAAAATTCACTGCTCAAAGAATTGTCCCGGCACTTACATACTTGAGTTTGAACACCTTCGGATTGACCATGATACTTACGGGTTCATGAAATCAGAATATCGATATCGCGACAAGTCTCACGACGCATCGGTTTTGAAGGGAAGCAAAGACGGCGGTTGCAAGTATAGCAGTGGGTTTGAGACCGCATCTAGTAGACTGTGCGCTCTAGGCGCTGACTGGATGTATAGAACTTAGAAGCCAGAAGGAAGATATGTTGCGGCGCTACGCCGAAGCCCCTGCAGGCGTGGGAAGGAAGCACATAGCAAGCCCCCAAAGAAAGTACGAGTCGCAATTTCTTTCGAAACGCTAGGCTGCTCTTTCCAAGCTTCATCATCCCTTACCACGCATTGATATTGTCCGACGCTCACATGGATCCAGGTTGAGACCAGGTATACAACATTTACATGCTCAATCCTCGGATCACATACGCTTGACGTCGTCTGAAGTATCCATTAGCCGACTGGGCATGTACTCTTCTGAGTACAAACCTTCCCAAGCTTTGAGTACCTGACATACAAAGCTGGAGAGAAGCGAGTCGTCGAATGATGAAACGTCCAAGGTCAGATGACGGCGGCAAGAGTTTAGTCCCTGACCCTGGGATATTCGTACGCCATGTCCCAATCCTCTTGCTCGAAGCTCACGCCTATCTAGCACGGCCGACTGCCTCGCGAATCTCCGAGGAGCCCTGATAACGCATTCCGAAGTCGTGAATTATCATTCCTTCGAGAGCTTCATTGACGACCATCTCGACGGCAGCTCGCCTACGCCAACTCGACAAAGAAGCATCCGATTCACGATGACCAACCCAGCTGTTACACCCGAAGTCTCTATCGCTCCGGAATTGATTCCGCCTCTTGACTCCTCGCTATTTCGACCAACGGAGCCCGAGCTCGAATTTCTCAAAGCGGCTATCTCTCCGGATGAGTCTGAAGTGCGGCGTCGCGTCGAGGAAGTACAGAAAGAGTAAGTGTTGGATACGCAGTTGACGAATTTGCCATACTTATTCGTCTCCAGAGCTTAGTATGTTTTCTCAGAACAGTACCTGGTTTCACGAGCTAATGCGCGACATAGTGCAAAGCACCCGTATCCTTGTATTCGCGCGTACCACCATGTCTCGCTCATGATGAGCGCTAACAAAGTCTATCCACACATCCTCGAAGCTGGAAAGAATCCGGAGACAATCTTACTCGACCTCGGCTGCTGCAGTGAGTCTACTCTTCTTCCTTCAACTCCGACAGCTCTTTATCTCGACCTAGTGGGCACGGACGTACGCAAGCTGGTTTACGATGGGTTCCTCGCTTCCCAGGTAGTCGGATGCGACCTCCGCCCCGAGTTCATCGCAGCCGGACACAAGCTCTACAGCGACGCAGCGAACAGTTCCATCCACTTCTTCGCCGGCGACATGTTCGCTCATCCCCTCCCGGCCCTCCCTCGCGCAGGCGTCCAGCCTTCGACCACACCTCTCTCCGAAGTCTCATCCCTCGTGGAGCTTACGGGCCGAGTGACGCACATATACACGGGGGCCCTCTTCCACTTATGGGACGAGTCTTCTCAACTCGCACTCGCTCTGCGTCTCGCGTGCCTCTTGCGACGCATCCCCGGTGCGACGATCTTCGGGCGTCATCAGGCGCTCGAGCAAGCGGGCATGATCGATGACCACATGGAGCGGTACGTGTGCAGACGCGTCGTGTCATGATTCTCTACTCACGGCCAGTGGCTCATATCCACTTTCCAGCCGCCGCTATGGTCATTCGCCGGCGTCATGGGGTCTTCTCTGGCGCAAGGTCTTCAAGGAGGTCGATGGTGATCAATTCAACGAGGACAGCGTGATCGTCGAGGCTGAACTCAGCGATGCGCTGAACCGACCGGACCTCTTCCCGCGGAACAACAATCCGCTGATGATGTACTGGAGCGTACGGTTGACTTAAGCCGGTATTCTCATTGCATGGCTTTCCTCGGCACTGCGGATGAAGAAGTTTGATATATTCTTTGTCTACAACGACTCGTTGAAACGCTCTTTGTAAGAGAATATTGGCAACGAGTCAGAATGCTATCGAGTGACGTTTCGCTATGAATGCTAAGGATACCGCGAGCAGAAGCACTGTCACGACCGACATTCGCTCTATCACTACAACCCGAACCCGAACCACGCAATGCACACCGACAACCAGCCAGCCAGCCCTCAACTAAGCATTGTGTGTCGACCCCGATTCATCATTATTATAGCACTTCGCAAACCAAAACTAAACTACCGCCCATCCATCCACCCACCCACCCGCCCGCCCTCCACATCCCCAGCGAAAAGGCAAATCGACCAAGAAAACGAGCGCAAAAGAAGCGGAAGGAAGAAAGATAAAAAAAGTCCACAGGCGGTACCGACGTAGCAATGTATATATGACGGTGAAGGTGAATGAATGCAAATATAGGAATGCAGAATGCAGAATGCAGGGTGCAGGGCGCGGAAGACCGGTATCTGTAACGTATACGTGTGTCGAGGTACTGGGTAATAGTTGTTCGTGCAGACCCAGCGGCGCGGGGTAAATGGGTGGAACGCGCAGCGGGCCGGGTAACGAATGGACCGGTGGCGGCGAAGCAAGGAGCGGGAGAACAAGCGAGTGGATGGAGGTGGCTATCTAACAACGACGAGCGACCGAGGTGGATGAGGCGACCGTGGGATAGGATAGATAAAGTTACAAATCCCCGTGCTGAGCTGAATCGAACAGGTATCCGACAAGAAGAGGTCCGTGCGGTGCATGCAAATGTGTGCGGATGCGAAGGGTGAAGGGTGAAAAGCGGGCGGTTGCGGTAAGGTAGGGTACAGGGTAAGAGGGGAGGCAGAGAAGGGGGTGTTGTGCGCGGAACAAAGGTAAGAGGGAGCATGCATGTCGTGTGCAGAGCGCACGGATAAGTATAATGTACGTTATCTGCCGTGTTAATTGTCCGTGTAATAATGAAGCAGGGTCTCTAAGAGGTATATCGTACTAATGCCTGGCTAGCAGGAACCACCATTGAGCTGTGCACCATCCAGAATTATTACTGCACGTATACAGAGAACACTCGAATCGAGGAACATACCAGCTTGTTTTTCGGGAATGTGTATCCCGCGCCTGACGGACCACTTGTCCACTTCGTCAAGTTGGCATCTATCACAGCGTTAGACCGGTCAGCAAATGAAAATGCATTCGAGACGCACTGTTGTAAGCATCCGGATGGTTGTTGATATAATCCTCTGTCGGATAATCCTTGGGACTGCAACCAATATTGATATTGTCTTTCCTTTGATACACGCGAACATAGTCAACGAGCATCTCCGACGGGAACGTCATCGTCGACAAGTCGATCGTCTGCCAGTTAGCTATCCGAACACATGTCATTAACAAAAAAGCCTCGCAAAGTTATTGAGAAACGACATACGTGAGATACCCAGGTTGAAAACAATCGACTGTAAGAGCATCAACGTCAGCGGACAAGCATTACTGATCAAGGCGATGGCGACAGACCATCGGCTCTTCAGGAATCAGGCGCTGGTCCACGCCGCTGCCGTCAGTGCCCTGATCTGGGCCGACAGCACCTGCACCCATGCGAGCTGTCGGCTGGCCGCCCATCTGCCACGTAATGAAGCCATCTGAACGACTTGATGGATTCGCGAAGTACTCGAAGCCTGAGAGCGTGGGTAAGCACGAGAGAGATATGGGAAAGCGGGATAGACACACCGAACGTGCTGAACTGCTGTCCAGAACCCTCGAAGATATTAGAGGGAAGCTGAGTAAGGGCGGAGACCGCTTGTTGGCTAGGAGAGGTCAGTGGTCGAGCGATCATCAACATGGTACGAGAACATACACAGCAGATCCTCTGAAGACGCAACGGTCAGACAAAGAGATAACGAAAACGACGTATGAACGCACTTGTAGGAATTAGGCGTCGTAATGGCAGTGTTGTAGATATACCACTCGTCCTGGGTATCGTTCAAATACAAGAAGTCGTGCGTGAACGGCGCGAACTGTGCAGACTGGGACACGACACCGCCATCGCCCTGCTTGTTGTGCTCCGCCTCGAGGATATCAATCTCGGGCGCGCCACGGCCCTTGCTCACGTCGGGACCTGGGTGATCTTCACCAGGACAGGTACATGACCTAGTGCAGTCGGAGACCTCAGATCATATCGAGAACATCGAAACCCGAAATGCACGTACGAAAGCTTTTGCCCAGAAAGGACAGACAGCTGGAAGTTGTACTGTTGCTTGGACGCGTCGGAATGCAGAGCTGCCGAAGGCCCAGAGCCATCGGCCAGAGTTTGATTCGGCAGAGTACCGACGTCGCAAGAGTCGTACGTGTATGGCCAGGTGCCGTCCGTGGTCGCTCCATACCCCGGTCGTCCAAGATTGCCCATCGTCCACGCACCAGGCCACTATGCAGTTGTGAGTAAGACATACGGCAACAGATTCAGCGAGATACTTACGTATCCTCGAGTCTCGTCATTCGGACCCGGCAAACTGAGACTGACTTCGATATATCCGCTGGTGAAGCAGAACTTGTTCCAGCTCTGCAACATCCCCGAGCGATACTGCATGCCGTTGGTTTCGACGTTCTCCAGGAGGATGTGCAGATAACCGTCCTTGGTGGTGACCTGGCGCGGGTCATACCACTCGATATCTGAGGTTGCCCAATACCAGAGGTCGACGGCTTCCCAGAAAGGATCGTCGCCCGGATAGAACGAACGGCCGTCCGTATTGAACTCGTCTGAGAACACGAGAACATAGTCTTCTTTGTCGTAACCCGTGCGCGTCTTCGCGCTGTCCGGCGTGTCTTTGTCGATAAGTTGCGGCATGAGGAAACTGGAGAAATGTCAGCATGTGACAAACACAGGTAGTTACAGGACCGTCAAACTCGGCTGGCGGAAGGATACCGGCAGAGATAGCAGGAGAAAAGATGCGGCATGGAGCGGCCGTATATACGGCTAAACTCCACGGTATGGGTGGGAGACACGATCGCTGACGATGTGGCGTCCGGGGCTACCAGAGAGTAGAAATGAAGGTCAAGAGAATACTCACTTGGGCGGGGGCGGTGTGTCTGTTTGATTCACTCGCGTGTTGCCATCCTCAGCGAAAAAGAGATGGCCGTTGTGTCGAATGGAGTCGACGACAGGATATGCGATGAAGAGGGTCAGAAGTGCGGCGACAAGGAGGACAAGGACTCCGATGTTGAGGATTCCACGGACGGGGGAAAATGAGCCGGGCTTGTCGACCTGGTCGGGCTCGTGGAGGAGATCCTCGTCGTCTATGGGCTCCTTGTCGTCGTACGTCGGATCGTACGCGTAAGGAACAAGGCCGCCGCGCTGGTTCGGGTTGCCAGAGGGGTATTTCGAGTCTGACGAGAGCGACCAAACGGACTCGCCAGACGTCGAGAAGACGGAGTCGCGGGGGCCAATGGGTGTACGGGGAGGAAGAAGGGTGCCATTCTCGTCTTCAGTCGCAAGGCGGTAGAGAACCATTGAGCCGCGTTGGCCCGCCTGAAGGGTCGAGAACTGCGACCCCAGGGCGCGCGCGTCGTCTGAAGGTATGCGATCGAGGTACATGCTGCTCCCTCGCGAGGCAGGTCGCGAACGCATTGCCGAGTACGGGTTGGGGGAGGGGGAGGGGCCCGCATGGGGGTTAAGCGGGGACGAGACGAAGTTGGAGGTAGAAAAAGAGCGGGAAGGGGGTTTTGAAGACGAAGCATCAGACGGCCCAGGGAGAAGCGGTTGGTCGACAGCATGGAAAGTGGGCGTGCGGGGGGACGCGACACTCTCTGGGGTTGGAGAGTATTCCTGAGAGGACTCTGGGCTGTCGAAGGGATCGTTACCGGCCGTCATGATGACGGGGAGGCGGGAAGAAAGGAAGGGCGGGAGGGCGGGGGACGAGGAGGAGGAGGAGGAGGGAGGAGGTAACGACCGGGAGGATTGCCCAGACCAGGACACTAAACGCCGCCCGTGAGTAAATCCTTTTGATCGTCCGTGACCGAGCCTCTCCGGGCCACACCCCGCCCTCCGGCCTCCCCACCTATTACCTCCGGCCCTCTGCTTCTCTATTCTGATACCTCGCAACCCCAACACGCTCTATCTTCGCGTCCTCGTGCTGCCTTCTGCTTCCAGCTGTGTTCCCCATTTCTTGCTCTTGCTTCCGGCCCGCGTCCGGCCGCTCGGTCGATCCCCGGAGCGTGTCACACAATACATTTGTGACGTCACGCCCGCCCGTCACATAGGCGTCGGGACCGCGCCCCGACGCCTGCCCGCTTGTCTCCTCCGCGCCACTCCTCCAGTAGACTCTACGCTAGAACTTCACCGCACACCAAGCGAATGTCCACCTCGCGCTCTCAGGAAGATACCTACGAGGCTCAGAACGACCAACGCCTCGATGAACTACACTCCAAGATCCGCACACTTCGCGGTGTAAGTCCTCATCCTCAGCCGTATCTCTCCTCCGCCGCCCTCGCACACATACTGCGCACACGCGCCGCCAAGCATTCAATCTGACTTTCTCCAGGTAACGACTGACATCTACGACGATGCCGAGCGCCAGAACCTGATGCTCGATGATACCGTGGGTTCCCCTCGTCCTCATTTGCGCGCCTCTTCTCATACATGCGTAGTCCAACACGTTCACATCCCTGACATCTGGCCTCACCGCATCCGCCCAGCGTATGACACGCTCTTTCTCGCCCGGCACGCTAACTACCCTCCGCATCGCCTTCTATGTCGTGGCCGCCCTCGTCGGCCTCTGGTTCGTAAAGACCATATTCTCGTGGTGGACCAGCGCTCCGAGCTCATAGTATTAGTCTCGCATATGTACGTCTCATTACCTGTATTGTAGCGTGTCACTCACAGCTGTACAGATACCTCTTATCTTTACCTGTTTCTCTACGTCCTAGTCGCCCCACGGTTTAGCTATCTATTCTAATTTATCGGATCTTCTGTCTGCCTGCCAATCCGGCGCCTTCGTCGTGTCAACCACACCTCCACCGTGCATCGAGCTGCGTTTTCCTGACATGGGCGCTGTCTTCAATTGATGACTATCTGCTCGGAGGCATGTTCGCACCCTTTCTGGGTGCAGTACATGTATCGAACTCAGGCACGGTGGCTTCAGTACTGTGAACGTGCCTGCTCTAGTCGGCTGGACAACTACCCGACCTCACCGTGGCTGTCCGGCGAGGTGTCGATCTTTCGAACTCGTGTGCATGATCCTATGGACGGCACTCTCATCGACGTCCTCTAAGCTATTCAATAGTCTTCGTCCTATCTCATAAGTCCAGTTCTCATCCTCCTATCACTGCATTGCATCGACTAACTCCAATCTACGTACTGCAGTCCGTCCCTCGATGGTCATTGAGCGTCTAATGCAGCAATCAACTGACGCGGCGTCGCAGCATGCCAGCAGCCCGGGGTGTTTGCTAAAAATTATTCGCTAGCTCTAGCAGCATCGAAGGCGTAGCTCTGACCCTGACTTGGTTTCGACCCTCGTCGTTGCGTGTCACGCCTATTCCAGTGCGGGATAGCGTGTCATCACTGCGTTGCCATTACAGAGCAGTGATCGCGCCTGCATTCCGATACTTTAACTCACTGCAACTCTATCCGGCATTCTGCATACCCACATATCGACTTTCAGCCTAGTGCGCGCACATGACTGCGCGGTCGCTGTCTCCGAGTACCGCCCACTGACGTTGATGCGCTTGTAGCTGACAGCCCCGCGCCATGGACACGGGTCTGGACAATACGAGAACTTGCGAATCAGGCTAGATGAGATGAAAGGCTTAAATGCATGTTGGTAGGCTCGGGCTAAGGGCGGAAACGCCCAACGAGGCTGAAAGGTATGGTAATTCATTGCCCATGGACGTCACCATCGCTACTTCTCATCTTCTGCACGATATGCGCTGAACGACTCTCGTAGTGTCCATTCCGCGACGACGAAAGCATGCAGTTCTTGTGATGCGCCAAGTTGGTCTTCTCGAAGAGATTTGTACTCTTCTTGAGGTCCTTGGACGGCCAAGTCGCAGCGAGAGAGCTGTTGTTAACCCGACTACCATAGCGCAAGAAGACGTCCCTCAGCTGCTCGTGCGTATCCAAAGGCTCGGACGTGGTCACTGGGAAAAAATTCGCGTGGTTTTGGCTGTCGCAGGGGTCGAATTTTGCATCGTATTCCTCCTCAGCTTCGTGTCCTTCAGTTTGGCTAACCCGCCAATGCAGATGCCACTCGAAATATTTTCAGCTTTTGAGCTTCGTGGATCGTCTTGACGGTGTCTTCTAGATGGAGTGTCTAAACAATCTCGTGAAACCGACAAACTAAATAACGGGAGACGTGGATGAAGAATCCGGTGCCATCCAACAGTCGGTATGCTTTCATTGGGAAACGCAAAGACAATGCTGAGCGGAAATACTAGGTACCCTAAAGTCCAGATAGCGATATGCAGCTGGTTCAACTGTAAAAGAAAAAGCGAGTGCGCACCCTGATAGCGGGCAACCGCGTCGTCGGATCCTGCACCATGTACTTCTTGTACTTACACAAGTCCCATCGTCAGTCGCTGAGAACTCCGCTTCGCCTGACGTTGCCCCCCCTCCTGTCTCCGAGGATCGTGATGTTGTTGGCGTTGATGTCGCGGTGCAGGAACGCGGTCTTGTTCCAGGCGTCTTCGTAGGCTACAATGCTTTGTTAATTGCTAGGAGCCTTCAGCGCGTAGGCAATCATCTACTTGATTTTGTCTTCAGCGGCCAGTTCCACAGTGACATCGTATCCACGCTGTTCGATTGACATACGGGCCATGCGCCAGAAGCACTTATAGAGCGTAAGATCTGAATCCGTCCCGTATCTGAACGGCTTAGAGATGACACAACTAGAACGATCGAAGAATAGGATTCTGGCTTCGAAACAAAAGACGTAGAGGGAGAAGACGTGCGTGCGGTGTTGATGAGTGAAGATCTGCTTAAATAACGGAGTAGAGGATCTATCTCAGTGCGTCACTGCCTTCTTCTACCACCTGCTTCAGAAATTTGAGCCGCGCTAAGCCAAAGGTGAACGCCGACTGGTCGTGGCGGTCCTTGACTTCGATGGGAACCACAAGATCGCCCCAGCACGTCCCAGCAGCAGCGACGGATCTATTAATATTTCTTGTGATTCTCCTTGTGACCCTCGTCCATCTTGCTCGTCTTCACGAACCCGTTCGGAGGCATGATCATGTAGGAATGGGTCCGCTTGTTCTTCACAAAGAGGCCCACATCGGCTCTTTTTCTCTTCCTGCCAGGCTCCTCCTTATGCTTGGGAGAGTCATCCAGACCTGAGGGCTCCGACAGCGAGACTTCCTGAGCATTTCCAAGTCAGAAGTTGGATTGCCGTTCAAAAGACGTCGACTTCGACATCATCGTGGACAAGGTCGGGGTCGAGAAAGGAAAGGCAGCTTACCTACAGCAGGCTAGGAGGTCCTCTATTTGTGCGAAAGCAGAGTTTCTTTTCAATGTTGAAGTCAGAGGAAGCTGCGGATATGATGAGTCCATAAATAGATCTGGGCCATGGGGACTCGCGGCCACGAAGTTTCGTTGTTTCTAAGATCTTTGGCCTATGAAACCCAAAACCGCTCCATAATTTCGGCAGCCAGATACGCACCTCGTTCAAGCAGAGCCAGACGTTGTCGAGTGGTCGTTGTGGTCCGCGTTGAACCCCCTGGCCCCTAGCGGCGAGGCCGATAATTGAGATAATTAATTTTGATCGAATGATATCATACTTGTTGCAAGGGGGGGGGTATTAGGTTCGGGCTTCGGCGGCACTTCCGTCGCCGATGCTCTCTGTCCGCCGTTTATATGCTTGCTCTCGATTTAGCTCTCCACCGACGACAGCGCACACGCAACCTCCAAGATGTTCAAAAGTGCAGCTACAAGGATCGCACATAACTCTACTCTTCCGGCCCTTGCTGGAAACAAGGATTTGAGACCGCTCCAGGATCTCATTACGGCGGAGAAGTCTATCGTACAGTCGTAAGTCGTGTGTCCTCAAGATGCTACATATCCGCTCAACTCTCTATAGCCTACTTCGACTTAGCTCGGACTTCGTTAGAGCGTCTGAGGCTCTCCGTACTTGGGGCTTAGGCGAGGGGGATGACCTCGGGGTGAGTAGCGGTTCCGGTGCTGTACTAGCTTTGTCTCACCTGCCTCTAGGACACCCTCAATGGCTCTACCACGATCCTATCCCACTTTTCTTCTGCGCTATCGAAGCTTGCGTCTCATGAACAGGCGATACGAGAACATATGAAGGCTGTGCGGAGCCGTGAAGAGGCATTGGATGCTCTGAGGCACCGCCGGAAGAACGTCGTATCGAAGGCGGATTCTGCTGAGAAGAAGTTGAACAAGATGAGCCCCGAACACAAGAACATACAAGTCCAGACGGATGCCTTGAATAGACTGCAGGACGAGATACGCCAGCTGGACTCCGAAATTATGACCGAGGAGGCTCGCTTGGGAGATTTCAAACGATCAAGCACGAAGACTTGGATGTCCTTGAAGTTCGGAGGTCTTGAAGAATGCTGCGAGAAGGGTGTGGTATGTATTTCTTCGCGTCGTCGACTACATCCCCGTAACTTGACTGGCCTTAGATTGTGGGCGATGCCGGCAAGACGATCATCGCGGAAATTCCTCAGGACGAGACCGTGCCAGGTACTCCTCGAGCATTCTACACCGGACAGCCGCGTACAGAGGCTGCAGTCGCAAGTGCTGCACTCAGTGTCAATGAAGTCGTGTTCTCGGCCTCGCCTTCTCAAGGACGCCCTCGAGCTTCTCAGCGACGGGCATCTCGCGACATGTCTATCGATTCAAGTCCGTTTGCCGATTCTAGTCTCTTGGAACCCCCTTCGTTTCCGCGAGCTGAGACGTCTAGCATCAACACTGACGTATCGGGCACGCTGCATAACGATTCGCCCTTCCGGCCTGGTATCACGACGTCGAATCTGCAGGTGAACGAGCTCGGAGCCATATCTCCTCATTCCGAGGTGCCGCGCATGCAGACGTACTCTTCTGCGCCGTCACTCCCGCCCATATCCGGCGACCCTGCTCCCAGTCTGGCCATGCCTGGTACTCGTTCCGGAGGTCAGTTCGCCACATTCCCCGTGAAGGGCGGTCGCCTCAATTACGGCTATCCAGGCGAGGCCGGCAAGGATTCCAGCTTCTCAAACGACGTGGCCGACGCGCTCAATCAAGGAAGCAGCACCGACCCGCAGATACCACGGGTTAGCTATGACGATCCCGTACCTTCATATGAAGCTATCGTCCAGTCTCCAGGTGGATACCCCTCTGCCCAGGCAGCCCCCGAAGCACCAGCGCCTCTGGAGAATCCTCATACCGGCAATGAGCCCCAGGAAGAAGACGATAGTCAATTACCATGGATGGAGCCTTCGAGGGCAGAGAGGCGGGTGAGATTTGGCTCTCGCCCGATTGAGATAGGAACTCCCGTATTAGCTCGATTCAGGAACGAGGAGCCTCCTAGTGCAAACACGGAAGACGGTGGTATGTCTCGCACCAAAGCATGTCTATACCTGCCTAATCATTATTTCTTCCAGCTTCTGCCCAGCCAATGCCGACTTCTCCTCCACCGACTGAACCTGCTCCGCCTGAGCCCGCAGTTAATCAAGAAGACGATGAACAGGCCTTGAATGCTGCTGCTGCCAGAGAGGTTTCCCGGGAGCTTGACGCTCTCAGCTTCAACTCCTTCAGTTCTCCACCGCCGCCACCGCCGCCTTTGCTTCCACGTGAACCTTCTTCCCCGGCTCCTCTATCCATACCGCCGGTTCGAGAGGCAACCGCTTCACCTCCGACGAGCAATGTATCGCCCACTCATCCGCCATCGCCGTACACGCGCGAGCGGAATCGTGATACTGGATCGCCGACCACCAGCCTCAGAAGCCCAATCGACAATATCTCGTCTCAGATTCCGCCTGTTCGGACGACCTCTCCTCCAGCGTCCCCAAGTACACGCGGTCCGCTTCCCAATCCTCCGTCAATATCGCTTCCTGCAAATGCTCCGCCGTCCTCAGCCCCCGTTGGGACCCCGTACCGCACGCCGCCGGAATATCCCAACGTATCCGTGACCGGGACCTCTCCTGCCGTCTCACCATCGCCTTCGTTGAGCAAGCCCCCGAACTCAATCATCGGGACTTCGCCGTCTGCATCACCGACTCCTTCCTTCTCTAGGGCAAACATCCACCCGCCGCCACCGCCACCCACTGGTGTTCGCACCATCTCCGCTGCTGCATTCCGACGCCCGCAAAATCGCATGCCGTCCGACGGCAGCATCGGTACAGGCGGTGGCACGGTCATCGCTGACACGAGTCCTCTCAGCGTTCGCAAACGGGGGCTACCCAGCTCGCCGTACGCGACGCGAGTTGCGAGTGGACATGGCTCGACCTCGTCTATCCCTCAGGCGCCGCCACCGCCGCACCCTGCACAGCAACAGCGCAGCCCAAGTCCGCCGGCATTTGAGGACCACGAAGATTTTGATTACATCTCGGCGTACGTGAACAGTGGAGACGGGGCCGAAGACGAGGGGAGAGCGCGCAGCGGGAGCAGCGCTGGTCTGCGGTGAAAGTATTGCCTCGATATGTACAGTCTCGATGTAGCGTTCTCGTTATGTATTAGCGTTTTCGATGTCCATACTTCGTGTACTTGTGCGAGCTCTAATCATAATGCATATCTCTGTTCATCCAGCATCGTTCGAATACACGCCCATCGAGGTCAAAGGTGGCTATGAAATCTTCGCTCAAACTGCACGACTTGTGCTTCCTGGCATCAATTCTCGAAACCTCCGCAGCTGTCCCCCTAGGTCAATACCCGAGTACAGTTCAAGCCGACGGCGCCGGCCGAAGTTCCTGCAAACCAAGAATTATCAGCATCTCTGTCAAGAATTCAGTCCCGTAAGCAGACGCAAGTTATCCACCTGTGAATATGACCGTTGTGCAGCAAGCACAGAAATCCGCTTCGCTGCGAAGACCGTTAGACATTACATATTTCAATTCATGAACAAGACTAACCATCTGGTTTCAGGCGGAATGGCAGCGCATGGAACCGTCGTCTGAGTGCACCGGCTACCCACCAACTCGTTCGGGTCGGAGGGGACTGGGATTCCCAATATCCCCAGAAATTGCGATGCCTGAGACGCTGGGACAAGGCTGTCGCATTCGATCACATCGGCTGGATTGGCCTGTCCCGAGGCTCCAGGGAGGGCGGTCAAGAGGAGAGCTGCAAAGCCCGTGAGGCGGAGAAGTGGAAGCGTCGTAAACATCGCTGCTGAAGGATGCGAGACCCTCGAAAGGCTTTTATAGCTGTAGAAGCTTGTCATGAGGCTGGCTCATATGCTGTAGGGCTTTTGAGAGGATCACTGGAATGCGTTTCATATGAACATGCGAAACATATGTTCGGGAGATAAAGAGGTGAAAAGGCCATTTTGACAGCTCGGATGAGGATGGTACGGCAGAAGGATACGGCGTGCTTGAGGGACCAGGGTCAATTCCATGACAGACATTGAGTTTTTGGGCTTCGCAATTAATACAGCTCATGTGGATAGGAACCTGTGGACGTTACGTCTGACATGGGTCTGGGAAAAGTCGAGACATGCATCGGAAGTTTGTCCGCGTCTTGTGCTGTGCTTCAGAGACCCACAAGCGTCGGTCGCTAACTTCACATATTGTCAGACATGTCATGGCATTCGAAGCTACTAGTGTAGCAGCGCGTTGGGCGCATAAGACCTCCATATTTCGGAACGGGCTGCAGAACATGGATTATCATATCAGCAGCACTAGTTGAGACATCGCATCGGAGCACCAAGCATCGTAGAAGGAGCTAGGTATCTTGGTAAGTGTGTGTATCAGAGAAATCCGTTCATAGTACGCACCGTCTGCCGGATATAATAGGTAGACTCAACCTATGAGAGATTCGACCGAGTTTAGTCGCCTTACTAGGTCAACCAGATGTGTACTAGGCTTTTCGCTTCCGAGAGTATTATAGATGCTGAAATCGGGTATCAACTACCAGCTAAGGCGTCGGGATGGACTTGGACATGACATTGAAGACGATTCCGAGGCATACGCGCCGTTTGTTTGGCTTTGTATGGCAATAGCTTCGGATCCTAACAGGGACAAATTATTACTAGCCGACTACCACTTGCTATTCGCTGGCAGCCAACGTGAGTGACATTCATGAATTTAACACACAGTGGACTTTCGGTGAGGTCGAATTCACTACCTTTCAACGCTGGTAGCATTGACACAAAACCAACATTGACATCTGATATCAACGGCCTCGGGGGAACACCGGCTCGGGCTTATAATGATCTTCACACCTGCTGCGGAATTTCGAAGTCGTATGGAACCTAGTACATGCCCTTGGGTCCGCTAGTGTACCAGGATCTTCCGTTAGGCTCCTCCGTTTGGCCTGATCGTGCAACATCATACGCACGGTTAGCTACGGTCGTTTTATGTAATCCCGCAGTGCTTGATCGTATATATCTACGCTCAAACCGCAGGTGCGTCTTCCCACTAGCATTCCACTCATTCTACTATTACCTGACACAAAGACAATCGTGATCTAGGACATTTCATTCTTTTAGCTCTGTAGGTGATCAGGCTACCCTGGGCCTGCCTCACACCTACTTACTCGCGTAACAGAATCATGTCCGAATCGCAGGCACAAGCCCCAGCGCCCGCCAAAGCATACGTCCGCCTTGCGCGGAAGGATGAGCTCAATACTCTCGCAGATCTGGCGCGTAGAGCATTCATCACAGACCCCATCTACAGCTACTGTGGCAATCTAAGCGAGGTATGTACGTCGGAATACCTTTCGCGACGACCGAAATGTTTACAATCTTTTACAGCCGCTATCGAATGAGAAAGACTCATCTAAACGACGAACTCTCCAGAAATTCCAGCGTCTCATCATCGGATCTTCCATGGCATTGGGAGCTCGGACTACGGTCGTCGCAGTTCCAGTGACCTCGGAAGGTTCGAAAACAGACAAAGATCACGAAGAAATTGCGGCTCTCTGTATCTGGATGCCGGGGGCGAAACATCTGGATGCGAGCCATCCTCTCATTTTGATCCGCAATGGATTCTTCAGTATCTTCAGAGGATGGGGATTCACTGGACTCAAGGTGCGTCGCGTCTTCCGAATCATTTGTACATTTTTGACGTATGGAGAGACTACAGCGCATAGTTCTCGAGTATTCGAATAGGTGCGACAAGACCTGGAAGGAGATCCGGAAAAGCGAAGAATTCAAAACTGACGTGGCAAACGGAGAATGGTATGTACAAATGGTGTGCACTGCTCCGGAATATCAGGGCAAAGGTACGCTCATACTCGCTGCCCGTCGAATACCGCTTATGCTCGGATATTCGTGTCTGCAGGCTATCTTTCTCTTATCATGCGAGAGATGTTCGAACACGCACCTAACCAGGCGCTTACCCTCGATGCGTCGACACCGAAGTCGCGAGACAGATACGCGCATCTTGGGTTTGAGGTTCGTCTCTGATAGGAGCGACATTTTCTTGAGATTGACCAGAGTTTTAGCTGAAGAGTCCTTGGGAAGTTGGAAAAGGCAAGGCGGACTCTCGAGGCTTAAAAACCAAAGGTGATGCGCCTGGGATGGAATTCTACGCGATGGTGAAGGTGAGTAGCGCGCAAATCATTTTTCGCTACGCTCAATCATTTTTCAAGAAACCGACCCAATGAACATGGTTCAGATACATGGAACGGGTCTGATGACGGTTTCATGTGCGATTATAGTTGAATCTGTTTTGTTTATTTCGAGTTAACGGCATGTTATCGCTCTATCTGGGAAATATTTATTGTGTTTTTCTGCGTTGTGCACTCGTATGATCCAGGGTCTCGCGGACAGTGCTAAGGCCAAACTTTTGTATGGACAGTGAGTGAGTGTAATCCTCGAAGGCTGGCAAGTACTATAGGGCGTCAAGTTTGTTTGGTATTGTGTGGCAAGAGCCTTGGATCCTAACAGTGACAAATAACCACTTCGGTGACGTACGCTGCGACTTTGTGGCCAAGATCTGCATTGCCTGCTGGTAACTCGAAGGGAGACCTTTCGACCTGCACTGTCTGTTCCTTTCGTACGCATCTGAAGGGACTTTACGATGGCATCCCCAAGTTCTTCGCCGTTGCAGATCCTCCCACAGACTACCATTCAGCATGACTTCCCGGTAGTTCTCAACGACATCCATTCCGGAACGGTGCCGGCAGAATCATTTTGGGTCTCCTGCTATAAGCAGGGCGAAACCTCTGTACACGGGAAGGTGCAATGTACTCTCGATGAGACGGACGCAAGGAGAGACCGTATAACCATGCAACCACGCGATGGCGTCGAGTTCGGCAGACTTCACGATGTGAGTCTGTCTTAGATGTAAGGTAACGTCGATGCGCTAATGGACCTTGAGAAAATCTAGTATCAGTATACCGCTGCATGCCCAGCACTCTCGATTCACTCGACGGCGATCGTACTCCCATCGCATGTCTACGCAGACCCAGACCATTCAGATGAAGTACATGTAAGTCCGCCTCGAGAACTGGAGAGATAAAATCCAACCCCCGAAACCCGCGTTAGACCGCATAATTCTTATTGAAATCTTTTCAGCCTCACCAAATCCCAACGTTTGCTGTCTCCGCGGCATCGCCGTCATCCTCTTCTCAAATTCTCGCAACGGCCCACCAAGCCGGCACCGTATCCCTCTACGCACTGGATCCCTCTTCTCCGAAGCAGGGCCCGAGCTCGACAACCTACTCCATCTCCCAAAAGGTGGAGATCAAACCCTTCGCCAGTAGTCGCCTGCACAAGTCAACGCCAACGGCGCTGCTACTCCTTCCTTCAGACGCTTCGCCCGGTGCATCCAACTTACTCATTTCAGCCGGGCTCGACTTCACAATCCACCTCACACCTATCACCGCACCACGTGCGCCTACCGCTACACCGACAGCACCCGCAGAGCTCACACCCAGTGCATCTCTGAAGGCACACACGCGTGCCGTCACCTCGCTCCTTGCGCTCTCGCCTTCGAGTCTCGTATCCGGCGGCAAGGACGGCGCGCTCCGTTTCTGGGACCTTAACACTGCGCAACAGATCGCCGTCGCCGCGTCTTCCGGCCTGAGTCCCGTCACGGCACTCGCGGGCAGCGACAGTGACGCCTACGCGGCGACGCAGAGCGGCGTGGTCGAGCGCTTCGACGTGCGCACGCGTGCGTCGGTGGCGCGGACGGAGAAGTCGGGCGTGGCGGTGAGTGCGCTGGCGGTGGATGGGGAT
The DNA here is from genome assembly GCA_002286715.1 of Dentipellis sp. KUC8613. Classification (NCBI taxonomy): domain Eukaryota; kingdom Fungi; phylum Basidiomycota; class Agaricomycetes; order Russulales; family Hericiaceae; genus Dentipellis; species Dentipellis sp. KUC8613. The sequence continues at coordinate 31,142 of NSJX01000017.1, forward strand.
GCGCATGCGGTTGTGGCGGGGGGCGCGGACGGCGTGGTGCGGGTGTGGGATGTGCGTGCGCTGGGGCAGGAGAGGGCAAGGTGGAAGAGGACCGGCGCGGCTGTCGAGGGGGCGGCTATTCTTCCGAGGTCTGGATCGGATGCGTCGTTGAAGGTGCTCGTTGGAGGGGAGGATGGGCTGCCTTATGTTGCGCGCTTGGGAGAGGGTGACAGACCGGATGTGTCTGTGGAGACGGAATTGGTGTATGGAGACGTGGAAGCGGTGCGTTGCGTCAGACTCTTGAAGGGGGTCAATGGTGAGGACGAAGTGTGGATGTCGGGCGATGGGGGTATTGTAAGACGATACACTTTGTGATTCCTCGATGCAGGTTGATCTACGTATCTGAAAGCAGTCAATAAAATTCTGTACCAATTTCTTCAGCACTGATGATCATTGACGGACTCAGTCTTCGTGGACTGGCGTTCGAGTACCAAGTGAAGTCTGTGGTAGCGATCCAACGTGAGGTGGTGGCGCCAGTATACACCACTGCACGTACGGAATCGTTGTTTAAATCGTAATTATATGACTATGCAGTACACCGTCGGGTACATGAAGTGCGATCGAATGGGGCCATCGCACGACAGCATACTGCGTGAGTCATTACCTGTATTACGTTCCGGAAACAATTCTTTGATCATGGAGAGGCTGTATGCAGTTGTTTCCTGACTATGTCCGGCGCGCATCTACGGAGGCGAGACTTCAAGTTCACAGCAGTCGCATTTCCAGACGATGAATTGGGACATACTGGTGCACACAGCTCAAAGAACTGTCACAAACAATAGCGACCGCATCGACGGTGTCGAAAAGGAATGCCATTCACGATAATTCTGAGCGCGATGCAGTTAGGCACCTTGTTTGTTGCATTTACTCGGTACGACATATTAGCAAGTCCAGCGTTGGTGCTATCCCGAGGCCTGTAACAAGAAAAGGCTTCGAGTAAGTGAAGGAGGAAGATTAACCTACTGAAGAACTATAGGACGATAAGCCGGGATGATTACATCGTCAACGGATACGTACCATTTGTTGGTATCTTCAACTGGAGGGGTAGGCTGGACCGAAGAGAGAAGATACTATACGATAGGTCCACGAGCCGCCATGGGGAATATGTTGCTATGTTCTCCCAATCCTAGCAAGCGCTTGGCCGTATCAACTCTCAAAGGAAGAGATTGACTCGCAGCTTCAGAAGTGCGCCCTGCCATTCGGTATTTCTGGCTGCAGGAAAAGTCAATGAGTGGGCTCTATGAAAGCTTGGGGGGACTCTTGCTTCCTCTGTAGAAAGCGGGCACTGTCACCGACCGACCGGATGAGCATTCGACGAACCTGAAATTTTGGCTCAAACAAAACACCGGGGATCTACGGCCTTCAAACTTCATTACGCTTCATACACCGCGATCGACAAAACACGCACCTTGATTATGAACATCGCGTGCGCCGCGGAAGCCGTGTCATCCCGGATGCATGATAGCATATCCCGAGTCCCGGTCGGGCTACATTGACACCGTGCAGCTTGCGGTTTGCAGTTTGCAGCTGTTTGAGTCCGACGTCGACATCATGCCTGGTCCATGGGGAAAACATACAGTAAGGTATCATACCAACAATCTCATCAAGACTGACCGGCTTTGAAGCATCTTAAGTCCTTGACACGAATGGAATAAGAAATAAGATTCGATAGTTGGCCCTGGTCGGTGCCGTGCACGGTGGCGGCTGAGTCTCAGTCTGGGGAAGACAGCGAGACGCGTGACCGCGCTTCTGAAATCTGAATTCACGGCAAGAGCCGAAGATCTGGTCCAATTATTACGTACCGCGCGTTACGGCGGCATGCAGCACACCTATGAGATAGATCTGTGCCTGGCGAGCTCGCACACACGATTCATGGATCTCATGCGCTTTGAGTTGACCGTCGCCAGCGCTTTGAACGCACCGACTCTACACACGTTCATTATACCAAGTCCTGCAAATGACTGTATCTGCCTTCACCTCAGTTGACAGATGCGTTGACGGCTGTTGGGGTCGACTCACCAGCACAGCGATGGCGACATAGGCATATGCTCCGCGGCGCGCGGCATTCCCGATCCCTCCTCGCGCGACCACATGCTCCTGAAACCCCTCGCTCCTGCCCAGAGTTCTCGCACTCGGAGACACGACTCCGCGCCGCGAGCTCGAGCAGGATACATGCAGCAGCGCCCTGCATTCCAGAGGATTCAGGCGCCGTATGCAGCGACAGAACGGACCCGGATCAGTCGCCCGCCAGACGCGTTCTCATCTCCCACTGCGGCGGGGCGTCTTGGCGACGCGCGCATCACACAGAACGGACACCCGACCAATCAGCCATCCCGGATAGTAGACATCGCGTGCGAGTCCGCTGCGTCTAAGATAAGTCTGTTACCCGTTGCCCTCAACCCACAACCCACGGCCGGATCCAGGACACTGGGTGCATATGCATGCCCCACCGCGCGATAAGTACTAGGCCAATTAGCATGGCATCAATGTCGTCGTGCGTGGGTGGGAACGCAGGTCAGTTGATGCGCTCTCTGCGCTGCGCTGCGGCACGTTCCTGGCGCAGAAGACTTGGTCGCAGAGATAAGTACTTAAGTACGAGGGGGCCAGGGCGCGCACGCGAGTCACCTAGAAGCCTCGAATCTTTCGGTGGTGGTATTGTACGTACCGTGTCCGTGCCTTGGGTGCCGGAACGCGGGTGGGCTGGTAATGGGCGCCACCCTGCGAGCACGCCACGGCGATACAAGAATGCGAGTGTATGCTGCGAATCCGCACTTGCTGCAACGTGTCGCGAATTTGGCGCTGCCAGATCTATCTGTGGCAACACAGTAAACAGCTGCGGCCCCAGGGTAAGTATCCGACGCACCCGCGCTCCGCGTTCATCATTCCACAAACACTCCAGCATTCCATGGCCATCGAGCCCGCAGGAGCCAGCTATCCACATCCAGCGAGACGATGCAACGGTACTTATCGATACCGCGACGGCGATAGAAAGCCACCCTGGTGCGCGATGTGGAAAGCGGGGCGCCGCGCTCGTCAGGGAGCGCCAAGGGTACGTCATACGACGCGAGCGAAGGCGACCATGTGCGCGGGATCGCTCCTGTGCCTTGCGCAGGGCCGCTGGATGGGGCAAGCGGCTGCAGCTGCGGGCGCCGTGCAGAAAACTGTTACTGGGATACTTAAGTATGATCTATGACTGGGATATGGAATGCGATTGCGATGGTGAAACGCGGGCGCGACTACGTGCATGTGCAAAGGAGGGGGAGCGATTGGCTGGGAGCGTGACCATGGGCGGCGGAGATTGTCGGGGAGCGCCGGCGAGCGAAAGCTTGAGCATTGAATGCAGAAGCGACTGAATTCTTGCGAAGAGAGCAGACTTCTTCGCAAAAGCGTCCGGTCTAAATATACTGTGCGAGAGGTGTCAAGTCGGCAGAACCAACGAGGATATATAAAATTAAACATTGAACAGAGCGGACGGACTTCATGAGTCATTGACGAGATGCTGCGATCGCAGACCGACGCGCGACGTGACGTTGAAATCGATGCGTCTCGTCCCCGGCGGCAGGGCTTGCAAAACTGTGAACCGGGCGACACCAGCTTCACAGATGGTGTTTCGCGCTGTCCACGCGCACCGTGAAGATAGACGTTAGACGCACCTGTGGCGTCTTTGCAATTGACTTTGGCCACAGGAACTTGACAGCTGCCAGCATACCAATCCCGTCGTCATGACATGGTGTTCGTACCAGCGACGCACGCAGCAGGCCTGGGCGTAAGCACCAGGAATGGACGGGCCGCGGCAGGTTATTTAAAGAATGAAAAAATGGGTCGTGTGCGCAGAAAATGGGCGGGCTCGGTCGTTAGGCTGGGGAGGGCCTTAATTTAAAGTGCCGACTGGACGCTGTGGCCCGCGCACACATGCTGCGGGGCAGATGGTTGGTCGGGGCTGGGAGTGCTCATTCTGAGTTCCGCTCGCGCAATGGCGTACAGGGCGACTCGAGGCGCGGGCGATCAGCACGGCGGCGGCGTCAACGATTTTGCTGGTGTGCGAGTGCGCCGCTTAGAAGGCAGCAGTGGCGTCAGCTCGAGAGCGTGCAAAACGTCGGGTCGAGCGAGGTCGGAAGATGCGAGCCAGCTCGAGATCGTGACCGAGAGCTGTGACAGACGCGGGGCGGGGGTCACGCCGGCGAATTCGAAGGGCGGCAACTGCTTCCGACGCCACGTCGACGTCCACCGCCCCCGCGCTCGTCGCCCGCGACGCCGCACCGCGCCTGTCGCGCGCGGCGGGCGGCCACCTGCTGCCCGCCGGTTGGTCGCGTGCTCCGAACGAAGACGCACATGGGGAAGGACGCCTTGGCGCCAACTTGGTGTTCTGCCCGATCCTAGCAGGACAAATTTTCTTCTGATGGACTGATTTGCCGGGGTGGATGTGTGCTCGCAGGATGGATTCTCGAATCGCCGGTGCGTCTGTGGGCTGTGGTGGGCGAACTTATCACGCACAGGATGAGTGGATAGTCACGGTGGGCAGCGTCGTGTCGAGTCTAGGGCGGACTGGCTGGAGAGGGAGCGTTATCAGGTCAGGGCGGTGGAGCACCTGATAACAGGCCGTTAGCCGGGAGATGGGATGGGGACGTGGTGACCGAATAAGGTAATGTAGCATATGGTCGTGTCGGAGGGATGATCTTCTGGTCGTCGCAGAGAGTATATAAGAAAATGCTCGTGCCTTCTTTTCTCACAGGTCTCTGCCCCAGTTCCGTCCAGCTTACCTCCCGCCACTATGGAGAAGCAAGGCGACGACGCTTTCTATGCCGCCGCCGGCGAGCTCGCTCAGAACAAGCGCGACGATGTCTTCGACGATGGCAAGGGCTCTGGCGAGTTCACCTCCGAGGGCTCTCAGCTCGGCGAGGCCTACGAGGGCTACCTGGCTCCAACCCTCGAAGAGGCTCATACTCTTCGTCACGTCCCGGACTCTATCATGTGGACGACATACCGTGAGTACTCCCTACTCGCATTGCCAGCCACCTCTAAACTATTCCTCTCGTAGTCATTGCTTTCGTGGAGTTGGCTGAGCGATTCTCGGTGAGTATATGCGCCTTCGTGTTCACGATCTTTGACTGATGTATGCTCCTCTAGTTTTACGGTAATGTTCTTTGAATGCTACTGCGCTTCGATTCTGATGGATCACCCCCGGCGCTCAGGCAGTACCATTGTTTTCGTACGTGTTTTATCACGCAATTCTGCACTGCATGTGTCTCACTTTGTCGTCGCACATACAGGTGAATTTCATCCAGCAGCCCCTTCCTGCTGGCTCCAACACGGGTGCCGGTGGCGCTGACGGCCAGTCAGGTGCCCTCAACCAGGGACAGCAGACATCCACTGGTTTGACCACTTTGAACGCCTTCTGGTAAGCTTGTTCTGTCACCTGTCTTCTCCTTTGGCGCACCGTTAATTCTTCCCTAGGTGCTACGTCACTCCCCTGCTCGGTGCGTATCTGGCTGATACTCGGTGGGGTCGCTTCAAGACCATCGGCATCTCCGTCGCTATCACCCTTGTGGGCCATATCATCCTCGTCATCAGCGCCATCCCTCCTGTCATCGTTCACCCCAATGGCTCTCTGGCGGCGCTGTGTATCGCCATTGTTGTCATGGGCTTGGGCACCGGCGGATTCAAAAGTAACATTTCTCCGCTGGTCGCCGAGCAGCAGAAGCGCACTCGCGCCTTTGTCATGGAGACTTCGACGGGCGAGCGTGTCGTCGTGGATCCCTCATTGACCACTGCCAGGATCTACATGTACTTTTACTTCTTCATCAACGTCGGTGCATTGATTGGCCAGATCACCATGACATTCGCCGAGAAGGTGTGTCTCTAACTCTATCAATGCCGGGTACACAGCTAACTCTGGCCATAGTACGTCGGTTTCTACTTGGCGTACACACTCCCCACCGCCATCTTCCTGCTGTGCCCCTTGGTGCTGTTTGTCGGTCGTAACCGATACGTGCGCTCGCCGCCGACAGGCTCTGTGCTTGGCAAGTCGTTCCGCCTCTGGCGCTTTGCTGCCAAGGGCCGCTGGTCATGGAACCCGTATCGCACATTCCGGAACTTGACGGCTGCTGACTTCTGGGAGAACGTGAAGCCCAGCAACGTCATTGCGCGCGAGCGTGAGACGGGTGTCGCCAAGCCCAGGTGGATGACTTTCGACGATGTCTGGGTCGATGAGGTCCGCAGAGGGTTCAAGGCTTGCGCCGTGTTCCTCTGGTACCCCTTGTGGTGTACGCATCGATTCCCTGTTTTTATTGCGACCTTGTCCTGACTGCCACCCAGGGCTCTCATACAACCAGATCGTCAACAACTTGACCTCGCAGGCCGCAACGATGGTCACGAACGGCGTGCCCAACGACGTTGTCAACAATCTCGATCCCTTCGCGCTCATCATCTTCATCCCCATCTTCGACTTGGTCGTCTACCCCTTCTTCCGCCGCATCGGGTTCAACTTCACGCCTATCAAGAAGATCACTGCTGGCTTCTTCACTGGGTGCCTCGCCATGATCTGGGCAGCGGTTGTGCAGCACTACATCTACAAGGTACGCACTCGCATACTTACCCGTTCTCTCTCGACATCCTCTAACGCATGATCTGCCGCACAGCGCAATCCCTGCGGGTACCACGTCGGCACCTGCGTGGACGCCGACGGCAACCCCGTCACCTCCGACCTGAACGTCTGGATCCAGACGGGCTCGTACGTCCTGATCGCGTTCTCCGAGATCTTGGCGTCTATCACCGGTCTCGAGTACGCGTTCACCAAGGCGCCGAAGAACATGCGCTCGCTCGTCATGGGCGTCTTCCTCTTCATGTCCGCGCTCGCCAGCGCCATCGGCGAGGCCTTCGTCTGTGCGTACCCCCCATTTTTTATTCTCACACTAGAGCGCACGTGCTGACGCGTAGTGTGTGTGTGCGTACAGCCGTGTCGGAGGACCCGCTGCTCGTGTGGAACTACGGCATCTTCGCCGTGTGCGCGTTCGTGGGCGGCATCGGCTTCTGGCTCTCGTTCCGCCACCTCGACGCCGAGGAGGACGAGCTGAACCTGATCCAGGAGGGCTCGCCCCCCGCCTCCCGCAGCGCCGCGTCCTTTGGGTCTTGGGTTCTCGGTCGTCGTCGTTGTCGTCGTGTATGTGTAGGTATGTTGTACGAGCGTGCGGTGCTGCGTTGCTGTTGTTATTGGCATGCTATAAAGTATCCTTTGTTCCCTATCTTGTTTATACCCCCGACCCGCTCGGCTTGGCTCGACTCGACCAGCAGCGTGCCTGGTGCGCGTCTGTGTACGATGTGGTGCGCGCCGATTGTATCTCTACTTTTCCGCACCGCTCACTGGCGCCTTCAACTTCAACTCGAATTCCGCGTTCGCTTTTCTCTTTTTCTTTTCTTTCTTTCTTGGCCTTTCTTTTGGCTCGGTTTCCGACCCCAGTCAGTCCCCGTCGCGCAGTCTGTCCTTCATACCCCTACCCCTGTCCCTCATTCAAAATCTCCATAACCGATACCCGTACCCCACAAACCTCTGCCCCGCTCGCCCGCACGAAAAGACCCCGCGCGCATCTAAAAATTCCCCGAAGCCGATGCCGAGACCAAAACCTCCGAACCAACGAAGCTAGCAACTGCAGATGGATGGAGTTGCGAAACTCTATTCTGCAGGATGCTGCCACGCGCACGCTGCGCCGGGAGCACGAGGCGCGGGTGCTTCTAGCTTCTAGCTTCGAGGTTCGCGTTGGCATCGGTATCGGTATCGGAGTTCGCATGGAAACAGGCGGGCGGGAAGATCGAGATGCGCGGGGTGTGGGGTGTGGGGAACAGCGAGGACGGGGTATCCGAGTCCGGTTACCGGTGGGTGCTTCTGTTGCTTCCATTTTGCATCTTTGCATCTTCGCATCTTTGTGGTCTTCTTGTGTCTGACGCCTTGGGTTTGGGTTCTTCGGTCTTCTGTTTGTTGCGATGAAGAGTAGGCTAAGGATCCGGACGGTCGTCGGCATGTCCGGATGATGCGTGTGTGGGCATGTGTGAAGCAGGGCTCTCAGTTGAGTTCTTGGTATCGATTTTTGCGCCCCGGTACGTGCGGGTTTTACGGCCTTGATATCGATTTCAGTACTAGTGTTGGACGTGGGTGATCAGCTGCGAGTTCGTGAGATTTGGGTTTGTGTGGTTTCAAATTGCTTCCGTTGTCATATCTGTCTGTTCATGCTCCAGCTGCAGGAGCCTTACTTTGCGCATGCATTCGAGCCTCGAGGCCCACCGGCTGCGCCGCAATCGATAAGGCAATCGTTCATGGCGTAGTCTGTGTTCGCCGCGCGCGGGCGCCCAAGTCAGCGGTCGGGAACCATGGAATTGAACCAATCGTGTAGTAACTGTCGTCTACCGCCTCTTCCGCAGACACACATCGACACTCAGCGCAAGCAGGAAAGAGCCGGGCGTGGAGCTCTTCTACGACAGAATAATTTGCTTCTCTAGCCTGAATCCTGCGCAGCATGTCGCCCAGCACTGCATCGCGCGCGTGGTGGTACTTCCGCCGCTCGAGGAGCGCGTCCCCCGCTGTGTGCTCCCAGGCTTCGATCTGCCTGCGGTCGGTGTGGCACCGGCATTGGGTGAAGCAGTCGGGTCTGCGGGCGAGGATCGCGTGCGCGCGGTGGACCTCGGCGTCGGGAAACACGAATGAGAGTTCCTGGGAGATGGTCAGCAGGTGGTTATGTTGCGGATCACGCGCGCGGGGGTATATGTAAGTAGGCGGGCAGACGTACCTCCATGCATCTGGGGACGCCGTGGAATATAAGACACATTCTGCCCCATACGACGTAGGACATGCCGCTCTCGTCGAAGGCCCGCGCCAAGGCGATCGTGAGGGAATAAGGGTCGTTACCTTTTTCAAATGCGTACTGCTCGGGCCCGCTGGAGAGGTACAGCTCGGGTTCAGCAGCAGGCCACGCGGAGGAGGATATTAGTATACTTGTGCTGACATGTTCATTTCCTCGTCTGCGTCGACGTCTTGAATCTTGATTGCCATCGATGGGAGTCTGTGAAAGAGGCCTCTCAGTCGTACCCGCTTAGAGCGAAATGGTTGGAATACTTGGAAGGTGCGAGTGTCTGAGAGAAAAGAGGGTATTTACTATCAGCAGGGAGATCAACGTGACGCTGCGCACTGCCATTGAACGAAGTCCTGTTGAAGATATCTAGTAACTTTCCTTGACATCGAACGCGACCCCGACGGGGGAAATGGCGAACAGTCTCCAGACTCGAATTCCTCCGCGAGAAGGTTTGTATGATATGTACAGGTCTAAGACCCTAAGCGCTGCGAAGATTTCGGCAACACGCGAGGGCATTCAGATCTCTGCTAGCGCTACTAGCGAATATCACCTTCTCTCCAACTTGAACACACGCACCTTCCGAGTCCCGACTATCGCACTCGAGCTCCATGGAAATTTCAATATCAGGCCTAACTGAGAGAGCTCTCTCACGGGCACTCCTCGACGGCGCTCGAGACGCAGACGAGAAAAGATCCGCACAAGTGCATTCAATAATGTTCTTTCGTGTGGCGTGCTGCTGAACCCGAGCTGGATATGTTCGACAGCGAGCCCGTCGAGCGGTACACATTCGACAATAGTGACGACCATTACATACTCCCTCATGATCGCCCTGGCGCGGGCCTTTGACCAAGCTGGCCTCGCCTACGTCGTATGGGGCAGAATGTGTCTCATATTCCACGGTGTGCCCAGCTGTATCGAGGTATGTTCATTCGCATATGAACGTATGGCACCACGGCCACATACCCTCCATCTTCCAGGGCATCTCATTCGTGTTCCCGGACGCCGAGGTCCGCAAGGCGCACGCGATCCTGACCCAGAGACCCGACTGCTTCGCACAATGCCTCTGCCACACCGACCGCAGCCAGATCGCGGCCTGGGAGCGCATGGAAAACGAGCAGCACCGGTACCACTACGAGAGCTTCAGGACGGCGGCCGTCCCGGAAATGCACCACATTTTCCGCGGGTGCGTCAATGTCGAGCTCTGCTCCCAAGCGCGGGTCTCTCCGCGGGCAGCCCCGACGTCGTTTGTGCATCCCCACGCCGGGAGGCATACTATGTCGAGAAAGGGTCTAATCGCGGTTACATGGAGGCAGTGTCGGTCACGGACGGTTACCGTCTGCGTTATCTGGCCATCCCGGCCATGTGCGAGCAGTCGCTCCTGATCAGCGCGCGCGATTGGCACGCAGACTACTGCGCGTACTGGTTTTGTTATGCGGCGTATGCGGTGGATTATATCGCGGATGAGCGAACGCGGCCGTTTCGCGATAGGGTGCTGCGCGAGATGATGTGCAGGATCCAGGCGAGAGAAGCGGATTTGTTCACCGTGGAAGAGCTGCATGTGCGGCTGTTTCCTGCTTGTGTGCAGTGTGCTAGTGATCGTGATCGTACGGCGTCGGGTTGGGAGGAGGCGCCGCGCTGATGACTGGCATGAACGCGTCGAGCGTTGAACGTGAGATGCATATGCATTGATCGCAATGTTGAAGTGGAATTGGAAGGAAGCTTGAGGGCTCCGGCCGCTGGATGGGTATCAGGCCGTAGTGTAGAGAGAAGGTGGGTACCGTGTATACAGGCGCAGGCGGGTGGGGCTTGCGTGAGGGCTCATGGGCGAATGGAGCAACGAAAGTACCAGCGTTACGCGTTCAGAGATCGGTACGGAGCCCTGAGCAACGCGTTGGTGTGGGGGAAGACATGCTGGCACACAGGTGCGAACGAGACGTTGATCGCGCGCTGAGGTGTTGCTGGCGGGAGGGAGAGCTGACAAGCTGACGAGCTCGTTCTCGTGTGTGTGTTTACTTGGGATGAGGGGTATGGGATGCAGCTGAACCGCGCAGAGCTCACGGGGCACTACGTACTGGCCACGAAAGACTGACTGCGGCGGGCAAAGGGCATGCCGACTCTAGATCTTTGAAGTAAGGACTCACCTGTACGCAAAATGGGCACAATTCCATAACTCAACGCCTAGAACCCAAAGAACGAGATCGTACCATCTGAATTCTGCACCGCTGTTCGACACACACATGCTGGGGCGGACATGGTCACCTACACGTTAACCTGCGCGCCGGGGAGGGTGACTCTGAACACGAGGAACTGATTGTCGACGTCCTCTCCCGCATTGAAGGGCGTGCCGTTGAACACGCCGTGCGTGCTGAGAAAGTCGTTGTCCGACTGCAGCAGGTAGAGTCAGTGTCATGCACGTGACGGAGGACGGAGTGAGAGAGGGAAAGAACGCACGGCGGTAAAGAGGAAATAGTCGTCCGGGAACGCGGGGTCGGCGACGGACGCAAGCGCGAGGGACTCCCACTTTGCATCGATCAGCGTCTCGTCGTCCGGGTCGCCTGTTACATGCATCAGCACGCAGCTCCCAACGTGCACGAATAAGGAAGGGCCAACCGTTGTGCAGCCCAAAGCGGGCAAGCTGACTGCTATTCAGGATATCGACGAAGGACACGTAAGTCGCAGGCGTGATGCTCTTGTCGAGGTCGCCCTTCTTGGCAAGCGGATTGCCCGGCTCGTCGAACTTGGAGCCATGGATGTCCGTCGCGCCGCTCAACGAGATCAGATCCGCGTGCCTGCCGCCGCGTCAGTCCACACAGACATGCATGTACCGAATGCGCACTTGTACGCCGCCGACGTATCGTCCCCGCCCCGCCCGTCGCCGTCGCGCGCGAGCGCCAGGAACGTGCCCGGGCTCACAAAGTGCAACTCGCTCGCGCCCAGCGTCTTGCTGTCGCTGTCCAGCGGCAGCGGCACGACCCACTCGCCCACCAGCGCCGGCCGCCCCGCGCTCGCGCTCGCGTTGGAGACGTCGAACGCGACGAGCCGCGTGTACCGCGCGTTCTTCTTCTTGTCGCCCCCGTCCTGGATCGTCGCGGACTGCAGCAGCGCGTACAGCGTTGCCCCGTCCGCGGACACTGTGAGCCCCTCAAAGCCTGGCGTGTGCAGCAGTTGAGAGGAAATGCCAAGATATAGAAGCGGAGAGCGACACGCACCCTGGTTGCCCGCGCGCCCCGTGTCGGGATCCGTGTCGCCCGTAAAGTTCAGCTTGCCGCCGTCCATAGGCAGAATCGCGTCCGGGGGCTGCACCGTCTGCAGCAGCGCGCCCGCCGCGCTGTACCGGTACACATACGGCCCGTACTCGTCGCTCACCCAGAACCTGCTCGCCCGCACACACACCAGCGACCGCACAATAATCGTAAGTCATGCAGGAACGAGACCGGAGACACGCACGAGCCGTCCGCGTTGAGCACCAGGCCCTCCAGATCGAGCGTCAGGCGGTCGACCCCCGCGCCCGGGATCGGCAGCGGCGGGTCTGCGCTCGCGCTCTGCGGGAACCCCGCCTGCGCCGCGCGCACGCCGAGCGCGTCCAGCCCGCTTGTGCGCGCGCCGCCGCGGTCCGCGTAGAGCACCGTGTGCTGGTACGCCAGCTGCAGCGTGCCCTGTGCCTGCGCGAAGGTGAGCGGGGCGGCGCCGTAGTATGGGGTGAGGGTGAAGGAGAGCGTGTGTTGGCGCGCTTGGTAGTCGATCGTGCCGTCTCTGTTGTGTGTGCGTGTGGTGTTAGGAATGTGGTGAGGGGAAGGGGAGAAGGGGGGGAGGGAGAAGGGGACGCACACGTTGAACCCGCGGTCGGGCTGCACGCGCAGCGAGCCCGCGTACGTCCCGTCGCCGGTCGCGGCGAACGACGCGAGCGCGATTGCACTCCCGATCCCGCCGATTGTGTCCCCTGCGTGCCCATAAACATTGAGCGTCCCAGTCGCGCTCGAGTCGATTGGGACAGATGCACGTACCGGTGAATTCGGTCGCGTTGGAGGGGATTAGGCCGAATGCGACGAGGCCCTGCCGGTCGAGTTCAAGAACGGAGGGAGGGCAGCGGTTCGAGTGAGCGCCGGGTAGATGGATAGATGTATGTATAAATACAGAGGACAGACCTTGTTGATGAACGTCGTCCCGCCGAGTTTGACTGCGAACGCCTGTGATGGATCTGGCTCTGTCACCGTGACGGTGGGCGTTGACATCGAAGTCGCTGAGCGCCCGGTGGGCGACGCGTGTGTAGGCACGGTGGCCGCGGCCGCTGCGAGCAACAGTGCGAGCAGCATCGCTGATGATGAGGCTTGTCGAGCTCAAGGACTCCGACTCGCATCACGGCCACGGCCAGCATGCTACTTATAGCATCTCGGCACTGAGCACGAGCACACCGGGACGTCTGGTGAGTTCGCGGCGATTGGGCGCGCATTAGAGCGAGATGTGAGGTGCGGGTGCATGAGGACATGGGTGAGAGCGCGAGGGCGCGACGCACGTTCGTCGCGCTGGTTGCCTTGTGTGGATGTTGGGCTCGAGGGAGGCGCTTGAGTGTGGGCCGCCGGCTCGTGATGCCATGAATGGAAGGGTGGGGAGTACTTACTTGTTGGTGGTGTCTTCTAGTGTGTTGTACGGGGAGCTTTTTAGGGGACGCGTTAGAATGAACTTGGACGCGTCGCGAAGATGTCTGAGTCACAGGACGAGTGTCCTATCCTTGCTTTCGAAAGCCTCACCTATATACCACGCGGACGTTCTCTCCGACAATACTCACAAGGCACCATGACACATTCGGCCGTCAACCAAGCGTCCGAGTCGACATTGACAGGAATCGTGACGGAGGTAAAGCGGCATTCCGAGCCATTGACGAGGTGACATCGATATCTCGGACCGGGCCGAGCTCTGGCTCGAGCGTCAGGGTATCTGGCGCTCTGCTGTCATTGTGCGGTGCGGGTGCAGTGTGCATGAGGGAGCACCGTACGAGTCGCGTATGTCGCGATATCAATAATCAGTGCATATATTCGAGAGACGAACGTGTGATGGCCTGGAAATTGGAGTAAGTATCAAAAAGATCATTATTCATAGAAACATGAGCTTCTCGCTGATTTTCGAACATGACGCACCTTCCGCCCCCTCGAACGACCCCCACCGTCGCACCGAACGAGCCCCGTCGCATATTCAAGTCGAAGTGACGTCGACACGAAACCCTAACCCCCGCCTCGGCAGTAATAGGCGCACGCTTGGTCCTCCGCGGCGTCTATAGTATAGGCTATAGCGCGGAAGCAAGCAAGCCCGCACCCATACCCATGCTCTCGACCTCCCTCCATGCACGTACCCCCAATCTCCCTCCTACCGCCCCTTCTTTTGCTCGTCGTACCTGTATTCTCATTTGAGCGTGATGCGCAGCACGCGCTGCAGCTGCAAGACTCAGACGGTGCGGGCACGGGGACGGCGGTGCTGAGACATTATGAGGTGCATTCGGCACGCGAGGCGGAGGATGTAATGGCTCTCGCAGAGGTGCGTACGGCTCCTAGCTCATATGCTTATGATGGGTCTTGTACAGGTGCTAATGGCATGGCGCGGGGCAGGATAACGGCTGGGACGTGTGGCACGCGAGCCCGACGGGCGTAGATGTCTTCTTCCCCGCATCCGCATCCGCACCACCATCCTCGCCCCACGCCAACATCTCACAAAACGCAAATCAAAATGAAAACGCTGTATCGCAGTACACTTTCCGCGACACGCCCTACCCCCACTCCCTCCTCCACCCCCACTCCTCCCTCGAACCAGGCACGGCAGAACGACCAACGGCAGCACCAGAAGAGCCCCCCTGGAACCTCACCTCGCTCGCCAACACGACCTTCCACGCGGCGTACCACACGCTCGGCGGGATCCACGCCTTCGTGCGCGCGCTCGCGGCCGCGTACCCCGCCCAGGTGCGCATCGTACGGCTCGGGCATAGTGGGGAGGGCAGGGAGATGTATGCGGTTGAGATTACGGGTGCGGGGGAGCAAGGAGAGGGTAGGGAAGGAGGCGAGGAGGGGGGAGGAGGGGGAGATGGTGGGGAAGGGAAGAAGGAGATGGGGTTCGTGGTGACGGGGGCGCAGCATGCGCGCGAGGTGCGTCGGTCGGGTGCTAGTCGCGGACTGAAGATTAACGTGTCGTGCGTAGTGGGTCGCGACCGCGGCGTCGCTCTACCTCACCCACGCGCTCGTCGCGAATGCGTCGGAGCCGGGGTCGTTGGCGTATCTGCTCAAAGACTACGTGCGTGTCTGTCTCTCCCCGCTTTCCTCTTCCTGCTCCCTTTGTGTTCCACCCCCCGTACCCCACCCCCCACCCCCCGCACCCCACGTCCCACAGCCCAACCCTGCTTCTCGCATCCTCATCCCGGAATTTCCGCTCGCGTGACGCGATAGCTGATATAGGACACAGAAATTCTACATCGTGCCCGTGCCCAATCCGGATGGGTATCTCTATACTTGGGAGCACGATCGGTTCTGGTGAGTCCCCTTCCCCCCTTCTTTCCCCGTTCTCCATCCTCCGTGCGCGCGCCTCCAGTCCTCTGCGCGCGCATATATGCAGTCTGCACCCGGGCCCTCCGAGGCCAAGAGTCGGGACGCATATACATAGGATGCACGGAGCTGACCCGAGCTGCGAACAGGTACAAAAACCGCCTCGATCTCGGCCCGCAGGCGAAGTGCACCGGTGTAGATATGAACAGGTGCGCCTCGTTCCCCGTCTCCCGTCTCCCGTCTTCTCACTCCACTCCCCCCCTCTTCTCCCCTTCTCCCCTTCTCCTTCCACCTTCTATCCTCTCTCGCTCTTCCGCCCCTTCTTCCACTTTCCACCCTCTCCACCTCCGCGCCCTTTTGGCACACACACACACACACGCACCTGACTGACTGACGGCATCCTGGCATTGCACAGAAACTGGGTCCGTCCGCCCTTCTTCCTCCCGCACACACCGTGCCCGCTGATGTATTTTCGTGCAGGGATACAAGTGGAAGCGCGATGCGGCGGACAGCGCCAACGTGGATGCGGATGCGGATGATGATGATGATCTGCACGACCAGAAGGGCAACGGCGAGGTCGAGAACGGCAGCGGTGAGGTCGAGAACGGCAACGGCGAGGTTCAGAACACCAACACCAACGGCAAGGTTCAGAAGGGAAAGGGAAAGAAGGGCAAGAAGGGCAAGAAGGACAGGAAGCAGAAGGAGGACACGTGCTCGCACTGGTACCCCGGGCGGCGCGCGTTCCAGGCGCCCGAGGTGAACAACATGGCGAACTACTTTGACCGGCTGCGCGCGGTGGACGTGTTTGTGGACTTGAGGGCGTATGGGCAGATGTGTGAGTCCTTTGACCTTTGCCTCCTCCTTATAAGACTTCTCTGCCTCCGCTTTCTTACTCGCACCGTTTTCTACGTTCTTTTGGACGTTTCTGCGGCTCTTTGGTTTGATTTGGTTTCGTCGGGTGTGTTTGCTGACCTTTGAGGCTCGACAGTGTCGACGCCGTACTCGTACTCGTGCAAGCGCAGCCCGAAGGACGCTGAAGATCAGCTCGAGGCGGCACAGGGCGCGAGCCACGCCGCGAAGAAGGTGCATGGTGCCGCGTTTACCGTGCGTCCCTTCCCTCCTTCCCCTATTCACCCTTCCTCTTCTCCCTCCCCCTGCCCTCCCCCTTCCCTCCCCCTTCCCCTCCTCATCCCCCTCCTTACGCTTAACTCGCGCGAACTAGACTGGGACGCTGTGCTCGACTTTGTACCGGTACGTTTCCTTTTTTTCAAGGTGAGATGCGTGTTCTGTATGCTAATGCGTTGGCCCGCAGTGCGCCGGGGAATATCGTCGACTGGATGTACGAGCGGCGCGGGGTGAAGTACTCGTTCGCGGCGCATCTGAGAGACACTGGCACCGTGCGTCTTTTCCCTCTTTCTCAGCCTCGCTTTAAATATATTCGTCTTTCGCTTGCACGCCGTGGTGCTGACATCTTGTCTTATTGGCGCGCAGTACGGCTTCGCGCTGCCCGAAAAGTGGATCCGCCCCGTCGGCGAGGAGACGGCGAAGATGGTCGCGTATCTCGCGGAGTTTGTGGCGAAGCAGGCGGGTGGGAAGAAGTGAACACTATGCGCTTCCGTTGTATGTGAGGACTGCGGTGCGTATCCGTGATTTGCTGGGATTGCGTATGCTCACGCGCGGACGATAGATCTAAGGGTGTATATAGGTGGTACATACGTGTACGGATATGGTACAGTATCTAGGGGTGAGTGCTTGCTGGATTATAACATGACTAGGTCTAGGATCACTGGTTTGCCGCTCTGCTATTGGCTTATATACGTGAGGCGGTAATGCAGCGGTGTACCGATATTGATGCTGTATTTTGCTGTTGACCGTTGACGATTTGCGGCCGGTGATCCGGTGATACACGGACATCGACGCTAGCATTGATTTCCAGCACTGTACTGGTGCTCATAATACCCTGCGGATGCTTACCGTGCGTGCGAATGCGATACATTCATTCAACTTACATGCAGGAAATTCCGATCAGCTCGCCGGATGTGACAGGGCTTTTGGCGCCGGGGCAGACCAAAGCGGGACTGCAATCATGATGCTATGTCGGTGAGCATCATATATCGTGGCAGCATCACTACTCACGTTTCTTGAGATGTAGAAGCAGATGCCTTTGCCTAAATTTGAAGCCCGACTATATGGATACACAACGGAATGAGAACAGCACTTCATCGTACGTCCTCTAGCCCTCTCTCGTCACATCGATAGATCTGCCATTAAACACGACTAATTACAGCCCGCACCGCTTCTGCTCTTCACGCTTTGCGAATCTTAATAGACAGACAGGACAGGCTTGGAGCAGCGAGCGCCCAATTAGACCCTCCGGCCCATTTGTGTGCACAGACGGATGGCTGATGGTGATCTACGGGAGTCGGACATTTACGAGCGCACGGCGCCTCGCGTCTGCCTGCCCGCCTGCCTTCTTCTCTCATCCTGTCCCATCCCATTCCATCCCATCTTGTCCTGTGTTGATTAGGGTGATACACGAGCGCGAACCGTTGCGCCGCGCGTGTAATGCGCTCTTAGCTCCACCCAGGCTGGGCGCGCCTAATCCCCGCTCGCCTCGCGTTCGCACGCGGAGGTTGCGCAGGATCTGTGCGGTATAAGTACGTGTGCGTGCGTAGACGTGGGCGCTGTCAGTTGATGCGCACGGCTCTGCGTCTGGGTTGCATATCGAGGTCTCTACTCGTCGTCTCTCCGTTTCCGTTTCCATCTAGCATTCCCTCTCTATCTGGAACCTGGCATCCGAGTCTTCACCCTTCTCTTCCACCCAGACCCAATTTCTCCAGGTGCGTCCCGACGTATTACTCGTTGTAAACGTAATTGCGATTCTAACGAAGACGGTGATTATGCAGACAAATATCTACCATGCCCTCGTCCGCACCGCCAAAGCAGAAACTGAGCCTGCTCAAGCAGGCGTTCCCGCCCAAGCCGCACTGGACGACACGCGACGTGCCCGACTTGACCGGGCAGACGGTGCTCGTGACCGGCGGGAACTCGGGGCTGGGGAAGGAGTCGTGCCGGGTGCGTCCTGATTCCCGTTCTCCTCCCTCTTCTTCATACCTCCTACTTTCTGCACATGCCTGAGAGCACTCAGCTGACGCCGCATGTCGCGCTTAGATCCTGCTGTCGAAAAATGCGCGTGTGTACATGGCCGCGCGCTCGCAGAGCAAGGCGGACGCGGCGATCGCAGAGCTGAAGAAGGACACGGGGAAGGAGAACATCTTCTTCCTTCAGCTCGACCTCGCGGACCTCAAGTCTGTGCGCGATGCGGCGAATACGTTTATTGAGAAGGAGCCGAAGCTGCATGTGCTGTTTAATAATGGGTGCGTCTGTTCGCTGCGGTAGGCGGTGCAGAGAGGGTAATATTGACATTGGCTGGGTTGGTGGATACAGAGGCGTGATGTTCCTCCCGCTCGACCAGATGACGACGCAGGGGTACGACGCGCAATTCGGGACAAACGTCCTCGGTATGCTTTCACGTCCTCTCACCTTACCTTGAAGTCGGAACTGACGAAAGCCGTGCCGCAGGACACTACTTCTTCACGACGCTGCTCCTACCGCTCCTGATTAGCACCGCGCAGGCCGACCCGAAGCACAAGGCGCGCATCGTACACAACTCGTCCGACGGCGCGGAGCTGTTCAAGGTCCCCGGCGGGATCGACTGGGACTCGCTCAAGAAGGGCGACGCGTCGACGAAGGTCCGCGCGAAGCTCGGCACGAAGAAGCTATATGGGCAGAGCAAGCTTGTACGTCCACCCCCATTCCCTCCCTCCACCCGGTGTAGGCGTGACACTGACGGCGTCTCGGTGTGCAGGGAAACATCTTGCTCTCGAATGAGCTCGCGAGGCGCTATGGCGAGCAAGGCATCGTGTCGATCTCGGTGCACCCCGGCGCGATCAAGACGGACCTGCAGCGGCACACGGGCGCGCTGCTCAAGACGTTCCTCGAGACGGTCGTGCTGAAGGATATCTCGCTGGGCGTGATCAGCCAGCTGTACGCGGGGACGGCGGACGACGCACTGGAGATGAACGGCGAGGTGCGTTTTTGATTTGTTGTGTTGGGACTCGAGGCTGAGGTTGCGATCGTAGTATCTCGTGCCGTGGGCCCGCAGGACGTTCCCGGATAAGGACGCGCAGAGCCCGGAGTTGGCGAAGAAGATGTGGGAGTGGTGCGAGGAGCAGACGAAGGGGTTCTGATCATGAGTGGTGGATAGGATCGAGGTGTGAATGCGATTTGTGTAGACTTGATTTGTTGATACCCGTGTGAATAAGTCCATGAAATAGGATTTAGTACAGCCCGAATGCATCTCGCGACGCAAAGACACACCAGACGTGGAGTATGCGAAAAAAACAAGGCAATCAGAATCGGTCATGCTCCTTGGCGGGGAGTCGAACCCCGCTCTCCCGCGGCCAATCGTTGAAATGACAGGCGGGTGTACTAGCCGATATACTACCAGGGACATGGTATGGGGGTCGAACAAATTATCTATGAGTGCTATAGAATATGTTACATTGTTGGAAGCATGAGTAGATACAGGCGAGACGGTACCGCGGCGGCTTCGTCTTTGTCACGGTCGTGAACTCATGGCGCACATACCGGATACCTCTGTCCTACGGAGCGGTCCCGACAAACTCCTACCAGTAAACGAGAAAACATCTACCTTGCAAAATTCTCATGAGGTCAGCTAGCTTCGTGCTGTTTCTGGATCTCACTGTGGCTGTCTGTGATCGCGCGCCTGCATTATGGTTGCCCGTTCTACAGGTGTGACACCTTGGGGCATGACACGACGAGTACGTGCGATGATTCTGCTATCGAGTGTTCCGAGGCCAGACTTCCATGATGCTGATCCTAGTGGCGGTATCTCCAAACTACTTACATCGTTCGTCAATCCCGCATCGTGGAGACGAGGTGTACGAAGGCTCAGAACCTCTCTACCTGCTCCTCGCACCAATCCCAGAGCCTCTTCGCCAGTTCAGGATCCTGCGCGTCCTTGCTGGGCAGAGATCGTCGCGCCCACGCAGTCAGATACTGCCAATAGCATTTCACCTCTCAGAACAGCCTCGGCATAAAGGAACCAGAAAATCGCACCTTGCCGTTCAGACTCAGCGCTTCTTCGGCCGTCCCTGCGTAAAGGGGAGTGATAATCCCAAGCGAGATGTCGTATGCGAGGATGCTGTTGATGATTGAGTCGACTGTGGACGTCGAGTACCGTTGGAGCTCGGTTTTCACGGAGCCTGGCGTAACAGGTATAGAAGATCTTGTACTTCCAAGTGTCAGAAAAGACGGATGTGCTTACCCGGGTGGAGTGCAATGGATACGACGCCGTCCTTACCGTATCGCTTCGCCAGCTCGTTCGAGAAGAGCACGTTTCCCTAAAATTTTGAACAGAGGCGATTGTCCGGAAACAGTGTTCAATGAACGAAACGCGAACGCACGAGCTTGCTCATCCCATACAGCTTCTGCGGGCCGAGCTTCTTCCTTTTCTTCAGCGCCTCGTCGCCCTTCCCCAGCGCGGTCCAATCGATGCCGCCAGGCACGGTGAGGAGCTCATGCCCATTCGAAGAAGTGTTCACCACGCGCACTTTGTGGGTTGGGTTCGACTCGGCTTTTGCTGTGCGCAAGAAGATAGGGAGGAGGCATTTGGTGAAGAAGAAGTGGCCTGGTGAAGGCGACGTATTAGTGGCAAGATCTGGAATGGAAGGGTACGAGGGCAAGCTCACCAAGGACGTTGGTACCGAATTGGCCGTCATAGCCCTGGGCCGTTACCACTTCCGCGGGGGGGAACATGATACCTCTGCACCACAGTCCAGGTCACTATACTTATCCTGGCATGCGCCTGAGACAGAACCCACCCATTATTGAACAGAACATGCAGACTATCCTCCTTCGCCATGAACTCATCCGCCGCCTTGTGCACCGAAGTCAAATCGGCTAAATCCAATCGGAGAAAGTATATCTCATTCTTTCCCGTCGAACTCTTCAGCTCAGCGACCGCCGCGTTGCCCTTCTCCTCCGACCGCGCTGCTGCGTATACCTTTGCATTATGCGATAGCAACACCTTTCAATTTCAAGAAACCAATGAATGAATGAACCAATATCAATAGGAGCATATTTATGTGTGAAACCGCACCGCACCTTGCAAATCTCTTTCCCCAGCCCTGAGCTCCCGCCCGTCACAATAATAGTCTGGCCAGACAGATCGGGCACATCGGCGGCCGTCCAGTGCGGCTTCGGCGGGAAGAGCTGGCTGAAATTGTTGATGTGCCTCTCCTGCTGAGAAGACATAGTCGTAGAGGCGTCGGGAAGCTATCGAGCAAATGATGTAAGTACGTTCGCAGTAGCACCCACCGCTGGTACGCTCGAACCCTTCGCCCCCTCCGTGCACGTTGCTCATGTTCATATATTGTGGGGGATCGGAGTGCCTGGATGACCAAGATGCTGCGCACGGAGTTCGTGCCAGTGATCGTCCCTCCTCGCAGCTTGTGCGGGGGCGAATACTTATCTACCTCCACGCGTGTTGAATGGACTTTTCGCGGCTGCGGATGGAATGCGCAGCACGCTGAAGTCGTTATCAACGCGCTCAAGCGCAAACTCACTGGCGTTTCGTCGAACTTGCGCCTGGGGGTTCTTTGCAAGATGATCCTCGCCCCAGCCTGTAGTCTTGTGATATGATAGCAAAGAGAAGACACTCGCAAAGGAGAGCCATCCATCCACAGTAATATTCCAGAAAGATTAGTAGTCCACACCTGTGCCTACGGCTGCGATAAATATTCCTAAACCCGTACGATGCTCAGGTGGCCTCTGAGTGTTTCGGATCCCACTGCAGGCATTCAATGTGAACAAAGTTTCATTTCGGCATTCTAGATATTAGCTCACCTTGATCATCGAATAGAACGTCATCCCAGGTTTCTCGCCCTTGGTCTTCAATCCCTGCTCGTTCACCTGGCCCGTGCCCAGAGTCCACGGACGTTGCAGCTTCAGGCAGGATCAGCTTCCGAGCACGAAATAATATTCGGATCGCTAGGCAACGCACCTCAAAGCCGAGATGCGCATATCGGTCGCGCGCCTTCGCCGTCCCCGCGTCGAGTGTGAGCATTTTGTCGGGAACGAATGCGAACATTTCGCGGAGGAGCAGAGACAAATATCCTGCATGAGGACGCATCGACAGTCGATCTTGATGTCCAAGAAAGAAGACATACCATGACCCTGGTGCTGTGGGGCAGTGAGAGCCAGAAACAGGTACCACTCGTGTTCAGGGGTTCCCGGAAGCTTGCACTGCTTCCACACTTCAACCCAGGCCGCGTCGGTATGCATAGGGTGTAAGATCGACACACGCTACGAGATATACAGCCGCGTCAGACTGGAAGTCACGAAATAGATGTGAAGGTAGATAGGACGCACCGTCATGCCCTTGAGCCCCCACCCCCGCAGAACGGAGAAGAAACCGTACCGAAGCGAGGTGAAGAACTGCTTGAGCCCGACGCGCTTGTGCGGCGGCAGCCAGATACACGACGCCGCGAGCTCCTCCTTCCCAGACCGCTTCTCCTCCTCGCTCTTCGGCAGCGCGACGACGGTGATGCGGGCGCCGGCGGCGAACGACAGCCCGTAGAGCATTCCGAGGAACTTCTCGAGCGTCCGGCGTTTCTTCGAGTCTTGCTCGTTCGACAGGTGCTGGTGAGCCACCGCATTCGTGATCGTTAACGAGGACATCCTCAGTATCTGGATATGCGACAGACGCACCTCTTTCAGACTCGCCAAATAGCTGAAGTTTGGGTCCGCGATGAACGCCTCGCGCGCGATGAGCGCAAGAGCGGGGATCTCATCCTTGCGTGCAAGCCGCACGTACGGCTTGGGCGCAGCGGCAGCGGCGCCCTCTGCCTTCGGCGCTGAGGTTGACATGGAGGTGAGCACTTGTTGAATCTGAAAGAGAAATAGTCTGCTCACCAGTTCATCCCAGCCTCGCGCCATTATATGTCCGAGACAGCAACGCCGTCACTAGCCGCAGGTCACGACCACCACTGATACTGCGCAGCTGACGTCCCTCCGCAGTCGATGCTAGACCGTGCGGGGGTCTGGATGGGGAGGAACTGATCGTATAAAGGCATGTACACGGTACCGGCGGTCCCCTCGGGCGCACTGCATGTTCCTAGTGTACATGCCTCCAGATTGATCCGAGTCATAAGTAAGCACCACCTGCTAGATGAGCACAAGATTGCGACTTGTTACCTCTTGAGGAGCTTATAATGTCGCATTAATGGGGTAGTGGTAACCTGGGTCGTTGCCATCGACCCGCCGGGGGTTCGATTCCCCCTTAATGCAGTAGAAAAAGTTGCTCTCATCTTTTGCTCTCCGTGTTGCGAATGTCTCATGACCTGCGACACCGAACTAGAGTCGTACTCTACCTGCCTCTGAGAGGGACAGTGCATCTACAAGATGGGAGGCCCTGATGGTTTTTTTCTCCTGGAGAGTGAATACATTGGATTGCCGGCCCAACAAAGGTAATTAATTGTAACTAACGAGACAAGACAATAGCCTGAACCTTTCGCGAAACGGTCTTTCAAATCACTGCAAAAGGGCAAACGATGATCCACCGATTCATTTTTGATATCGCCACAATCACAATGCCACCGTATGCCGTGCACAAGCAAGTACAAAAATCGACCAACAGTTTTGCCATCCATCCAAGCAGCTCTCCCCCTCATCCTGCATGGTCTCGGCGACACGCACGTTGGCAGCGGCCGCGTCGTCGGACCTGGCTCGGACAGACTGAGTGCAGACAGGGCGGCGCCCCTACAGACGTCGTCCACCCTTCCTTACGCCCTCGACGAGGAGCATGTAAGGGCCATCCATCGCCCGATGCAGCCTAGGTATGTCGGCGTAGAGTCGGGGTCCACAATTCCCTGAAAAACGAGCGATTGGATGCACCTATGCGTCGCTCGACTGTTCGAATGGTGAGTCGCACGTCAAACGTCGCTATTGCAACCGCTCACCTGCGCGTAGGCACCTCGACCGCAGCGCGCAAGTGCGCCTGGACCCACAAGCTCTCCGTTACACCGATCCCGCGGCGGGGTCGCCTTTGCAACCATGCAATCGTTGGGCCCGACAATTCGACACTCTGTCGGGGCGATCGGTACGTGCCCCCCCCGCCTGCGCCGCGTTCAGCTACCTGATGCTCCGCACGTAGCGCTCATATGTGGAGACTCACCGGGATGATGGACGGGAGCGGGGGCGGGGGGGAGTCGGTACGGGACGTGCGCTCCCATACGTGGACCCCTGCACTGGCATGTCGGGCAGCTGTGGTCGTGGCTCGAGAAGCTCGGCGGATGGCTATTTCTTACATTCTTACGTTCTTTATATACTCGTCGGATCCTTCGCTCCTTTGTTTGTTGTGGACTTTAAATCGTACTTGTGTCTTTGGCTCCTTTGTGCGCGCTTTCGCGCGATAGGCTAGTGAAAGAAAGAAAAAGGGATGAACGTGGCTTTGTGGGTTTCATCGTCTTGATTGCCCAAGCATAAAAGGACTCCCTTTCGCGCAATCCCGGAAACGGCTCCAGTCCTTGGAGCACCGGGTCTGCAGTACTGGAGAAAGACTCACCGATGCACGAGACAGCTATGAACCATCCACGCGGCACGCCTCTGGGGCTTGAGAGAATAACTGAGTCAATAACCAACGTTGCAACCAAAGCACAGCAATCAGATCCGCCCCAGCCCTCACGCTTTCGCCTTCGCCCCTCGCTTCGCGCCGCCCGCGAGCTCCTTGCTCTTCTTCCCCACCACCGTGACGCCGCGCCCGTTCTTGACGACGCTCTTGAGCGCCTCCTCCTTCTCCTTGCGCACGCTGCCCTTCCTGCCCGCCGCCCGCGCGAACTTGTCCACGGCCGCCTCGAGCTTGTCGCGCGCGCGCCGCTTCGCCTTCTTCGTCTTGTTGTGCAGCGCGCGCTTCTCGGTCGGCGTGAGCTCGCTGCGCGCGCGCAGCGGGTCCGCGGCGGGGTCGTACAGCTCCTCGGGTGCGAGCATCGTCGCGACGGACTTGGTCGTCGGCAGCGCGGACTCGAGAGAGGCGGACGCGACGTTCGTGATGGTCTCGATGCGTGCTTTGGGCTAGAAAGAATATCAACAAACACGTCAGAACGCACATGGTAAGCGACAAAAGCACGCATATACCCACCAGCTTCGGCGTGAAATGCGCATTCGAGAGCGCATCGAGCTTCGCAGCGATACCTTCCCACAAGTTCTCCAGCTCGCGATGCTCCTTCTCCAACTTCGCATCCTTCTCCGCGCCCTCCGCCAGGCCCATCTCCTGCCTCAGATACTCGTCCTCATACACCTGCCCGAGGCCACGCTTGTCCTTCTCGCTCTGCAGCTCGAACACACGGCTGGGCAGGAACGGCTTCTCGTCTTCCGCGCGGCGGCGCACGACGTCGTCAAAGTGCCCATCCACGATGCGCGCCTTGATGCGCGCCTCGAGGTCCGCGACGACGTCCTCGGTGACGACCGGCACCGCCTTGGCGGCGCGCTCGAACTCGAGGTCCTCCTCGAGAAGGGAGTTTTGCGGCCGCGAGCGCGACGTCGCCTCGCCGAGCAGCGTCCAGTCCTTTTTGGCGACGTTCTCGGCCTCGAGCGCGCGGATCTGCTCGCGCAGCGCGGCGAGGCGCTGCTCGTGCGTTGATAGACCGCGTGAGGGCGCGGCGTCGTCTTCGTCGTCGGCGAAGAGGTCGTCCTTGAGCCGCGTGATGGTGTCGCGTCCATCTTCATCCTCACCCTCATCTTCATCGTTGTCTTCGTCTGACGGCACGGCGTCCGAGGCGTCGTCCTTTTCGAGCCGCGACCAGTCGAAGCCTTCGCCCGTCGCAGCATTTTCATCATCGTCGCCGTCGTCCTCTTCCTCATCTTCATCCTCATCCATATCGTCATCCATATACTCCTCATCCTCGTACTCATCTTCGTCGTCATCCAGCATCGCCATGGCAGACACGGGCAAGCCCCTGCCGCGCGCCTTGATGCTCTTCACGCGCACCTCGTCGTTGAAGCGCACCTTCGTCTGGCGCTTCGCGGACACAGGCGCGGCCTCGTCCTTCGCCTTGCCCTTCCCTTTTCCTTTTCCTTTCCCGTTCGCGCCGCCTTTCGGCACGCGCGGCGGGGGCGCGAAGAAGTCTTTGTACGTCGCCTCTGTGAATTTCATGTTTTATGTGAGTATATGCGCGCAAGGAGCACAAGTGTGAGTGAACGGGCTCACCGCCCTGCTCCGGCCCGTCGTCCGCGAGCGCATGGGCCTCCACCGACGTGAAGAAGTCGATCGCGCCGTCCTCTTCCTCCGAATCGTCCTCGTCATCATCATCGTCGCGCGACAGCCCGCCCCGCGTCACGGAGCGCGCCTCGGCCTCCTCCGTCTCGGCGTTGAACGCTGCGAGGTCGAAGAAGCCGTCATCGAGCTCGGGGTGCGCGGAGGCTTTGAGTTTGGGGCGCGTCGGCGGCGCCATGAATTTGAAGGCGGGCACCGAGCCGTCGTCGTCGTCGGACGCGGCTTCGGGGTCGGCCTCGGAGTCGTGATCTTCGTCGGTCTCCTCTTCGTCGTCGTCATCATCATCGTCTCGGAGAGATGTGGTACGCTCGGTAGGGTCGAGCTCGCCGTCATCGTCCTCATCGTCGTCCTCTTCCTCCTCTTCCTCTTCTTCATCTTCGTCTTCGTCTTCTTCATCTTCTTCATCGAACCCCTCAAACTCACCTTCCATACCCTCCATCATCGCCTCCACTTCCTCCATCCGCATCCTCTTCGCATCGCTCTCCCCCTCGCCCTCCACCCCCATCTCGACGTCCTCCCCCGCGCCCTCGAGCGCGCGCTTCAGCGTCCCGCACACGCTCTTCGCGCGCAGCTCGAGCTGCGCCCAGATCTGCTCCTCATCCATGCCGTCCACATACAGACTCTGCAGCGGCGTGCGCTCCAGCGCCGGCTTTTCCAGCGCCCCCACCGCGGGGGACGGGCTGCGCTTGCGCTTGTTCGCCTGCGAGCGCGTCTGTGGCGCTGTGGCGGGGTCGAAGGACGCGAGGAGGTCGGAGATGGGGCGCTGGGAGTTGGCTTCGGATTGGAGTGCTAGATCAATAAATGAGGGTTGTGTTTTATTTTATTTAGATTGGTAGAGCAGAGCGGAGGGGTGTGTGGCGGGACGCACCGAGGTCGAAGACGAATTGTGTTGCTGATAGTGCGGCGTGCCGCAGCTCCTCCGTGCCGCTGGCGAATGCCTCGGGGTGCTCCTCGACGAGTGTCGAGAGCTGCTGGAGCGGTGCCGGGAGGACGGGCTCCGGGGCGGGTGCAGGTGCAGGTGTGGGCGCGGGTGCAGACATTTTTGTGTTCGGGTTGGTGGTGGTGGTGGGTGGGTAGAAGGGTCTGCGGAGGGCTGGGAGTGGGCCCTGGAGGTCGTGTTAGTGGTGCCGGTGCAGGTCGTGGTGAGCTCGTGCGGACGCGTGCAGCCGCAGCGCACGAAAAGTGCTCCTGCGTGACAGTAGCCTGTGACGAAGTGATGTCACACCGCTTCTGCTCGAACTCGAAGGCTCGCCAACAAAAGTTTGGTCGACTCGCGCCTCCGTTAGATTTCGTAGGCATGGAGGTATCCTCGAAAATTTCGATGTGCTGAATATCAGCAACTATGCCTCTTGAAGCTTGCGTCACGCGTCAAGCACAAAAAATACAAAGGCGAAAACTCTAACAGAATGACTACATGTCTTCCGTCAAGGCCCGGCAGAACCCCATTTTGTAGATGCACTGTTCCTCGCAAGCAGAGCATATTTCACTGTTGCGGGTCATGAAACATTTCCAACCACTGAGAGCAAAAGATGAGAGTAACTTCTTCTACTGCATTAAGGGGGAATCGAACCCCCGGCGGGTCGATGGCAACGACCCAGGTTACCACTACCCCATTAATGCTACGATTTCTTCTCGAATGTTTCTATGCTTGACTCGTTCGGAGCTTGAAGCGAGCCCCGACATCGACACGACGGGTCAGTACTTCCATCTCGCTATAAGAGTCTGACATTCAGTACTAGATATCCGCGCATGTTCATACAGTAGGGGACAACCGCTGATGAAAAACGGGAGATCCTGTATACCCCGAATTAGAGGATCGTTAAGACCCCCTATACGGGGTATATCCCCCATTTTGAGCACCATTAGTTAGTGTTAGCGAGCGGAGTTTGCCGCTCGGCACTTTCCCGGCGACCCTCTGCCGCGTCTCTTAAACCCCTACCACCACCATCCCCTCCCTCGACAATGTCCTTATGCCTGTCTGCCCCGTGCTCTCTCCCGCGCCGTCGCCGCCACCCTCGTTGCCGCCGCCACCCTCGTTGCCGCCGCCACCCTCGTCATCACCGCCGCTTTCGTCGTCGCCGTCGCCGTTGGTGACGACAACGGCGTTATTCTGTCAACACCGGCGTTTGTGCCACACGCCTTCAGCCGCGCCGTTACATCCGCCCTCGTGCCCCGCTACGTGCCCCTGTGCCCTTTTATGCATCCTCGCGTCCTGTTGTGAGTGTGCACGCCCTCCTGCATGCCCTTGCGCCTGTTCATGTGCTGCGACGCCCACTTTGACGCCCTTCCGCCCCGCTCTTCCGTCCTTCTTCAAGCCCTTCGCACTCTCCGCCCTCGCGCCTGCCTGCGCGCTGCCACATCGACCGACGCGCCCTCGCCCCCTTCATGCCACTCGCGCCCGCCTGCACGCCGTTTCCACCCACTTTTACGCCATCTCCGCCCTTTGCCCTCCTTCACGTGCGCTGCCACGTCATTCGACGTGCTGTCGTGCCCTCCTTCACGTCTTCTGCCTGTCTATGCCCCGTTGCGCCGGCCATACCCTTCCATCCTTCTTTATGTCCCTCTGCCTTCCTATGCACAATCATGCCTGGCCTCCTTTTCTGCAAGCACCCATCTTCTGTGTGTCTTCATTCTCTGCCGTGAAGTTACACCTCTTTCTCTCGGGCGGTGCACCATTGTTGGTCGTGATGTGCTTGTTCTATTGTTGGCATATGTGCCGCCCTCCACAGCTGCTCCCCTTCGGCATGGTCTCGTGTCATGTCATGTCTTGTGTCACCATTCGTTTGTGCACCAGCCTTCATGCTCCCGTAATGGTGATGGTGTTTCTGCGTCCATGTTTGCAGCTATTTCATGTGTGCTTGCAGCTCATTACTCATCTCCCTTTCTCCATTTTCATGTGCCATGGTATTCATGTACGATGTAGTGGATATGATTTACATGTAACCTATGTCCCCAAGTAATATCAAGTTTTGACAATTGTTTCCTGGAGCATTGATCTGCAGCAATGACTGGCTGCTGCTGTGTTTTGGATGCAAGCTGCAGTGTTCAAGCACCCAAATATCTCAAGTGTTTGTGCTGCACACACCATGTCACTAGTTTCCGGGTGGCTGCATGAGAGTTGCATAGAGTTGCCAGCATGTGATGAGTCTGAGACCTCGTAGGAGGTCTGGCTTAGACTGGTGATGGAGTCTAGACAGAATTGTGCAGGTCCAGCTGCCGACACGATTGAACACATTGCAAGATGCATCAACACGTCGAACGAGATTTGCACACTTATTGGTTATCAGTCTTTCCACATGCTGTACTACGATCCTTTCTGTCTTCCCTGGTTTGATAAACATTGCTGATATTATGCCGATATGGACAGCATCCTCGACGTCAACCTGGACTTCAACTGGGACCTGGAGTCACGATTGAGCAAATGTCACCGATGCCACATGCATCAACGCCACATTTACTGCCAGACACGTCGACCAATTCTGTGTTCGCCGTGGTGTCGACCAAATTGCACACTTATTGGTCTTTCCACACACAATACCACAATTGTTCTCACCTTCCCCAATTTGATAACCATTGCACGTGTTTCTAAGGATGCAGTTTGTTGAGGATAGGAGAATTTGACCTACATTTACAAATAGTCTATTTAGACCATCTCGACTTTGTGCCAATTGTTTTCTACCTGCCTATCCTCATATAGCAGTCTCTGTTGTGTTCAAGTAGAGCTGTCATTCAAAATGTTCACTAATTCATAAGGGCCCTGCAATTCTCGGCACGTATGCACAAGATCACAAACAGGAAGTCTCATAAAATAACCTGTCAGTAACATCCCGAGGCCTCAGTTCAAGATTTGATTTGGATAAATTGAATATCATATACTACTACATACTACAACAATTTATAGACTATAAATACAAAGGCAGGCAAGAAGGAGGGTGCTATGACGAAAAAGAGCACAAGACGGAGCATGTAGGGGTACACAGAAGTACCTGATGGTGGTCAGAGAGCACAAGAGAGTAAAGGAGCATGGACGTGGAGGAGGCCGTGACAACATGCAGGTGGACACAAGGGGTGCAGAAGAGGGTGAGAGGGCACGCGGGTGGGAATTACAACACGAGAAAGGGAGTGATGGCATGTGGGAGGGCAGAAGGATGCGAAGGAAGGCAGGCACGATAGCGCGCAGACGGGCGGGACATAAGGGAGGTAAGGGAGGGTGCGAGGGCATGTCGGATGACGTGGCAGTGCACAGGTGGACGTGAGGGCGTGGAGATGGGCGCAAGGACGCACAGGACGGCACAGGGTGTGTAGCATGACTCGAGGGTGGGCTAGTGAGGGCAAATGTGACAGTGCGATGGACGGACCTAGGGTGCGGAGGGGAGCGCGACGGCGTGCAGGCCGACACAAAGGCATGCGGGTGCGCAGAAAGGCGCAAATGCAGACTTGACGATGCAAATGAGGGCGCGAGGATGCGTAGCAGGGTGAAGGGCGTGTGGACGGGCACGGGGGCACGACAAATGGCACGAGGGCGTGAAGGTGCGTAGACGTGTGCAAGTGCGCGAGAGGGCGCGTAGAAGAGCGCGAAGGCGGACGCGAGGATGTCAGGGAAGGCATGGGGCGCGATGGTGTTGACAGAATAACGCCGTTGTCGTCACCGACGGCGACGGCGACGACGAAAGCGGCGGTGACGACGAGGGTGGCGGCGGCAACGAGGGTGGCGGCGGCAACGAGGGTGGCAGCGACGGCGCGGGAGAGAGCACGGGGCAGACGGGCATAAGGACGTTGTCGAGGGAGGGGATGGTGGTGGTAGGGGTTTAAGAGACGCGGCAGAGGGTCGCCGGGAAAGTGCCGAGCGGCAAACTCCGCTTGCTAACACTAACTAATGGTGCTCAAAATGGGGGATATACCCCGTATAGTATGAAGGGCCTGGCCGGACAAAAAGATACCCTAAGAAAATATTTCCCCTTCAGTTACCGACCTCGGATTTTGATCTCCCGCCGGGTTCCTTT
>NSJX01000017.1:65653-314504 GCA_002286715.1 Dentipellis sp. KUC8613
GGCACAGTATTCCTTGTAGTGTAACATATACTATGTATTGTATTTCTGAATAAAACTGTTTTTCCTTTTCCTCAGGGAGTAAAGGCTGATATGACTCTCATAGTAAAGACAATTGTCTGTCTATCGTATCAAGTACTACAGTACTTATGTTTTGTTTCTTTTGAAGCTCACATAACACAGCCCTTGACATAGAGTTGACTGTATTGATTGTTGGAATTTGATATTTGTTCATCTTGTTTTTCCTTTTGATTCCGTTGTTACTTGTAGTGTTTCTCTTTTTCTTCCATTGTCTCGACTTACAGAACAAAGCCTTACCAACATCATCAAGTGCATTGCGCAGTCCTTGTATGCACCGAGGGTGGTGCTCATTGCGTCCGCCTGACCCGCTGTGGTACATGTAATTATCTCTTTTGTTTCTTGGTCTTACCTTCGTTCTTGGCTATGCCAGCCCTCTAATCTTATGGTACCGGCCTTGTTATAGTGTCTTGGTATTGTCTACTGAAACAGGCCTTTGAATGTACTTATATACGAGCCTGCACGGCCTTAATCTATACCGAGTTTTGACTCAGCCATCACCCGATCTCTTGTCTTGTCTTGTCTTGCTCCTGCTTGCTCACTGACTTCTTGTGCTCTCTCTGTTTTCTCATCTGGTCTTCCACCCGTGCACATTTCCTTTCAACACTATTGATGTCGTGCAATGGGCATATAACGTAGTAGATAGGCCCGATGACTGTGCATATTACATAATAAAAGCGGCTAGCCGAAATCGTAGCCGAAACCGAAATCAAAACACTGAAACCGGAAACTCAAACACCGACGCGGAAACCCCAACCCGAAAGGGAAACCGAAAAGGAAATCCAAAAATACTCGAAATTGAAAAGGAACCCGGGGGAGATCAAAATCCGAGGTCGGTAACTGAAGGGGAAATATTTTCTTAGGGTATCTTTTTGTCCGGCCAGGCCCTTCATATTAACGATCCTCTAATTCGGGGTATACAGGATCTCCCGTTTTTCATCAGCGGTTGTCCCTACAGTAGTACACTTCACCATCCTACCCATGGGCCATGCTATGTCTCTCTTCATTCCTCGCTGCACACCTCCATGCGCCATTGCCGTAATCAGACCCTTGACCTCGTCACAGCACGCGAACGCGGGCCTCGCGGCCGCAATCACCGCTATTGTCTCGCGCTGTTCACGTCTTTGTTTCCCAAAACATCCATCTCCCAGGCGCGCACGCACCCCGTAACCAGCCCGTAGAATGCAGCCCGCGGCAACCGCCTGTCAAGAACCACGCACACCGGATTGAGAACAAGGCTGTCGCCCACGCCTCATGCTTGCTTGTCACATCCTATTGTTCCTTGTTCTGCACCTCTCGTAACGGGGCTCCATCCAATGTCCCGCTCTAGTCCTCTGCGCCGTGTATATAAGATGCCTGCTCTTGTCTCGTGTCTCTCCAGCCCGCTCGCTCTAGACGACCTTCTCTCCTCTTTCTCATCCTCAGCTCGCCGGCCTTGCTTTCTCGCACTCGCACTGCAGGCAGTCTCTTCCTTGCACGCTTTCTTCCACCTACGTCTCGACGACCCCACCTGCCAGCCAGCCTTTCCTTCTCAATAACTCACCTGCCCTTCCCATTGGTATTCCCACCTTCCCCTAGTCGTCCAGAATGATCGCGGGTCTCTCAAAAGCCATCACGCTCTACCTCGCGCCTCTCCTCGCGCTCACGTCCATCTTCCTCACCCTTTTCGCGTTCCTCGCGCCCGTCGTCATGCTGCACTCCCAGGTGTCGCTGCTCTCCGTGACACCATCCACCGCGCTCACAAACCCAGGCTCTTCGGGGAACGTCGACGGCCCTACCGTACTCATGGGTGCCCTCGGTGCGTGCCTTGCGTACATCTCCCGATTCTCTCTTTCGCTAACACAAAACCCACTCACAGGCTCATGCTCCCGCCACAACCCCTCTGACGAATTCAACTGCACGATGGCGACGCTCTCCCCCGTCTACGGTGCGCTCATCCCATTCCTCTTCATCCCTCCCTAAACACGACTGACTGACACCCCATGCACTCACGATCAGACCTCTCCGTGCTCCCGCCCAACACGCCCGACCTGCTCTCCGCGCCGACACAGACGACGCCCGCGTTCATCGCCGTCTCGCTCGGCTTCGCGATCATCTTCTTCGTCCTCTTCACCGCCATCTCCCTCCGCGCGAAGCTCGGCCCGCGCCTCGGCGCCGCGTTCGAGCGCCCCGCGATCCAGAGGCTCAGCGCGTGGATCGGGCTGCTCGGGTTCATGATCGGTGCGTCTCCCTTTCCCTCCTCTTCATCCCTGTCCCTGTGTGCAGCATAGGCTCATGGTGTGACACAGGCCTGACGGCGTTCCTCGTCCTGCGCATGTGGTTCGGCAAGGCGGTGGAGGACTTCAACCGCGCGATCCAGGAGGCAGGTAAGAGCGCCCCGCAGCTCGTCGCGTCCACAAACAACGGGTTCACCAGTGCGTCGTCCTTTTTTCGCCTTCTCACAGACTTCGTGTATCTCTGACGTGCGATTGTGTGCAGTGGTGTGGGTCGGCTACGCGTTCCAGGCAGTCCCGCTCATCTGTGCGCTCGCGCGGCTGCATGTGACGTCGGGCGGGAAGTAAGTGAGCAATGGGCGACGTCTCTTTTCACGATGGGTTTCTCTTGTTCTCATCCCCGCGCGGACTCACTACATACCCCCACACTCCCGCCACTCATGGACGTTGGCCCCTGCATATCCCCTTCTTTCCACTCCCACTCGGTTCTTGGTTCACAGCTCTGTAGCATACATACACACGTACTCTAGATACACCGTAGCATATATACGTACATACTCACTCTCACTCTTGCTCTCGCTCCCGGATTTATGGGCTGTATCGCTGTAATTCGCCCGCTATAGAGAATCTGTAGCGCTCTCTGTTGGTGAACGTTGCTTCTCGCGATGCGTGTTCGAGGTTTCTTTCCGTCTTTCGTGGGCTCGAGCTGGCACCTCATGATCACGGGACAAACATGCAGCTTGATCTTGCGTGGCGGTCTGAGCTTGCAGACTGAATCTCGTCACCGACGCAAGAGCGCGCGTACGTCCCGGCATCGCGGAAATGCGGAATCGTGCGTACAGCGGGCGCGCGAGTATGACAGGGCCAGGTGTAGATTTGAAAGAGTCACTCTACCTTGCGGGCGAGCGTGCTCCTCCTCGGCGGCAATCACATGGCGAACGTACGCAACGGCGCGCCCCCCAGGGATCCCGTCGATTCGGCCGGTCTGATACCGTTACGAGTGGCCATAAGCCGATTATGCCTCGATCTGGCGTATACTCCGCCGGAGAGAACACTCTAGCCAAAAGCGATACGCACAACAAGCCTTACTGGTACGACATGTTCATTGAGATCCAGGGAGTTCGTGGCAGTTGCCTGCACTTCCAGCGAGCGTCTGTAACACAGCCAGGCTGTTCAGAGTGCGTGCGGGCACGACTCCAAGAGCACGAGCGAATGCAGAGGTCAGAGAGTGGACTCCGCAGAGGACGGAATGGAGAGACGATGGTTGAATGAACATATGGATGTTTTTGTGCATATGCGTCTATTTGATAAATAACCTTGGGCGAGACCATGGTCTGAGATACAGGGCGACGATGCTCGAAGACTTGCCAGAGCAAGGCCGCGTTGACTTGGTCGCCGCGACACCAGAACGTTTCGGGGTCTACAACCTGGGTCCGGGGACGCGGCGCCATGGTATGTACAAAATCGTTCCTTTTCTCCCGGCCTACGATACCTTCGCATGCATGTAGCCAAAGGGTACTCTCCGTTCGTTCTGTCTAGTGTCATCTGGACTTTATGAATGCTGCAGAAATTGTCTTCGGCCAGCTAAAGTGTGTATAGACTAAGAGGGAGCTCGGTTTGAATGTATGTCCATGGTATCCTGAGAACCCTTCGCACCTACAAAACTGCGATCACCCCCGCGAAGGAGAGAAAACATAATTCCGACACACGTACTGCATTAAGGGGGAATCGAACCCCCGGCGGGTCGATGGCAACGACCCAGGTTACCACTACCCCATTAATGCTATACATATGGATTATCTGATGACCACTAGTACGTATTCACCGTCAGACAAATACCTACATCGTGCTGACATATGCCCAAAACTCCGACCTTCCAGCTGGATTCTACGACCAACAGATACACTGCTCCGAGTCGGCGCCGTAGAATACCGCCACGGAAAATGCATGGTCGACAGTACCATATCGCATTAATGGGGTAGTGGTAACCTGGGTCGTTGCCATCGACCCGCCGAGGGTTCGATTCCCTCTTAATGCATGGGACCTGCTTGCCCGTTTCCTTTTTGTTCCATCAGGACGCCCACACACACACATACACCCTCTAGTTGCAGCCACAAAGCTGGAGCCCACGACTCTCAAATTCCACTAATAATTGCATAGATATTAGTAAGACATGTGCGGCCGCAGCCAAGGAAAGCAGGATGATAAAAATGCAGAGTGACACCGAAGAAATGCTACACCAATAAGCCACCGCGATGACTATGATAGTAAGGACGGACCCGGGCAGAGGGAGGAAGGAGAAGCGGCGTGAAGAAAACGTCCTGCGTGCAGAGAAAATAATTTACACCGGATGGGATGAGAAGACGGAAGATGTTAGGCGTGGAGCGTGAGAGGCGTGGCAGGGCGTAGCGGGCATAAATATGAGAGGGGAGTAAGGTCTGGATGGGGTCGCATAAATACAAGGCAGGAGCGAGAGCAAGAGCAAGAGCAAGCAGCGACAGGCCGTCGCTCACTAGCGGCCCATGCTCCGCCTCCGGTCGTCGTCCAGCTCCAGCTTCCCAATGACCTGGTCCGACGCAATACTGTCCGCGCGCGACCCCGGCCGCGGCCCCAGCACAAGCCCAAGGCCAATCGCCTCCCCGCTCTCCCTCTCCGCCCCCAGTCCCAACCCCCTCGTCTCCCGCATCGGGCTCGCATTCCCACTCTCCGTGCTCGCCTCCGTCACCTCGCTGATCCGCTCCGCGCGCCGCCGCGGCGAGTCGAGCTCGCGCATTCCGCGACTGAGGCTCGACTCGCGGTACGGCCGCGGGCGCGCGCCCGAGCCCGAGGCGGAGCCAGGGCTCGGACTGGGGCTCGGGCTCGACTGCGTGCGCTCGCGCCGCCGCGCGCCTCCTAGCATCTCGAGCGTCGCCGCGAACGCGGCGTTCATCCGCTGCAGCTCCTCTCCGATCGCCTCCTGCGACGTCAGCACCTGGCCCGTCCGGCCTGGCGACCCTTCGCCTCCTGACTCGCGGTCCAGCGCAGGCGGGTACTCTGGCGTCGTGCCGCCGCGCATGTGTCCGAAAGGCACGCTGTTGCGCGAAGATGGCGACGAGGACGCAGGCAGGTCCCGGTCGTGCGCTTGACCCGCTGGACTCGTGCTGTCGCTCTGCGTGCGCAGGTGCCGTCCGCCGAGAGGCTTGCGCTGGCTGATGTCCTGCATGAACGCCGAGAGGTCCTCCTCGTCCGCCGTCGGGCGCGTGACGGGCCCCATGCTCGGGAACGACGTGCCCTGCGAGCCCTGCGAAGTGCCCGTTAGCGGGAGCGCCTGCCGGAAGGGCGACACGCTCGCGCCGCCGCCGCCACCACCAACGTCCTTGCGCTCTCGCTCTGCACTCCCGCTAACCCCTGCTGCGCTGCCGCTGCCGCTGACGTCGCTTCCTCCCCCACCCGAGTCCTTGTATCGGTGCCCGAAGCTGCTTGAATAGCGTTTCACGCCGCGCCCTGCGCCTTCTGCCGAGCTCAGACTCGTCCCGCCCGCACCAGCTGCAGGCGACGAAGACATCTTGCTCCCCACGCTGCCGAGGGCCATGCCGCCCCCGATTGGCGAGGGCGGCACGCGGCTTGGGGTGGGCGTCGGGACGGGTATCTGGCGGCCGGCGAGCGCGAGGGGGGATGTTTGCCGGAGAGAAAGGGACGGTGACTGCAGTGATGGAGACGGTGAGCTGGAGGTGGAGAGTGTGGATGACTTGAATGGGTTGAGTGCGAGTGCGGGACGTCGGATGGGCAACGGACCGGCGCCAGTTGTAGGTGATGAAGATGGGAGAGGAACCGGAGAGGAAGGGAGATCCTGAGTGAAAGCAGATTTAGTCACGTATACATGAAGGGTAGCAGCATGTCAACGTACCGCTCCGCGTAGTGAGCTCGAGCTCTCTTTCCGCGCACGCGCCCCTACAAAACCAGCTCCGATCCCAGTCACGACTCCGACGGATTCCTCACGAGAGCGCGTGTGTGAATGCGACGAGGCGGCAGAAATAGCAGAGGCGTCGGATAGCTGGCGGCTCGTCATGGTCGTCGGGAGCGGAACGGCACGTGAGCCTGGGCTGCGATTAGAGGCTGTCAAATGCGGGGATGTCGACGTATGTGTAGAGTATGTGCGCGTGCGCGCCGCGGTAAGCGCGGCACTGGGACCTTGTCGTGGTGAGGCAGATGTTGATGTTGCAGAGCGGAGTGATTCGCGGGCCTGGTTCTTGACGAGCGTAGGAGTAAATGGAACGTCTTCGCCATCGCGGTCGTCGTCGAGGGAGAGGAGGCGGGATGACAGTACGGACTCGAGTTCATCGAGTGCGAAGAATTGTGGGGCGACGAGGTGCTTCACATGAAGAGTGAGGTCGCCGTGAGGGTGGGGGAGAGGAGGGAGGCTGAGGGTAGTCGTCTCTAGAGGTGCATGAGCTGGTGAAGGTGATACATCTGTAAATGGGAATCAAAATGATAAGATCGTCCACGCAGAGATGGTCCGCATCATATACGCATCATGTATCAACGGGGGTTTTCACATGTTTGGGATAACGCAGAAGGAGGGCGTGAGCAGCGGTGTCGGGGGCATTGCCGTGCGAGGACGCGACATGGTCGTGGGAGGGCGAAAGATAAGGAGCACGTCGGACAGAGTCAAGTAGCGCGCGCGCGATGGAAGGCCCGAAAGTCAAGAGCATTGTGAGCGACTGTACGAATATGTTATGCAAGAGAGACGCACCGAAGCCTAGCAGCCCCTCCTCCGGCTCCGCGCCCGCGACGCGGAGAACAATGGTAAATGCGCCGTTATTCCGCCGACGAAGGCGGTTGGCTAGCTTCCACGCAGGAAGCACGCACAGGAGTGTGTATATGCTCCTAAACATCCCGATTCCATACTTGTATATGGTAGACGGGGGGAGGTCTGTGCTGGGATCGGCAGGCTCGTGGGGCGCGAAGAGGAGCGACCAGGACTCAAGGAGGATAAGGCGTGGTGTCGGTTCTACGCGGAGACGGGAGGCAGAGTTGTCCGGGCGGTATACAAGGACCTGGTTCGCATTCAGAGCGGGTACCGAAAGGAGCACCTGGAGGGTGAAGGGCGGTGGTGGCCCTGCGGAGACGGCGCGGTACGGACGCAGTACGTCTCTGTAGAGGTCGGCGTCGGGAGTCTCTAGGTTGAACTACACGTTTCTCAGCGCTAACACAATGCCCGTACGGTCATGGGTACGTACCCACTTATCCGGCTTGTTGGAAGTGGAAGGGGTCGTGGCGCGAGCGTTATGGACGAGGAGCGCGAGCTTGTAATATGCCCTGTGGACAATCTGGTCGGCCTTCTGGATGTCATTGGACATGGCCGTGCTCGTCGCTGGCTTCGTCGTCGTCGTCGTCGAAGTTGGTGCTCAAGATGAGGGGAGCATGGGTCGGGGTTGTTCAGGCGTGGACCGCACGCGCTGAGGGCTGAGTTAGTCTGACGCCGGCCCCGCGCCTGCGCGCGACTTCCGTTTCCCTTTTCCGGCGTCCTCTCTTATTTCTTGTCCTCTTCCTCATCATCCTCAAACACTCGCTACGCAGCTCATGCTCCATTCGTAAACATTCCAGCACCTTCTGGACGATAAAACGCGCAGACACTCGTACTATTCGCTTTATCGATAAGCTGCGCGTCGTTTTCACAGCAAAAAGCGCCTGGTGTACTAGGCTCGGCGGGCTGCATTTTTGGTGTGCGTTCTGATTGACGTTTAGATGTCTCCTAGGATTATCGATCGACGGCCGTATACACATACTCTATTAGCATCTCGACATAGGAGCTGACGTGCTTCACGGTCCATGCTGTTGACTCGTTTTCGAAGCTGCATGCTTTCGAGTCCCCCAAGTCGTCCTAGGATCCCTAGGATTCAATTGGCGTAGGCCATCCGTGTGTCAAGTACACTTTTTTTGGCACCATAGCGCTTCTCGCGACAGGAATGACTGGAACGTTGGCCAGACACTCTTTCGTGGCGTCTGTCAATTGGAAGATTACACTTTGACGCCCAGTTCGAGACCGAGTGGACGGGCGCTGCAGATACCCTCCTTTGCTATGTATATGAGGGCTCTCCTCTTCAACACTGTATGTCCTCTTCCCTATCTTCGCCGACTAACGGGAAAGACATTTCAGGTCGGCCAGGAAATCGAAGGGTTTCATCGGAGTCTCGTCAATGCCCGTCAAGATCGGTACTTGCTGCCTATGTGATACGTTTACTGTCTCGTGGATGTTGCGCACCATCAGCGAATTAGCTCACGCAATTATGAGGCGTGCTATCGCGAGAACGACGTCAACAGGAGGTAGGCAATGTTCATGGCTCTCGTACTCATTCTTCGTGGCTAGTGCAGCCCCGTTATGATTCCATCACAATGTCGCGAATGAACATTCTGTTTGAACACGGTACAGTAACAGTTTTTGAAGAGCTCTATCGACGGACAAGTTACGGGTGATACAGCGAATCGAACGATAACACTACAGCACGACGCCGAATGTTTCTTCAGCGCACCCCGAATGCAAGTCTACCGTTGTGGCGATTGGAACAAAGAAAAGGACCCCGCCCCTCAGGAGATGCGCCGGCGAGGCGGCATGGCGAATCCGATCCCAGGCCGAAGACCCTTCCTTTGTGCTCTGCGGAGGCGCGGGGGTGGCGTGCGACGTGAATTCTGAGAAGCTAAAAGATGAGATGTGTCGGCCCTTCTCCGGAAACAATCTTAGCACCTGAACCGTATCTAGCGAACGTATCCAGGTGAGCAAACCCGTTGTCAACATAGCCAATCCTTGGGAGAATGCTGATGTCAGTGCAGACCTTACCATGAATACAAACAACACCAACCATCGCACCGAGGAAGAATACCCGCCCAGCGAAGCCGTCATGGAGACGTACCTTCCTCCATCAGAGGATCATACCACGCAGATTGCTGGACCAAGCAGGCGCATCAATACGGGAACCGAACCAGACATGCCTTCCACCCCACCTTCCTCCCCTACCAGCAGCTCTGAGGGCTCGACATCGCCGACATCCACCACAACATCCGAAGACAGCGACGACACCTCCGAACCGTCCACCCCCAACCAAGTCCACCCCATAACCCTCGACACCCTCGACACCGACTTCGACGCGAAGGTCGTCGACATCTGCGACCTCGTGCGCACATGCACCTACGAGCACGTGCACACCTTCAGCCGGCATGCCGTCCACAAGATGCAGGCGCACCACAGCGCCCTCCAGGACGAGCTGCACAGGAAGCTGGCATCGCAGGAGGCACAATTCGAGATGCGGCTGGAGGAGCGGCGCGCCGAGGAAGTGCGCGTCCGGCGGGATCTGGAGGCGCAGGTCGTAGCCGAGAAGGAGCGGGCTGCGGGCTTGGCAGCCGCACGGGAAGAGGAGCGCGGGGAGTTGGTGAAATCTCGCGCGCTGGTGAGGGAGCTGAAGATGCTGAGGCGCTTGGAACGGTCGGGAAGGGAGCGCAGGAAGGAGGACTATGCGGAGGCGCGAGAGGAGCTCAGGCGGTGCAGGAAGAGTCGTTTCTGGTACCGTGCGGTTGTTCTTACGGTGCTTTGTGTAACGGTGGTTGCTGTTCCGTGCGACCATGGACGTCGGTGGGATGAAGGGGCGGTGGTAGAATTGGGTGGCTTTAGGGTACATGATGGCTTCATATTTGTCAATTGACTATTTCCGGTTTGGGTTTCTGGGTTACCTTTCGACTCTCGTCAGCATAATGTTTCGTGGAAGGTATGAACGTTGGCTTCAAAGGGCTGTGGCAGGGTGGCCTTCGCGAGGAAAGAGGGAGTGGCATGCGATGGGGCATTTATTTAGAAGGCTGAGGACGACGACGACCCTTCTCTACCAATCCCTCCTGCGAACAGCGGATACCTACAGTACTCTACACGTCAGTCCCGTTCAGTTTAGCGAAGTCGAAGTAAGTTCACCACTCACGCTCACAGCTTCCTATCTGACACCGACGCCGATGCGCAGTTCACCATGGGCAGAAAGAACGCCTTCCAACCTAGGGCAATCTATTGCGCTGGCGCACCAACGAGCATTTGGCCGCATGAAGACCCTCAATCCGAAACTGCCGAGCCGGATAACTTCATGACGAACGCGACGGACACAGACCAGCGCACGACTTCACCCGCTGCGGCAAATCCCGAGGGACTGGACCAGAGCCCAGCGAAGCGGGAGGACTTCGACGGCGTGGTCGGGAACGCCTACAAGAACATCAACGCTCAGATGGAGGACACGCACCGTCAAGTGCTCGCCATAATCCAGCAAGAGCGTCAAACGCTCGAAGACGAGTTTCGCCAGCAACTAGCGTCCCAGAAGGCGCAATTTGAGGCTGCACTCGCCGAGGGCGCAAAGATCCAGCAGTTTTTGGAGGAGCGGGTCGAGGAGGAGAAGACGAAAGCGGCCGAGGCGATTTCATCGCGAGACGACGCCCAGAAGCTGCTCGTCGAGCGCTGTTTCCAGGTCACGCATCTGAAGCGGGAGATGCAATTGAAAGAGACAGCCGCGGTGACCAAGATCAAAGCCTACATCGTCGCCTGTGCTCAGTTGAAGAAGGCCGTAGGTTTTTATTTGACGCTGTCTGCGGTTCTGTCGGTGTTTCTGTGCGCCAGTTTCTTCTTCTACGGGGATTCTAGGTGCAAGGGTGATGCGCCACCGGCGGGGAGGGCGGGTCCATATAGTGTAGATGATTTGCGGATGTTTTTGTGAATTGTACGAGTGTCGTTTGCCTGTATATTTCTGAATGATAGACGTGCTTTGCGCAACTCGACGGGCTGAGACGAGGTCGACGCGGGATCGACGATACTGACGGGGAGGCTTCAACGGACCAAGGGCAGGAACAAAGGCAGCAGAGTCGACTTTCATCCTTTGTTAAGGGGAGTGGCGTGCGATAGGATATCGAAGAGGCTGGGAGCGAGTTGACTTCTCTTCCTTTACACGCATCCGTACGAACACCCCATACCTACCAACGCGTTAGCCTGATAAAGTCGACTCGAGTGAGTTCTCGTTCTCGCATTGCTCACCAGCATGTTCAACAACTAACACCAACGCCAGCCATATCACGAGAATGGACACTCACCAAAGTGCCGAAGCCATCTGCGACGCACTTCTTCCACCACGAGACGCGGCACTTCGAGAAACGGAGGAGCGGGATCAGGGCGAAGATACCAAGAGCCAATATTCCACCCCGCCAACGATCACCAGCCTCCTAGAGCCCAGGGAAAGCCCGGCTCGGCAGCCTGCCGAGAAGTCCTCTGATCCAAGACTGGGCCTCTCGCTCGCCTCGACATGTGCAGCGATCTCGACGTCCACACCAACAAATGCCTCGACGAGATAGGGGCGTACGCGGGGCAGGTCCTCCGGGAGTGTGAGAAGACTCTCGAGCAGGAGAACCGCCACGTGCTGGAGTCCCAGAGGGCCAAGTTCGATCTCAAGCTAGAAAGCAGAGAACGGTTCTTGCAGGGCCAGATCGCCATGGAGAAGAAGAACGCCACCGCCGCAAACACGTCGCAACGCGAAGCCCGGGTTGAGCTATTGAAGTGCCGCGTGCAACTCGAGCATGCGAGGGAGCAGGACAGGTTGAAGGGGGAAGAGGCTGGTCGGGCTCGGCAAGAGCACGAGGGCGCGCTCACCGAGTGCCGCTCGCAGCTCGAAGACCTGAAGGCGCGGAGCCTCTCGAGACAGACGGACGTAGAGACGAAGAACAGAGACCTCGGGCTCGCCTACGACAAGGTGAAGGAGGAGCTATTGCGTAGGAATGGGTACATGGTTATGTGTTTTGCGGTGTGTTTGGTCTGTCTGGGTCTGCTGTGGGTGGCGATTCTCTTCGTTATGTACTTGCAAGGAGTGGAGACGCGGTCGAGAAGGAATGCTTGGGGAGAACTGGTTGACTTCTGAGAGTGTAACATACCTATAACCATAGCTTGTATGTATACCGAGAACTGAGAGCTGCACCATTCGAAATTTGCCGCAAAGACGAGCGTGCACGAGGCTACGGAGAATCTGACTCGGGAGGCTGCCGGCGGCTATGTTGTCGCCTGGGCTAGACTCGAAATTTCAAAACGGTGTGCCTTGTGCCGACGGATGCTTCCGCAACACGTGGCTATCGGCCTTCGTCGCCCGGGCCGCGCCCTGACCTGGTGTCAATGACCTCCAACGACTCCGGGGGGAAGGGAACTTGGGATTCAAAGCAGAAATTATGCTCAACGTCGGCTTGGGCTATGGGTATTGGGTCTCATCTCGCGCGACAGTTGGAACATCGTTGACGAACCTGCCCGAAGAACGCCAAACTGAGCAGGATTGACCTCCATTGCCGCGGGTGGTGTCCAGCTGAGCGCTGGAGTACTGCCCAGTCGTCGAAAGATGCAAGGTCTCAAAGTTGTGAGTACCAAAGTGTGCAGCTCGGTTGGTAGTTCGTTTGCCAAAGGTGGAGCGACAACGTCGAGTTAGCCGGGACCTGTCAATTGCTGTGTTCTTGCAAGCGACCGAGATACA
Source organism: Dentipellis sp. KUC8613 (assembly GCA_002286715.1). NCBI lineage: Eukaryota > Fungi > Basidiomycota > Agaricomycetes > Russulales > Hericiaceae > Dentipellis > Dentipellis sp. KUC8613. Next base: position 78,447 of record NSJX01000017.1, read on the forward strand.
GCTGAAGATCGCTTCCTCGCTTGACCAAGCGGCCTCAAGTCCTAGCGACACACGTTGTAGAAACCGAAAGGGTCCAGCGAAGACAATCACAAGCAAGGCAGACGAGCTAGAAGGAAGAGACAAGAATAACAGATGACCTTCAGCGAACTATCGTCCATGTACGTACGGTACGGTCGGCAACGGCAACACAAGTGATACCCCGCACAACTGCTATCTTAAGCGAAGCGAGCGCCCTCAGCCGTCCCTCAAAGCAAGGAACAGCGCAACAGAGGAAACTATGAGTATCGTGCATAGGTACAACATCATATCAGGTAACAGGTAACCGGGGAGGATAAGGCATTATGGAAATAAAACAGGCGGGGGACGAGCGTAGAAGAGGAAGAGCGCCTCTGAGTCTAGTGGTGTGTTGCCTTTACGACGGAAACCACAATGATGACGATGATGACAGCGATGGCGACGCCAATGATAATGCGCATCTGAGCGTGGCAGCCACGTTAGCTCCGCATGCATGGTCCGTAATGAGGGCAGAGGGCTCACCTTCATGTCTTTCCACCTTTGGACGAAGGTAACAACGATAATTGAGGAGACGGACAGCATGAAACGGAATGATCCACATACCACATATTCTGCAAATCAAGAGTGAGTCGCAAGCATTTTCAGCGAAATATAGAATTTTACACACCTTTCGGACACGGTTGGCATTCCTGCGGAATCCTTGCGCAGAGACAGCGAGGTTATCTGGGGAGGCGCATTAGCATGTGTCACCGCTCACAGGGGCGCAGCCGCGCAGTCCCACGAGCAGAGCGACGCACCAGTTTTGTCCTGCAGCGAATCTAACCGCTCCTGACGCTCAACGACCTTGGTGATGTTGTCCCGCATGATGTTGACGGTGTCATCAATCTGCGCCTGGATCGCGGCTGTCTTTGCGTTGCCGCCGCTCGCACCGGGTGCGGCAGCGCCGGGCGGGTTGGAGGACGATCCCCCGCGCGGCAAGTATGGGTCGTAAGGCTCAGACCTGCAGACACAGACACCCAGCAGCAAGCAGCCATTCCGCCACGAATCGCGGGTGGGGGTGCAATACGTCAGTACGGGGCGTCGAGCGCCGGGAGAAAGGGGAGACTGACATGATGTTGTTCGTGAAGAGTTCTGCGGGTTTTCCGGGGGTTAGAGGGACGAGGGGAGGATAAGGGTGCTGGGGAGGGAATGTGAAGCTCCAGGCTCACCGTGGCAGGAGGGACTTGTGAGGGAAACAGGAGCGTTGCTGCGTCTGATGACAAGCGTTGACTACAAACACAGCCCGCTGCCCCGGCCTGTCTCCGGCCGCTTCCGGGCCAAACCCCGCCCCGGCCGGCGCCTCACCCGCTCTCCCTCGGCGACTCTCGTCTCGACCACAACATACTCCCTCGGCCGACCTAGCTTGCAAGATATACCGTGCGTCATGGGCTCTTGTCGAGTCGACTTTCTAAAGCGTGTGGCCTTTGTTAAACTAAAATCTATGCGTAGATCTAGGTCATCGGTGTTGCATAGCCGATACATGGACAAATCGATATATTCTGAATTTCTGCCGAACCGGGCAGGTTACCTATGGCCGATTGCGTAGCTTCCTGCCTGCGGCGAAATACAGGCCGCAAAGCGACAGTGCACACAGCAACCTGCCAGCTGTGCCCTGATGGTATCACAAGGATGGGCCATGCGCAGCTTTTCCATGCCGCTCGCATTCGTAACGCTGCCGTGCCGTTTTGAGGTCCCATGGTATTGAAGTAAGTAACGGTTTCGTAGCATATATTCGTTCCATGTAAAGCTTCGTTAACGCAAGCACAGTGCGAGAGATGAAACAGCAGCAGCGAAGTCTTCACCCTCTTCTCACGAAGACCTCTCCGTATCCATCATCCAACATTACCGGACCATTTCGAGCTGGTCAGCCGTGCCGTCTACTACACCTCCGACGCGTCTTTTATCTCCCTCAGCCCCCTGGTTGCTGCCAGCCTTCTGCAATCTCGCCTCGACCGCGGGTGTTCCGCTCGCAACAGCGATGCACGCTGATATCGCCAGGGGCAAACCAAAGCACACCTCCGTCGACAATGCGCCGGGGTATCCAAAACATCCGAGAAGACCAGACGCAATCAAGACAACCACGAGACCGTTCAGAACACGGTACCGCGCTATCGTCGCCTCGCACTCCTTCAGCGACGTCCCGAGCAGCGCGAGCCGTCGCTTGATGCCCTTCTGCTTCTTCGCGAGCTCGTTGAGTTCCGTCTCAAACGCTTTGAGGTCCTTCTTGGCCTTCGCTTCTACCTTCGCCTTCACCCGTTCATGGCGCCTGTTGATCTCTTGGCGCAAATTCGTCGTTCTCTGTCCCGCCGTCAGCTGTTCTCGCGCCGAGCGCAGCTCTCGTTGGACACTCGCAAGCTGCTCTCGCAGCCATTGACCGTGTGCCTCGGCCAGCCGAAATTGAGCTTCCCGCGTCGTCTCTCCACGTGGGTCAGCGCCCGTGGCTACTTTGGCGCCTCCTTGAACAGCCAAATTCCGGAAGTATCTCTGCAGGGCCTCGTGGCGGGTTTCAGCGGGGGAGCTTGTCGCGTCGGAGCCTGCTGGGGCTTCAACGACAGAAACCTGGAAGGTGGCTTCGGCGGCGCTTGTATCCATGGTTCTGCGAAGACGCGTTAGGACGAGGCTCTCATCGATATCTGAACAGCTCACGAGAAGAATGGAGAAGGATTCTGAGTTGGATAATGAGAAGAGAAGTTCTGGTCAAGTGTGTTGGTCGAATGTTGGGATGGGTACGCCTCACAGTCGTCCTTATATGCTCCCTTCAGTGTTAACCCTTTGACTCCCAGGACAATGGTCCATTGAACCGATGAGAGCCGGATGGCTTTGCCACATACATATGTGGCTCTGAAGACCTTTCGCTGAAAGCGAGGCAGAGACCAAGGGCAAAGCGCTGCAAGCGGGCTGTATTACACGTGGTGGCTCCGATCGTCATTGTCCTGGTGCATGGCCAGGAGTACCTACCTCCAGGCCTGGACGAAATGTCATCAATTAGCTGCGTCAAATGCAAGACTCGCAGTTCCGCACGCGCACGATCTCCGCGCCGAGCGCGTCGAGCACATCTGGCGTGGCGATCATCTCGATAGGCATTTCTGAAGGATACATCAAATTAAACGAATCTCCTCTAGTGCACGTAACATATACAAGTGCGTCTCGTTCTGCGTCGAAGCCATAACGTGCGAATATAGGAGCAATGGAAGAAGCAGTGACAATCCATCAGCTCAGACGTACTCCGAGCTCCTCACGCCCGTGTTCCTCGCTTCTAGAGCGCGTTTCGATTCTTCGATTCGTGCGGCGTCTCCGTTTGTTCGAGCCGCACTCTCAACGCGGCGTCCGAGCGCCATCTCGGCTTTCCGTGCGCTCATGATTTCCTCGGCTTTAGGCAGCTTCGCGCCCGCGAGAAGTGTCCTATCCGCAACAGTGGTGCAGATCAATATCGCCAGAGCGACATAAAAGCAAAGTTTCGCAGTGAAGCCTTCAGGATCACAGAGACCCGGCACCGATAACAGCAAAGCTATGACTGCGTTCAGAAGGTGGTTTCGGTCCTGAATCGCCTCGCGACTTTTCAGCGATGCTGCGAGAGAGTGAATGTACCGGTCGGAGACCTTGATCTTCTTCATAAAGTCCTCCCGGCTTAGTTGGGTGTCCTTCAATTTCACTTGGCACGCCGCCATCATAGTCTGACGTGCGTCTGCCGCGAATGCCATCTCCGTCATCAACTTCGTCGTTTCTGCAGCCGCGTACTGCAAGGCCGCCTTCTGCTCTAGCAGACGCTCGGCCCACGGTCTCTCCTGTTCTTGACTCGCATACTCTCCTTGATCTGCTTTTTGGGACACACATAGCTCATCACGACCCTCTGCCAGCAGCTCATGCAGTCTTCTGTCCTCACTGGCAAGATCGTCGGGCGCACATTGCTTCTTCAGTCGAGTCTGGTATCCATTGCGCGCCTTCACCTCCTGTATCCAAGCCACGCCTTCTGCCGACGCTTTGTAGCGTGACACAGACAGCAAGTCCTGCGTGGATTGCCTTGCGTCTGTGACCTCATACGTAGAAACGGTGCACGTCGTTGCGGGGCTGGGTGGTGCTTGGGCCAGAGGAAGATGGGCAGTGGTTTGGGCGTCGGTCGCGTCCATGGCTCTACCGGAATTCATCAAGCTCTGACTCTGAACGTTGCACAATTGACTCGGAAAATGAATTTGACTGGTTCTCGCGAAACTGGGGGTGAAGATGGGTGGTGGTGGTGGTCGAGTGTCAAGAGGTGTGGCTCATGTTTGCGCTCCTTTCATCGGCATTATCGTCGCTGACCCTTTGTCTCCAGAGATAAAGACCCATTGGCAGAGATAAGATAGCTCTAGGAGATCGATCGCCCTCATGTTTGTTGGCAGGGTGGCTTTACGCCCTCTGATAGCGCTACTGCAGGCAATATACAGCGTCGACGTCGTGTTACATCCAACGGCGAGATCACTCTGGGCGACAAAGTTGTCGTCCGACAGGCGCGGGGTTTAGCGAGTTTCGTGGCCGTTGAAGACGGTTATCAGTCGTACACATACTCCTCGGCGAGAAGGTTACATGCTCGCCCATCCTCTCGGCGCCGCTCAAGTGGCATCAGGACCTGGAATCATTGAATTTCCCTGGACACTCTGAAGACCGTTGAACATAGCTCTTCAGTACGTTCTGGGCTTCAAGGTGAGACCAAAGCAATGATGCAACCCAGCGGTCCTTGCGGTCCCTGGGTTGCCATTGATCTTCGTTCAAGGCAGGAAAAAGATCGCTGCTTTCGCCATTCAGCAACTGTCATCTGCATCGTGGGTCAGCCGGTGCGCACGAGTACATACCACGGCAATCTAATGCTATCTAAAGCGGTGTTCGAATACAAGGTCTGTGATCTTTCGCAAACCAAACTTGTTGCCACAACGATCAGGTGGATGTTGCATGCCATCAGTAAGTTCCTGTTCGCTCCGTCCTGTGTGCGCCCGGACTTCATGATCCCTCAGACTGCTGTTCCAGAGCCTTGCCGGCCTTCCGACTCCACACGCCATCCAGCAACAACCCCATCCCACCTCTCCAGTGCTGCATTTCTCCCAGCTACCAACGTCGGGAGAGCCGTGCTCCATATGCATCACCTGGTAGGCCATATCATAAAACCATTGTCAGCACGTAGAAGGCGTTCAATCTTGTTGACGATATTTGATTATACCAGGGTGCGGTTCGTGGTATATAAATGCGAGTTGTGCGCTCTGGTCCTACATCCTCATCTCCAATGGCCCGCTACATACTCTCCGCTTTTGTGGCTTTCGCCTTGTCCACCTGCGTCACTGCCCGGGCTGTCGCCTTTGCGCCGTTGGCAGGGAGGAGCATTGCAGACCGTTACCCAACGGGAATCCTGAGTCGCCAGGATAATGGGGGCAGCGGCTTCCAATGCAATACAACCACCGAGGGGTCCTCCTCAGATTGCGAGAATCCTACCGTCAACACCATCTCCGGTCAGTGCCGTTCGAGATGGCTCTCGAGACTCGTATTCATTTTTTGTTTTTTTCTAGACTTCTGCCTGTTGGCCCCCGCGACGCCCGACTCCACTATCGCCGACTCGGAGGGCGAACTGGTCCCGTGGTGCACCAAGGAAGGCCACGGAACTCGCGTCATTCCTGCCGGCGCGCTGCAGGGTGTGCAGTTCATCAAGACCGACAACTACATCCAGATTGCCGGCTTCATCGACCAGACTCTCGTCAACATCCAGTCTGGTGACCACGGAGGAGTAATCGCTCCGCACGGTCAGGCTCCGGTGTGTTCTGATCGACACCTTCACCGTCACGTCCCGCGTCTCAACATTGTGTTTCTAGGGCGGTACTCCGGCTAGCAATCTCATGTACACCACTGGCTTTAGCAAAGACAAGACCACCGCCGTCCAGGTGCATGAGTGGAACAGGTACAGTCATCACGTATCGTCCACACGCGAGCCAGTACTTACACGTTCCTTTTTCGTCAGCTTCATCGGTGATGGCACCTTCTGCATTACCGTCTGCCCCGACGATGGTGCTGCCAAGAACGCCGCCGGCTATTGCAGCGTTCCTTCCGGCTCTCTCGGCTGCGCAGCGATTTCGCCCAACAACGCCCAGAAGGGTGTGTTCGAAGCGTGCCAGGGCGAGGACAAGGACCTCCCGGGTGTCGATAGCACCAACGGTCAGACCCCCAGCCCCACCACCCACTCCGTCCGCACCCCCGCCACCTCCAACTGCCAGACTTTCTCCTCGGCCGCCCTCTTCGCCGACGCTCCCGGACTCTCCGCCACTGCGGGATCCACTGCCGCCTCCACCAACAGTGGCTCAGTCGCCGCTGCTGGTAGCGTGGATATCACCTCTGGTGCGAAGTCGACTGACATGTCCGTTTTTGTCGCTTTAGTCGGTGCTGCGTTCTCTGCCGCTTTCCTTGCGTAGGGGACACATTTCAAATGATTCTGTATGTCTGTGTATGTGTTATATTGTTTGTCTTTAGCAACAATGTATGTCAGCCTGTATGTACGTTTGTTCTACGTTTATTCATTAGGGCGTCTTACGTTTGCGGGTGTGAGTCTCGGAGTCGGAGCCCTGGAGAGCGGTGACCGGATGTGTCTCGCTCCTTTGCGGAAGACAATGTGACCAGCTTCATACTATATATTGACGCGTCCGCCGCTCCATCTCAGGAGCCGCCACATCGGGACTCTTGACCGCTCTCAACTTACCAGTCATCTGCAACCGGGAGCTAGTGTCGCCTTGTGTAGACGGTACGGATCAAGAGTATCGATTTTATTCGGGTAAGCGATGTCTTTGTCACGGCGTTTCTCCGTACTGACGGAGAGTGCATGCTTTGGGACGGCTCGAACAGAATACTTTTTTCCTATACCGTTAGATCTGCGCACAATCTCGTCTTTCGGACGCGCTGGCTGCAAGACATTCCAACTGAACGTAACGGACTCTGAGAAAATCCCATCGCATTGGCTCATGGCTTAGAAGCATGTCGTACGTTCACTGCACCGCATCTCGTCAAATGAACTACGGAAGTGTCTTGCCAATCCGCAGATCGCATCTCTTCTGGGAGAGTTGGTGATTTGCGATTCGCTGTCATGGGGCATGGAGGCCAAATGTGCTCTCTGGCCCATCGCCGATGTCAGAAGCTAAGCGTCGATAGGCTGGAGACGGTACGTCCATTCGTCTGTCGGTCCACAACGTGCGGTCGTGAGGAGACTTCTATTCCAGCGGGCTAGTATGTAAGTACGTCCACGCTAATAGTCAGAAATTGATCAAGAAGCTTCGATGACGGTATCTCCCACCCACACCGCTGTTAGCCAGGACACTGTTGCAGCCTGTGTATGCCCTCGTGGTGGCGGTCTCTGCTGATCCCGCACACTCGCGCTCACATAGCCCCATTCAACCATGTACCATCATAGGCACTAGACGGTCATTTCCGTCTCACTTTCGATGCCAACACCAAGCTCTTCATTTTCGTGGGACCTTGACACTCCCCCACGATGGTACTTACCACCTATACAGACCGCATTGCTGATTCTCGGTGCTTCGACGTCGATCGTGTGTGAGCCGCCGCATGTCTGGTGCCGATCGGTTGCAATTGTAAGTCCTTGATCATCCTCTGGATCTGTGGACTGCTCCTCCTTCCCCGTGCGGCCTCGATATCGTCGTTCTCAAAGCTCGGTTGACCGCGTGTCTTCATTGCCCGGGGTTCAAGTTGTGAATGGTCGTGCCTGTTGATCGAGGACATAACTTATTTAAAGCTCCTGTCAATGAAGCATCGCTATTTATCTTGAACAATATCAGGATTTCTGAAACGATAGCCAATGTTTCAGCAGCAAACTGGATACGAGCAGGTAGCTCTTCTCAGCGCGAGCCCGATGGCGTTGACGACGGTGGTAACTGGATTCATCTGTTCCTCACGCTGGCATGCTGCAACCGAGACGGCGTCTATACCCCGCGCCTCGCCCAAGAAGATATCCCACTCGCGGGCACCAACGCCGCGGTATGCGCAAATACGTGCGCACTGCCCGGCGGCTAAATGGCATCTCTTGGCGGGTGATCATTTTACGCGGGCCGTATATATGTACGCTCATCCGTGTGCAACGCTATTGCACTCTATTTCTCCCCACGTCTATCCGTACTTGTTGGCCTAATGGCGCGCTACGCTCTTTCCACTCTTTTGGCTCTCGCCTCTTCGACCTACGTCGTTGGTCAATCTGTCTCTTTCCCCGCCACGCCTCTCGCCGACAAGAGCTTCGCATACCCTACACAAGTCGTGAGTAATATTACATGCAATGTGTTTATTGGAAACTGAGAAAAAAAATTGCATTGCAACAGCCCTATAAGGTTGACACCGACACTGGAGGCCGTGGTCCTCAGGCCGGCTACAACCAGTGCAACTCCACCACTGAGGGCGGCAGCTCGCAATGCCAGACGTCTTTCGTCAGCACCATCGACGGTGAGTAAACACCTCTTGCCATTACAATTGGTGCTAATTTTTTTTCAAGACTTCTGCTTGTGGGCTCCTGCAACGCCTGATTCTACGATCGCCGACACGGAGGGTGAGGAGGTCGCATGGTGCACAAGGAAGGGTCACGGCACCCGCATCATTCCTGAGGGCGCGCTGCAGGGCGTCCAGTACATCAAGACTGGCAACTACATCCAGATCGCTGGCTTCATCGACCAGACTCTGCTGAACATGCAGGGTGATGACTTTGGAGGAGAGCTCGATCCTCACGGCCAGGATCTCGTACGTTTGTATAGACATGTTCGTGTGACCTGTGCCTAACTTCACCGTGATATTAGCGTGGTAACCCCATCGGTGGTCTCATGTACTCCACTGGCTACAGCAAGGACAACAACACCTATGTCCAGATGCACGAGTGGAACAGGTACGACGATCACGCATTTTTCGACTACCACCAACTCATTCCTTTCTTTTTGATAGCTTCATCGGTGGCGGCACCTTCTGTATCACCGTCTGCCCCGACGATGGCACCGCCAAGAACGCCGCTGGCTACTGCCGCAACACTCTCGACCGTCTCGGCTGCGCAGTGAACTCTCCCAACAACGCCCAGAAGGGTGTCTACGAGGTGTGCCAGGGCGAGGACAAGGACCTCCCTGGTGTCTACACCAGCAACGGCCAGACGATCACCTACTCTCAGCCTGACGAGTCGCTCGGCCCTATCACCACTCTTCCCTTCACCGTCCGTACCCCTGCCAGCTCCAACTGCCAGACCTTCTCTTCCGCCGCCCTTTTCGCCGACGCTCCCGCTCCCACCGGCAGCGCCCCCGCGTCCTCTGCCGTCACTGTGACGAGTGCTGTCTCCTCCGTAGCGGGTGCCCCCTCAGGTTCAGGGGCAGCCGCGGCGTCGGGTGCGACCCCTGCGGGATCGGGCGCGGCTTCCACCCCGACTGGTGCTAAGCCCGCCTCCTCTGCCCCCTCCAACTCTCCCAGCCGCTCTGGCTCCGCCGGCTCTGCAGCGGTCACTGGCGCCGCCAGCGGCGCCGTCTCCACCGGCGTGTCTGTCTTCGCCGCTATGGCCGGCGTTGCGTTCTCCGTCGCTTTCCTCGCGTAAGGAGAGCGCCGAAATTTACTCGTTTGCTTCATTCTCGGTACTTAGCAACGATGGACTAGTAGCAGCATCTATTCATTTGGGTCTTTTGTGTTCGCAGGTGTGAGCCGCGGCGGTCGCGTTCTGGTGAGTAGAGAGGCCGGATGCGGCCTGTTCCTTGTTTGTTGTGATACGTATCATTTTCGCTGTGTGAAACTGATGCACGTCGGATTGTCACCGCTGGCGGTCCTGGGCGCTAAGCGTCAAACGCTGCGATCACATATGCCCTTCCAGCAGAGCCTTTTCTTCTCTTCGCTCCCTTAGGTGTGGATGTGTACACGCCATTATGAGCATTATAGCGGACGTACGAGTACGTGTACTCGTATATTCGTGACTTCTACTGATTGCCTGTCCATCAGCATAACCCCGGTGTCTTTCGGGAATTTATGCTTCTCGGAGATTCCGACGTCAACTTCCGGTGTCACGGTGTCATTGGCGAAGGCGAAAAGCGATCTCAATTCATCATCGTATTACACAACGTCCTCTAACACGATGGGGAACTCCCTTCCAGTGGAGAGAGGAGGATGAACACATACAACATACTCACGAGAATCAGCATGGGCACTATCATCCGAGGAAGGTCAGACGCTAATCGCCCCACGATTACCGCGCTTGGTCTCCCGCACCCATTCACAATCTCGTCTCTCCACGGATCCGCTTGCTCACGGCCCCCCCTTCGCTCCCATTGCTCGTCGCGCCCGCTAGGCATTCCTTCCGTGCGAAGCCGCTCGAAAACTGGCTTTTCTGGAACGGTGGCGCGTGCGCGCTGGAGAGACTGTCGCCATGCCTCATCTTCGCGGGCGCGTGCTTCAGCCTCTGCTTTCGACGGCCTATACATGTCCTGTAGTATGGCGTTGACCACCCTGAGTTGCATATCTGGATCCATCCGATAGACCGATTTGCTGGCCAATGGACGACCTAAGCTCTCGTATTCCTCTTCGGAGTCCTCGCTCATGGCTGGCGAAGTCGGAGTCCCAGGTTCTTTCGGAAACGCTTCTCCGATGCTCTGGATAGCTACGAAGGTCCAATCGTCTTCAGGCAAATACCTCGCTTCTTGACTTTCTTCGAGTACTTCGGGATCATCGAGGCCGCATCGACACGCTCGTGGGCGAACTATCGCCGTGGTCGCCTGCGCTCTGTGTCAGAACTGTCGCAACCGCTGCAGTTTCAGCTTACCTCCATGTAGGATATATGCAGGATGTATATGGTCTGTCGGGGGTGTCAGTAAGGAGTGACAGGTGAGCGGCTTTTTAATCACTAGCATGACGACGTACCTAATTGTTCTTGAATGTGCACCGTCGCGCAGGTCGCCACCGGACTTGCTACTGATAATTATCAACAACAGGACCCTACGCATGTGCACTGCAAGATTGACGGAAAGACTATTGTGAAACGAAACACCTCAGGATATCTATTACATTACTGAACAGCCGTAACGACACAGGGGATACTACGTATTATAATCGTACACGCGACTACACAAATAAGCGTACCACCACCATCACCACCACCACCACCACCACATTGTTCACTTCGACTTCGGCTTCGAAACTTCGGACAGTATGTTGTTCAGTGAGCGGGCCACAAGAGCTAGGGCCGCGCCAACTTGTTGCTGATCCTCCCTGGCTACATTGGGCCAAACGGTCGCTATCTTGTCAGGGTGCCAGATCAGCAATGCCTTCCTCACCCTGGAAACTTCCGAGGCACCGTGGGCGTAGGCTGGGTCGAGCACGAATGCCTCGATCGCATCCTGCGTGATGTCAGACAATTGACGCGGTGGTGAGGCAACAGGCCAACAGAAGGTCTTGAACGTCAAGTGATGACCACCTGTCCATGCGCAGTTGTACGCAGCACGATAGGCTTGCTGCACCGCCAGGGTATCGGTGCTATTGGCAGGCCTCTGCCGAGACTCCTGTAGCTGTTGCTCGAGATCGTCGCGCTCCCGTTGCAACTTCGCTCTCTCGGCGTTCCACCGCGCCTCTGCCCGACGCATATGTTCCTTCCGCTCATGCAGAGCGCGCTCTGCCTCGCGGTGCTTCTTCTGTGCTTGGCTCGTCTCGCTCTGCGCCTTCTTCACGTCGGCATGCATCTCCTCGAGCTCGAACTCGCACTTCTCTGTCTTCTCCTCGAGAAGGTTTTCGAAGCGCTCCAGATCCTCTTTCTTCACTTTTTCGTACTTCTGTCGCCTGCGAGTGAGCTTCTTCTGCCACTCGTTCTTTTGCTGCATTAGTTTGATGGCGTGTTCCTCCTTGAGCATCTTCGTCCTCATCTTGAACTCGTCTTCCTTCGCGAGATAGCGCGCCAGCTGCTGCTCTTCGCTATCTGCCTTGATGCTGGCTTGCTTCTGTTTTGCCGCCTCGGCAGCCTGCATATGCCTTGCTGCTTCGGCTCGAGCTTCCGTAAGATCTCGTTCCTTCTGCTCAAGGAGTGTCTTGTTGAGCGCAGCCTCGGACCGATGCCTCTCCTCAGCCTCCGCCAACTTCGTCTCTGCTGCTAGCCTGAGTTTCGCCTCCTCTGCAGACTTCGTCCGCTCATCGCATAGTTGTTGGGTGGCGTTCAACGCCGTCCTCAGTTTGATGTAATTGTGAGCCAGCGTGGCGCGCTTGTCCTGCACCCTTTGGATCTCGTCCCGGCTCGCCCTCAGCGACACCTTGGTCTTCTCCAGCTCAGCGGTCGCGTTCTGCGTCTTCTTCTGTTCATCCGCGAAGCGCGCCTCCGCTTTGATCGCTTCGTCCCGCGCGCACGCCTTCGCGATGGAAAGTTGCTCCTCGAAGCCGCGTTTCCTAGCCCTCTCGTCCAAGACGCGTTCCTCGGCCGCAGCAAGCTGCTGCTCGAGGCTCCGGATCGTGTCTTCGCGTGCGGACTGTCGCATTTGGAAATCCTGCCATGCGCATCAGTGGCCGTCGCGATCGCGTCTGATGCATCGGACACTGACCTTCTGCACTTCGAGCTGCAGCTCGCTCACATGCTCCTGCGCAGCGCGCTCGGCCTTGATCGTGCGATCCAGCACCTCTTCTACGGTGTTCTCTAGGCCTCTTGCATGCCCCGTCACTGCGGTCGACAGATCGTCTAACTGGTCGCTGATCAGCGCGTACACGTCCGCCTGTCCTGTCCACCCCCACGACGTGCGGTTCAAGAAACGCTGCAGCATTGGCGTGCTGGAATCGTTGTTACGATTCACCGGTCCCGACGCGGTGTAGAGGACCTCTCGGATTTGGGAGTCGGTGGCAATGAAGTCGTCCTGGATGGAGGACCGAAAGGCTTCATATGCGGCGCGGAGGTCCTCGAAGGGGCGATAGGGATCATCTTCACGTGTCGGGCGCGTGGTGTTCAGCACGCGGCCGTCGGCGTGATGCTCCTCGCAGTCCGCGAAACTCGTAGTTGCCTCGCTCGTTGGGAGTGAAGGTATCGACGCTGCAGGAGATGGTATTCTGTTCATATTGTCTGTCGTCGTATTAGCATGCGCCGCAATTAGTTGGTTTATTGAGGACGTACGTCGTGCTAGGTGTACGATGACGAGTGGTATGAGGATGAGGGGGAGGAATAACATGAAGACGGACCGTGTTGGTGGCAGGAGCCAACAATAGGGAAGCCTTTCAGAATGCCACGAAGCTTTGAGGGTGTCAGGTCCTGAATGAGCCACCCACCGTCCTTTGTCCTTTCACGAACAAAGGCGCCCTCCGGACAAAGTTACATAGAGCCACTCACGTTCGTCTATCCAAAGTATCCAAGTCGGCTTTAACAGTGCCAAACCCGTGAAAGCTCACTGGATCAACAACAAATAATAAGAAGTAACTCAACAGCGCTCCAAAGACAAGCTAGAAGGAAGATAGATGTGATATTCAAAGGAAAGGAGGTGGGGTATCTATGGAGTAGACCACGGCGCATATACGAAGGTGTGCTTCAATCAGGGAAGGGAAGGGAGATAGAGGATGGGCGATGAGGGAAGCGAAAGAGAGTCCCGATGGATAAGCCAGATCATAAGCTACAGTTCATAAGGTAAGAGTCTCGACTCTAACCGTGGGCGTCGATGATTCAAAAAACGGAAAAACAGGAAAAACAAACTGAGAGCGGAGAGGCCTATGCTCTAGGCGAAGCCTCGGAACGCGTACCCTCTACTCCTCCTCACCCTCATCTTCCTCCTCGATCACATTGCCGCGGAACGAAGGTCCAGCCCGATTGTTTGGCAGCTGGCGTCTTGCGCCGCGGGCATCAGCATCAAAGCCAGTATCGGTAGGCAGCGGGGAGATGCGACCAATTGGTGAATGGCCTGCCTTGGATCGGTTACCCGAGCCGCCAGCGTTGCCCTTACCCGCCCTCTTGCCCGCCGCGCGTCCTACGTTCCCGCGCGGCGCAGCATTGAGCATGATCGGCGTCTCGACCGGGAACCCACCGAACGTCGTATCGAGCGGCGACACCGACGACGACGCGGAGCCGCCAACGGTCATAGGCATCTGTCCCAAGCCGCCAGCAAACGCAGGCACATCGTCGTCCTCGTCCACCCAGTCGGACTCGTCGCCCAGACTGAGTGACTGGCGCCCAGAGAAGACGTCGCGTATATTCGCGGGCGCGTCGCCCGCGGGCGAGATCGCGAGGACCTCGATAGGCAGGTGCGCGGTGCGCGTCTGCCACCCGGGCGGCTCGAGCCCCCACGACTTCTTCCAGCTCGAGCGGCCGAGCGACGCGCCGCCCGACGCGGGCGACATGAACGGCGTCTGGCGCTTCTGCGCGACGAAGGTCGAGTTGCTGCCGCGCCGCGGTGTCGCGTCGTCGAACGGCCGGCGCGAGCTCGCTTTGTAGGGCGAGCTCGTGCGCGGGCCGTCGCTCTCGGAGGGCTCGTAGAAGGAGCCTGGGCGCGAGGAGTGCAGGGAGTGGATGGAGGACGTGGTCGAGCTGGACCGGACATGTGGAGGACGCGATTGAGCGGGTGAACGCACGACGCGGGTTGACGAACCGGATCCTGCGCGGCGATGATATGGCGAAGCCGTGCGCATCATGTGCACAGACCCTGCTGAGCTCGCGGAGGGGGACTTGCGGTGCCGATGCATGTGTGTGAAGCTATGGACGGATGATGGGCGAGAGGAGATGTATTCGCCACGCTCAGAGTTGGGCGTGTGGCTGCCGAAGGAACGGCGACTGGGGTCACTGCGCTGGCGGCTGACCTGCATCATGTCGAGGTGGTGCGGCGAATCGAGCATCACCATCTGCATCGACGCTGTAGATGACCGTCGGGAGTTGACGCTGCTCGAGCGGTGCGACGAGATCGAGTGGCCCTTCGCGCGGTGGTTCTTGCGGGACTGGCCCCCGCTTGTCCTGCGCTTCACTTTGACAGAGCCTCTGCCTACACCGGCCGATGAAGGTGTCGCACTGGGAAGACCGCGTCCATAGGGCATTTCATGCGGGGAGATGGGGCTCGTGGATGCCTTTCGCTTGCCCTTCCGATCTTCGTTGAACCACATGCGGAAGGCCGAGAGCAAACTTGCCCTATTACGATGCGGCCCAGTATTCTTTTCACCAATATTGGGTAGCGACGTGAGCGTGTCTCCGGGAGAATGATCTGGAGTGGAAACGCGAGACGTCGGCGGGGAGGTGGTCAGCCCGGTGACAACCCACGGCGACGCAGAAACCGCAGTCGCTGAAGCAAGCTGGTCGGACTCCAAGCCCTGCGTCGACACGAGCATGGTGTCCTTAGCCGGCTTCAGAGGGGGCGATTTAGTCAACCTGCTACTGCCGTGCGAGCTGCGCGACTCATCCAGGGTCGACGACCGCTGCTTCTCATGCTCCGTCTCCTTGTCTTTCTCCTTGTCCTTGTCTTTGTCCTTCTCCTTATGCTTGCCCTTCTCGTCCTTCACAGCCTCCGAGGACTTCTTGCGCACAAGCCCAGCAGCCTCGAGCGCGGTCGTGGCGCGCTGCATGATGCTGACGCTCCCCGACCGCGCCTTGCTCTGCCGGCCCTTCGAGCCCTTCTCGTCTTTATCCTTGACGCTCCCAGCCGGCGTAGACGGATGCGACTTCGCGCCCGAATCCGTATGCGCCGGTGTCGGCGACAGGAACGGCTGGTTCGGCGACTTGTTGCGCGGAGGCGTCTGCGGGCGGTTATGCGTCGGCACCGTCGGCGTCGCCGGTATGAGCGCAAGCTCGGGCGCCGACTGCACGGAGGACAAGGCCGAGGGCGGGTGCTTGGATCCCAGCGGCGTCAGTGCATCCGCGGGGCTCTTGCTCCGCTTGTTCTCGACGCTGCCTCGCGCCGCCGGGTCGTCGCGCTCCTCGATCTGCGATAGGATCATCTTGCTGTCGCCCTCCTCGATGGCCTTCTTCTCCGCCTTGCGCTTCAGCATCCACCACACCGCGCCCGTCGAATCGCAGGCGTTGCTGAGCACGGAGTGCACCATTTGGCCGGTGTCGAAGCCGAGCGCGCTGAGGTTGTTCAGTAGCGCGCGTTCGAGCGGTGTACCGAAGATGATCGGCGCGGGCGTGTTGAGCAGTGACGCGAAGTCCTGCGGCGGGAGGGGCGTAAGAGGCTTCTCGGACGTTGGCGAAGCGGGGTCAGAGAGTGTAGACGAGACGGAGCGTCGTTTGGTGCGGACTGGCGTGCGCGTGGGGAGCGCAGGCGGTCCCTTGCTCGAGGAAGGTGACATCGGACGGGAGGAAGATCGGTTCATAGAAGGCCTTGAGGGGATGATCATAGAAGGTGAGACCTCTTCTTCCAGCACTGTCTCCGGCGGTGCCTTCTTCGTCTTTCCATCCGAGGCACGCTTGATCGTCCCCTCTGACTTCTTGATGGTGCTCTGGCTCGGGTTGCGGTGTATGAGAGGGTAGTCGTCCGCCTTGTGCTCAGTTGCAGATCCTGCCTCGTGCGATGATTCTTCGTCTGGCGACGTCGCGGATGA
Source organism: Dentipellis sp. KUC8613 (assembly GCA_002286715.1). Lineage (NCBI taxonomy): Eukaryota > Fungi > Basidiomycota > Agaricomycetes > Russulales > Hericiaceae > Dentipellis > Dentipellis sp. KUC8613. The sequence goes on from NSJX01000017.1 coordinate 95,004, forward strand.
TCGATCCATCTCGGAAGAAACGGAGCCGTATGTCGACTCCGAGGTCACAGATGAGCCGGACGGCTCGTATGTTGCCTGACCTTCGGTAGAGAACGGGGACGGCGCTGGGACATTGGGCGCGGAAGGGGATGCAGCCCGGGACAGCGGGACGTGGTTCGTAAACCAAGGATGGGCGAGAATTTGCTGGATCGTCAAGCGGTTGACCGGGTCCTTCTGCAGGACGTTTTGAATCAGGTCCCGAACATCTATGGATCTTGTCAATATACCGTCTAGTGATCGATGAGGCGCCTACACGTACCGTCAGAGAGCCATTCGGGATCTTCGAACTCGCCCTTGATGACCTTCTCTCGCATAATAGACTCGTCATCGTCGTCAAAGGGGAGCGTGCCCGTTAGCAGACAATATAGAATGACGCCGAGTGACCAAACGTCGACCTCTGTCATTGGACATTGAGTGTTTCGGAAAGCGCGCGTTCGAAAGACGGGACGTACCAGGTCCAAGATACTTCCTTCCTTCTAACATCTCCGGTGATGCATATCCAGTTGTTCCGCAGAATGTTTCCATGTAGGTCCCTTTCTCGAACTCGCGGGTGAACCCAAAGTCGCCCAGCTTAACCCTGCACCTCTCGTCCAATAATACATTCTCCAACTTCAGATCGCGATGCACGATGCCCTTTTCGTGCACATAGTTGACCGCAAGGCAGAGCTGTCCGAATATGATCCTGGTTTCGTCCTCGGAAAGCCGCCCCTTCTCAGTCAGATAATCAAACAGCTCTCCGCCAGAGCAAAGTTCAGTGACCAGCCAGATAGAAGACTCGGTCGCGATGATCTCGTATAGCTGCGTGACATGGGGGTGGTGTAGTTGTCGGTGGTGGTGGATCTCGCGGGTCAATGAGGAGGATAGGGCTTTGGGGATTTGCTTGATTGCGACACGGGTAGATGACAGGCGGTGCGTGCCCATACGCACCTTGCCATAGGCGCCTACTCATACTTTAGCTACAGCCCAAAGTCAGAGCGTCAACGGGTACCTTCTCCTATGACTTTCCCTAACGTATAGTTGCCGACGACCTTGATCTTGGACGACGAGAGTTCCCTCCCTAGTTCATTATAGGCGGTGGCGAGCTGAGCCTTCTGGTTCTGCGCGGAAGAACCGGTGTGTTTGTGTCCTAGCTGCATGTACAAAGAGGTAGAAGTCTAAAGAAGGGCGCAGGCTCGAGGGCCTAGTAGAATAAACACAAATTATGAAGAGAGAATTGAGGTAGGGTGCTGCGCGAGTGGGGGCCGACACAATTCGTGAAGAGGAGAGGTCATACCGTGGGAACTCTACCTCGCCCTCCTTGTCGCCACCGTCATTCGCACGCGTCTTTACTCCAACACACCAGACCCTTGTCCCATCCCCATCTGTTCGCGCTCCCTGCAAGTTTCTGCTTTGCAAATACCCGCGCGCGCGAAGATGCCAACACAACTCAATATGCTTTGACCCATCCGGGTATCTGGTGAGAAGGGCTATGGCGATTGGGATACCTAACTCCCTCTAGCAGAGCTGCTGTACCCTCCACCATCATGAACACGACCGGCGACGACGGTTTCTGCATCATCATACAGCGCTGTGGCTGTCAACCCGTGCCCTAATCCCTCTGCTTATTCTCACCGTCGGTTTGTTCATCACGGTCTTGATAACTACGACATCTTCTTTCCGCGCAAGTTCTCTATACCCGATGCTTCTTATTCGCCAATGGGTGTGCATTTCCATCAGCTCGCCGTGAATGCTCTCAGAACATATCCCTCTGTTCTGAACGACCGTCTCTTGGGGTATCTCACCATGATACAGAGTCGATGTCGTCATACTCCTGCTGTCGTGGGTCATGCGCAGGTGCTTGTAAAGATGTCAGTTATTTGAGCTACATAGCCGTCTACCGCACTAGTTGCCACCAGAGATCCCCTTGCGGATTTCGAGAGAAATGTAACCTACATGGTACGATGTGTTCCGTCGTGAAGTCAACAACATTGCCGAGATGTCAATTTACATTTCGACGATCTTAGCAGGGCGTGGGAGCTCTGTCGGCAGAGTCCGACTTTGAGGCTCCGCCAAAGCTTGTGGCACGGATACGCATAGGGACAACGGACACGCACCCCCAAGGCCCGCAAAACCCATCAAGGTGAGCAGAATCTCCGTTTCTACGCCTCAGGACGCTGCAGGATGGAATACGGGATGGATTGCGGTTGCAATGTTGGTCGGAAGTTGTGATTCCGTCGAGAGGGAGAGGTGGATGGCTTGGAGGCGCTCCGGATGACTGTCCGTGTGGAAATTTGGTTACTGACGGATTCTCTCTCTACTTGGTCGTATTCTCCAGATGGTGAGTGTCTATCCTCCGAGGAAATGTTTTGTTTCTAACAGCTGCGCGTTCGCGAGAGTAGAAGGTCGAAATTGACTCATTCTCCGGCTACCGTATCTACCCCTCCAAGGGGCGCCTGTTCGTCCGTGGCGACAGCAAAGTACGCTCACCCACCGCCCTCCCCTCTCCCTCTCCCTTCACCTCACACGTCCCGCCAGATCTTCCGCTTCGGCGCGTCGAAGAACCAGTCGCTGTTCCTCCAGCGCAAGAACCCGCGCAAGATCGCCTGGACACAGGTGTACCGCCGCATGCACAAGAAGGGCATCACGGAGGAGGTCGCCAAGAAGCGCTCGCGCAAGACCGTGAAGCACCAGCGCGGCATCGTCGGTGCCGACCTCGCCGCCATCGCCGCCAAGCGCAACCAGACCTCGCAGGTGCGGACGCAGCAGCGATTGGCCGCCATCACCAAGGCGAAGGCCGAGAAGAAGGAGAAGGAGGCCAAGAAGCCCAAGGTGCGTTCTCCGTTTCTGCATCGTTCCAGGATCTGTAAGCTGAGATGTATCTGTCGTTTCAGCCCCAGCGCACCCAGGCCGCCGCGACGACCGCCCGGAACATCTCGAAACAGCAGGCAAAGGGTGGCCGTGGTGGTCGCTAAGCGGCTTCCGTCTGTTTCGGCTTGATTCCAGGATATCTTTATGGCACATGTACCATGACTTTGCACTCTCGCAGAAAATTCTATGCGACTTCGGCATGCTTTCCACCCCACAATGTCTGCATAGCCTGTTGTAGGTGCTTGAGCTCTGCCATGAATACCAGTGTACGTCTAAGCGACCGTCGGCTGCTTGGACGCGACCTTTGTCTCAATGGAGTCGCTCTACATACGCTATCGATTCAACGTGAGTGAACCTATCGCGCATACAAAAGCGAAAGACGTCCTCGTAAGTGGTTGGTATGTCTCTTCGTATCGATGCGACCGTTCCAGCCTTGGTACCAACATGTCTTGCAGCTCCCGTCAAAGCCGAAGGGTGACAGATTTTTGTGTCAGTGCTACTGGTACACACATCTATATTATCATTGGTATAGTACAATCGTCGAGGAGGTCGTCAGATAGCAATGGGACAGCATGAGTGAGGGAATAATGGGTAACAACGTGAAAATGCGGGATATCGTAACAGCGTGAATCGGATGCAGTCATTGAGTGTAGAGTGTAGAGTCCATCGACGTCCGGGTCTATGAGCTGCTCAAAGCGACTTGTGCCGTTTCCTAGCGAGGAGAGGAGTGAAGCTCAGTATATGATTTCACTCAAGTAACGAAAGGTAGCGTACCCTGAGACGGCCGAGGTTATGAACAATAGCAACATTCACCATCGTGCGGAGCTTCCTGCGCACGTCCGCCTTGTTCAGCGTCAGCTGGTACGCGCCCGAGCAGTCGCAATGTCTGGACACATTATTCGACCTGAGCTGCTTGCACTTCGCGCAGCGCAAATCCTGCTGCGCGAAGGTGCGCTCCAGTGTATGCACGATCTCCATGAGGTCGAGCTCGATCGCGACGCGGTCGTACTCGCCGTAGCACGTCGCGCACGTCCAGCGCACGGACACGTCGAGGTTGTTCGGCAGCAGCTCGGGGTCGCGACAGAAGTCGAAGTCGCGCAGCGCGTCGCAGTGCCGGCAGGGCACGTTCGGGAGGATGAGCGGCTCGCACGGGTTGCGGAAGACGGCGTCCTCGCCGAAGCTCCGCACGCCGATCAGCTCGAGCGCGTTGCGCTTGAGCACGCCGACCTCGCTCGTGTACTCCTTCGCGAGCTCGAAGATGGCGCAGGCGAACTTGGCGAACTCGAGCACGGGGTCGCTGAGCTGCAGATAGGAGCCCGGGAGGATCGGGAACTCGAACTCGGCGAGCGTTTCCTCGTCTGCGGAGCGGTACCGCTGCTGCACGTTTTCGAGCGCTTTGAACACCCGTCGGGTGAGCCGCCGCGAGATGAAGTCCCGGAGGGCGTCCACCTCCTGCGTTTTGCTGGCATCGCGCTGTGTCGTGTCGGGCGCGCCATTGGGGAGGACTCGTAACGGCGCGCGGGAGCCTTCGTTCGACTTCTGCTTCACCTTGTACATCTCCAGGAGGAAGTATCGGACGAGGTTCATGAAATCGCGCTGGATGGCTGGTGGGAGGTACTTCTGGATATTCCAGCGCATTTCTATCGACAGCTCCTCGGGCGGCTCGATGGCGAGCGGGTCCTTGCAAACGACGCCACCTACATTCGCCTGGTCCATGAAGAGCAAGAAGTCGTAGAATCGCTCCGTGTTGAGATAGATGTGCTGGAAGAGCTCATGTGATGTCACCGCGGTGTTGATGTACGTAGCATATGCGTGCGCAGTCCCAGGAGGCTTGGATGTCACCAGGAGGATGCGGCTGAACTCTGCGTAGACCACCTGCGACCCGAGACGCTTGAACTCGGCCAATAGCTGGATGAATGTCTTGCGCATGAGGCCATGCACGAAGCGGTGTATGCTTGGGTCATACATATGCGACGCATTCGAGCTGACCCAGCGCCAGAAGTGGTCGATCGCCAGCGTCGCAGGGCTCTCGAAGTTATAGCGGATCTTGTCAAGGAGCCAGGTCTTGATCATGTTCTTCATCACCGAGAACGTCTGAGGAGACACATTGGACTCTCCCAACGTGAGATCGCGATTAGCCTCGCCGTCCGTGAACTCGTCGATTGTATGCGACACGGAGTCGAAGGCGGTCGTGCCACCACTGCCTTCGAGCTCATTGACGACGACGGAGTGAAGCACAGAGTTGACAGCAAGGTTGCGGACAGTGACCTCGAGGCAGACATTAGAGTAGCATCCAGGATTCATGAACTCCGTGTTGGGTAGCTCTTCTGTGAATTGCCTGTCGTCCTCTAGACCGCCCAGATCGGGCTTGCCACTCGGCGACCACCAGAGCACTGCATCCTGATTCAGTAGGCGACGTGCAAACTCCATATCTGCGAGGAAAAGCGGCTGGTCGCCGTCGATATGGCCAACAGGCACATCGTAGTACTCAGCGAGAGAAATCATACGGTCAAGCCAACGACCCAGTGACATGTAGCGGTTGAGCATCTTCTTCGCAACGCCTTTTTGCCAGGGGAAGACGTCAAGACTATGGGCTGCCTTTGCCTTCGACATAGACAACACGGGGAAAGAGGCGAGCTTGGGCATGTTGGCGTCGAAGTATGTCTGCTCCTTCATCGACGAGATGACTATTGTGAACGACTGGCTTTCGAGTACGCCAAGCTCCCGAGAGATCGCCTTCAGAGCTGTGACGTCGTTGTTGTGATAGGTCGAAGTGAAGTCGCGGCTCGGCGGATACTCCACCGAGATACTGGCATATTTAGAGCGGTGCTCCTCCAAGATTTCCATGTAAGACTCGCGCAGGTGTGTAATGGGCTGCCGCTTAGTCGCGGGGTCCACCAGATGGAGTCGAACGTTTCCGTTAGGCAGGAAAAGCGCGAAGACGTGAACAGGTGCGTTGACGGAGCATGCGTGATACAGGAACAAATACTTGCCAGCCCGCCCCTCGTCCATGTATTTGGCACGAGGTGACGGGGCCTCTTGCTCGAGTTCGTCAAGATCGAGACCATTCATTTGGGCGCGATTCAGAGTGAGGGACTCCTTCGTGGCGCAGGTCTTCCCGAGTTTGAGCAGCCCACGCACGACGAGAGGCACCTTCATAAAACGCCTGTTAGCACTTCAAAGCACCAGAATGCATATGTTGACTGACCTGCAGTTCGAAGATTCCATCCACGTTCGGATCGTTCATCAGGTCCACGAAGTGCTCCTGGCCCTCTTGATAGATGTCCTCCTTCACCGAGATCTTGTACAAGTTATTGCACGGCAGGTTCCTCGGCAGATTCCTCACGACCTTATTGCATGAGTACAAATCTGTTCGGAAGAGCCCCGGCGCCGGTGGGGACCTCAAATGCAGGTAAAACTCGCGTGGGATACGCAGCGAAAACGACGCAAGCTCTGAGTCCACACAGAGCCAGAGGATAAATTTGCCCGGCGTCTTCGTCGGGCGCAACTGCACGATATCCCAGCGCGACGATGCCTTCTTCATCCGCGCACCCCGGAACATACGCGGCATCGATACTGTTTCTTCGTCCTGTTTTTGAGTGATCCGCCTCCACCGCGGTCGCATCGCCCTGATCCACCGACGGTAATCCACATGCTCATCGGGCAAAGGCTCAAATTCTGTGGTCGTAGGCTGTTCGGGGGAGCGGTCTCTCCGTCTGTTCTTCTTGTTGACGAACCCAACCTTGGCTGGACGGAAGCCTGTCGGTTTCTGTCTGGGCTCCCCAAAGTCCTCGATTTCGGCACCGTGGTTTTGGAACGGATCGTCCTGGGTCTGTGACTTGAAGAAGTCCGTGATATTGTGCTGGTGAAATTTATCGTCGAGGGCTGCGACACGACGGTGCAGCCAGTCGGGATGGCGGATGCGCGGGACGGGGTTCGCAACCTTCTGCATGGCTGCCGGGATGGTGATGAGTTTCTGGATGACCGAACCGAGCCGCTCGATGTAGTAGTCCCAGTCCAGGATAGACCGCAGCTCGAAGTTCGTCAGGCCGTTGTCCTTGAGCCACTTGCGCAGGTACAGCCGCTTGACGCTCTCCTCCGCCGAGAAGATAGCCACCGGGATAGCGCGGTCCGTGACAGGCATCCCAAGCGGACGCTCTGAGATGATGAATTTACACGCAAGACCCTTGTCCTTGACCATCTGGTCGCCCAAGAACTCCGCCAGACGCTTCGCCGTGCTGATACTTGTCGATTTCTGGCCACCATATTCCGCAAGCGTCTTCGACATGCTCCTGTTCTCCGCAATGAGTTCGACGAGCTCTTCGTCGGAGAGATCCGCGGCCTTGCTGAAGAGTACGTCAAGCCAGCGGTCTGCGATCTGCGCGACGGCGGCGTAGCACTCCTCCGTAGTGTCCCCGAGGAGGAACTTCTCGAAGATCTGCGACTGGAAAATCTTGATGAGCTGCAGCTCGCCGCGACGCTTGACCTCGAAACCCTTGAGCTCGGCAAGCGAGCCGTCGTCGTTGAACACGGCATAGCGTTTCTTGAGCAGCTTGTCCTCCTCCTTCGAAGATGGCAGGATCATCGCACGGTACGGCCCGTCCAGCTCGAAGAAGATCGAGTTCTCGCTATGCACCTTGTATGCGCCCGACTCCGGCTCGAGGTCATGGTACTGGTGGTTCGTGAACTGGTCATGCACGAGATGGTTCAGCATCGTACACGGGTACGAGAATGCGATCGCCTTTCCATTCTCGAGCTTGAACTTGAAGTTCTCCGGGAACACACCAGGCAGCATGCACCAAATACCGTCCGTATCAAGCTCGAGCGGGCGACCGACCTGCTCCACCAGTTGGCGCGCCATCTGGATGATCGTCGCGCCCGTGAGGCACGTCACGCCGGCCATCTCCATCGAGTGCCAGCGCGCGCCCTTGCGCATGACGTACCCGTAGAACGAGTTGAGGATGCACTTGTGCGCGAGCTGCAGCGAGTCGTACACGACGATGAGCTTGCGCGCCTCGTCGATCTCCGCGAGGCTGCGGTCCGCGCCGACCAGCGCGTCCAGGTTTTTCTTCCACGTCTTGTGCAGGCCCTTGTACTCGTACCGCCGGTCGCGGAAGCGCCGCACGGTGTCCACGTAGAACGGGTTCTCGCGCTGGCAGATGATCGCCTCGCGGTTCTCCACCTTCGTGTCCTTGATCTTCTTGTACACCTTGCGCGAGTAGTCGCCCAGCCGCTTGTGCAGGAGCGCGGTCTGCTCTGTCGCCGTCAGCTCGGGGAAGCGCCGCGGAGGCTGTCCGGGCTTCTTCGGCGGGAACGTCTCCTGGTTCAGCGCGTGCCGGATCATGTTGTACTCGTCTCGTCGTGCGGGGAAGAACTCGCCCCTCCATGCCCATGTGAGCCGCCGGTCGCACGTCTTGCCAGGTCTGTTGAAGTCGCAGACAGCGCATTGTGACTCGTCGACAATTGAGTCTGGCTGCAGCCGGTTTGACAACATGATGTTCGGGTACATGGCCGCGACATCGAGATGGTAGATTAGAGGCTTGTCCGTGCGCAGGGGGTTGTCGCGCATTTCCTCGAGCTTCGCCTGGATCCCGGCCTTGACCTCCTCATAATTCATCACGTCGTCCAGCGACGACTTGAACTCCTCGACGATGCAGAAAGTGAGCGCCGCGTCGAGCTCGTCAATAAGCTGCAGGGCGAGACATGATCTGAGTAGTTCGCTCAATTATAATCCATAATACGACAGACCTTCTGCGCTGCAGACGGCACGATCTTGAAGTGCGTCGGGATGTCACTCCGGAAAACACCCGCCTCGAGCGCCTCGACGTGTCCGCCGACGTAGGTCTCCGACGCCAGCAAATGCCCCTCGAACATGTTCCCATGCTCGTCTTCATGACGGTTCGGCATGATGACATGCCCGCGGAATGCCTCCACCTGTTCCTCACACGGATTAACATCAGCCTGGCAGAGATAAATGGCTTGCGCACCATAAGCAACGTCTCGCACAGCGTCCCTGTGCCCTTCCGCAACACCTCGTCTGGGCGTAGCGGAATGATGTTGCACAGCGAGAAGATGAACGGGTGCACGTACTTCATGTACAAGTAGTATGTTGCTACTGCATCGGAGACGGAGTACTGCGCGAGTGTCTGTGGCTGCTCCATCGCATACCTACCCAACATCATTAAGATTCACCTCACCCAAAAGAACGATGGCGTATAGAATAGAACTCACGGTGTCATAAGTTCCGGGTCAAGCTCAATAGGATTATACCCCAGTTTCGCGACCGTCACGGCTTTCAGACCCTGACTGCCCTGCGGCAGATACGAGTCGCGCTTCACCCAGCGGAAGCAGTCCATGTGCGCACACGTGCGGCTCTTGAACTCGTCCTCCTGGTCTATCGCAAAGCCCGTCTCGAGGTACATGTCCATCCCGTGCGTCTTCGCGCGCGCACACAGGAACGGGAAATCGAAGAAGTCGCCGTTGAACGTCGCCATGACTGTCGGCTTGACCTCCTGGATGTGCTCGAACCAGCGTGCAATTGTCGCCGCCTGTACACGCGCACGCGTCAGAAAAGAATGGGTATAGAAAAGGAAAAAGAGACAAACCTCGTCCGGCTCATTAAAGACGATAAACGGGCCCTCATATCCCTCCTTCGGGGTATACTCAAAGTCCTCAATATCCTCGCCCACAATCTCGCGGTTCGTAATCAAGTATCCCTGCCCGTCAATCATATACGAGATCATCATCACCTGGTCGACCGCCTGGTCCGGAAACTTCAGCGGCGCCTTGGTCGTCTCGATGTCGTACGCCATCACGACGGGGTCCGGGCGCTTCACGCGGTCCTCGAGCACCGCGAACGCGGGCTGGCCCGCGCCGAACGTCACCGCGTACCACATTCCGACGCGGATCTCGTTGTCCATCGCCACGCGCAGGTAGTACGGCACGTCGAACTCGCGGATGTCGATGATCGCGTCGCGCGGGTCGCCGCCGGTTCCCGCGTGCGCGTCCTCGAGCTCGACGTGCGTCGACGCGGCCGCGGCGTTGACGACCTCCGCGTACGCGTCGACCGCGCTGCGCTTCGCGGCGTTCGCGAGCGCGAGCGGCATGAGCTCGCGCCGCGCCGCGAGCAGGTCCGAGACGTTGCGGAAGCAGAGCTGCAGGTACAGCCGCCGGTGGCCGAGGAGGTGGTTCGGCTGCTTCAGGTCCTCCTTGTGCTCGCGCACGATGCGGCAGATCACGCCCTCGTACTTTTTGATCAGCCACTCCTCGACGGTCGTCTCTGTGCCGCTCTGCGCGTGCGGTCGTTCGGCATCAGCGGGGAGTACGGGGAAGGGGGAGGGGGGAGACGTACGACGCAGCCGATGTAGAAATATGGCTCGTACGCCATCGTGCACTTGAACATCCCGCCGTCATCCTGAATGAAATAATAATCCACCGCCGCCTTCCCGCCCGGCCAGTCCGCGTCCTTCACCAGCGTCTACCGCCCCACCCACCAGCACACATCAGCCCACGACCACCCACCACGCTACCACAAACTGCAAACGCACCGGATGCATATTGATCAGCCACCCCTCGCGCCGCGCGCCTTCCTGCACGCGCGCAAACCCCATCTTCTCGTCGATCTCGTCGCTCACGCGCACCTGCTCGAACCGCTCCGCGAGCATCGTGCCCTCGTCATCGCGCGACAGCCCCGCGTCGCCCCCACCGCCCCCGCCGCGTCCGTTTCCGTTACCGCGTCCGCGAAAGGAGCTGCCGCGCCCGCGGAAGCTGCCGCCGCGCGTGCCGCGGAAGGAGCCGCGCGAGCGTGTGTTGGTGCCTCGGGCCATGGGGAGTGGGTATGGCCGGGTATGTGGGGAGGATGGGAGGGGGGATGGGAGGGAGATGGAAGAATGAGCGAGCTGGTCACGGTGGGCGCTTGATGTTGCGTGTGACGGGACGCGTCTGTAACGCGTTCGTGACACGAGCGCCAATTTCATGCCATCATCAGGCTCTTGGTTCGAGTTTGACTTTCAGAAACACTTCGAGTTAGGTTCTACGCATCAAATAAACCCTGTCGACGGGTGGATATCACGATGTTACCACAGAAAATATGCCTGTTCGTGTACAGTATACACCACCCCAATCGCGGCCATCGACGCCCAAAGTCCAAACCAGTGACCACACCATAAACATGCTCAAACCCGTACCCACATGACACTTCGAATTCATCAGCTCCTCTTCGCCACAGCCGCGAGTACCCCACGCGGCCCCACCTCCACATAGACACGACACCATCCCAGGAAACCCAAACGCCGTGAGCATCATCCAAATCCCGCAATGCAGATACCAGATAATGCTATGGGTGGATTCCGATTCCAAGGATGTATGCACACAGCGCCGCACGCAGCACACATGTACGCACTACGTAGCTACGCGGCACGGGTGTATGTATGTATGTACAGTAGAGTATCGGTACCGAGCTAACTGAACTGCAACAACAACAGCACAACAAGAAAGACGACGACAGACTGGGGTGAAAACGAGACACGACGGGAGCTGGAGACACGAGAGGGGAGAAACGAGGCAGGAGGCGGGAGACGGAGGACGGAAGACGGGACTAAGACGAGGTGGGGGGATGAGATGAGATGAGAGTGAGTACTTAGATGGCAGTGAGTAGCAGGCGGGCCGGGCGGCGTCCGTGTGGGTGGTAGAGGATGGATGAGTCCGGAGCGAGGGCTACAGTGTGGACGTGGACGTGGATATGGATATGGACGTGCGGGGCGTGGTGTGTGGTGTGAGCGGTGCGAGGGTATCTGGACCGTGAGCGCTGCGAGAGGACAGGGTCAGAGTCCCTGGATCTGGACGATGAGGAACTGCTTCTCGTCCTGTCGGTTTCGTGCATCAGCGCTACATCAAATGTAGAGCACAAGAGGGATGGCACGTACCGTGAATTGCTCGTCTTTTCATAGATGGTTCATGATCAGTCGGTGGGTTCATACGCGAGAAAATGAACGCAAGGGACGCACCATCCTTGTCATTATGGAAGTTCTTCAAGAACACGAGCAACTTATCGCGGTTCCTCCGGAGGATGCTCTCGATCTGGGGCGGCTTCTTCGGGTTCGCAACAAAGACCTTGAAAACGTGGAACGCCTCGAACTGGATGTTCTTGCTCTTATCGCGCAGGAGGTTCATCATCATCTTGAGGTTCGCCTCGTTCGCGATGTAGCGCGTCATGACGTTGAAGTTCGCGCGGTCGAGCAGGATCTCGCCGAGCAGCTTCAAGGACTGCCGCTTTGTGACGTAATTGTTCGAGAGAATGAGCATCGTGAAAGAGTTGAAGAACTGCCGGGCGTGCCACGTTAGTATTTCGATATGAAGTGACAGCGGGTGGCGTACGCGGTCGTAGTTCTTATCGAGGTATTCGGCGACCATCGGCTTGTGTCTTGTAAGCGTCTCCTTGAGACTCGAATACGCATCGCACGAGATCCCAAACGTCGTCGTCTCGATATAATGCGGGAACTTGTAGAACCTACTCCACAAAATGAGCCACCCGCCCCACCGTCAAACCAACACATAAAAGAAAGCACGCACTCGTCCGAATACAACAGGATCTTGCACAAAGGCTCATGGCGGAGCATCTCCCTGAGAATCATGCCCGTATTCAGCGCGACATCCTCGTTCTCGTATCCGGCGAGCGCAGCAAACAGGACCTCGCGCTTGGACGAGATGTACTCGACGGTCGGCCAGCGCGCGCCGATCTGCCGCCGGAGGAGGTTGTTGAACACCTGCACGGCATCCTTGCGCGCCTCAAAGTCGAACCGTGCGATGTGCACGACGAGCAGGTAGAGCAGGTCCGTGCTGTACGTCTCCTGCGCGAGCTGCGCAAGGAGCTCGGGGACCGGATCTGCGGCGGACGGAGGATATGAGATAGTGCGATCTAGCGCGGGCGCGGAGAAAGGGGCCGCTCACCGCCGTCGCCGTAGAGCACGCCCTTGATCTGCTGCAGGTGCTTGCTGATCTCCTCGTTCGCCTGCGCGCACCAGGATCGGCCGTTCAGCACGGGCCACCGCCAGCGCCCGAGGGAGGAACACGCACCTTCTTCCTGGCCTCGCCGGGGGGCGCCGAGTCGAGTCTGAGGATGTTGTCGCGGAGGCCGCGCACGAGGTCGGGGGGTGTGCGCTGCTTTGTCTTGAAGAAGTTCATGGTTTGTGTGGATGGAGGAGGGAGAGGAGAGGAGAGGAGAGAAAGGGAGGCGTGGGCTTGACGGCCGCGCCGTCGATTGGGCAGGGTTACGGCGTTGCACGCGCTGTGTCTGCTGTATTTGTACGTCCGCGCGCCTCGTCTTTGCTTTGCCTCTTCTCTCTCCAGCATCCCCTCGGCCCGCCACGCCCACACGCCCACACTCCCGTCCTCATCGCACCACATCGCTCATCACTTCCTATCGCATTCGTCTGCCTCTCAATCCGAATCCGAATCCCCGCTCCCCCTCCATCCATGCCACCTCCACCAGCATACAGGAACGCAACATGTGTTTCCGCCTCCGAGAGCGGTCATTCGCCCTCTGATGTTCCTGGCCAGGTGACTCAGCGTGCGTCATACGCGCTCGTCCTCTGCACCACTCGCGACTCGGGTCGGATTCGCGTGTGAGGGATGCCCCCGGCCCATATAGCGTCCTCGGGCGAGCAGCCCTGCTCCTCGATCCACAGCGCTGCTGTGATAGGCTCGACGGATCAAGATATCCTACCCCCATAGATCGAATCGGAGGCTGTCCCTGGTACGCCCCTCGCTGCGAACACTAGCCCCAATCGACTCCTGCTCGCACTCTGCTCGGCTCCAGGTCGACTGGCTGGATGCTTACATCTCGACGCCGAGTCGTTTCAGATCCTCAAGAGGTCAAGATGGCACGCCCACATACAGCCCATGGAGCGGCCGGCGAAACTGGAGGACCTGGTGCTCTACTGATGCCGCCGACTCGGGAGGTGTCCCCGATCCAGAAGCGCCTGTACGCCCCGGCGTGGAGCTTATAATGAACCCTTGTGTGTCCCGCGACCGGCTCCGGGGGAATTTAGGCTCGCCGGGCTCTTTCTGCGTATATACATCTAATCCTCCGCTCCAATCTTCTCTTATTCCCGTTGGCCACCTCTGAACTCTCTTGCTACCTACGACGATACGCTGGGAATCGGACCCGCCGTCGACTCTATGCATTGCGCTATCTACGCCTCAGCCGCTCACAACTCAATACTTCCGGCCATGGAACTGTATTCGTATCTCAGCCATATTGCCGCAGGATGCTATCGCTCTACGCCTTGCTCTCGACGAGCCTGGGCAACACCACATCTTCTTTACAACGGGATGCACTTCCATGATGGGACACGCTGACTCAATTTGTCTCGGGCCGATACACTCTACAGTATCTCTGCCGACTTGCAAGCATCTCAGGACACACGTGGGCGCGCATATAATGCGTGTTACGGCCGTATGGGATACGTTCGGCCGCCCTCTCTCAATGCGTTGGGCGCATACAGTACTGGCCATTGCGCCTCTCTCAGTATCTCTGGACCAAGCCTATGATTACGCTCGTCGCGATATATTCATGCATCTCCGACTTCAAGCAAGCTTTAGCTTCCGCTGTAGGGTCCTCGGATGGGCACGCGCGCCTCTACGGTGGATGTGGTCTGCATTGAGAGCTTGTCACCGCCCGCGGCCGTGCGCAGGTCTTGTGCTTCATTTGCTACTGGACGTGTTCTTTCTGGAGCTCGTGCCACTCTATTGACCAGATACACTGATAGCGTTCTTGATGCATTACTAGATACTAGGCCTGGCCAAATTCGGATGGCGTCGTTCGTCCTAGGATTTCGTCCGCAGTGGTTCCTCAGGTCACGCCCTTCCGTACGATGGTACCGGTTCTATCCCCTGCGCCCACTCGATCCCAGGACTCATCATTCTGCTCCCGCCTCCTTCACAGACCTGCACCCCCGAGCCCTACATGTTTATTGGTTGCCCAAAAGCGCATTCACGCGCACAGTATCACGGTGCTGCATCCTCCCGGATTGTGCTCGCAGATGTACGTCTGGTCGACATCATATATCAGCTATATCTCACGATCGTCGCTACGGCTGCATCGATGCCGGATGACAGGCAGATCCGGCGTGGACAGGATACGTTCATTGCTTAGCGCCGCTGTGCTGATCGTCCATGGCTGCGTCGGCGGTCAGGCTGCGCTGCCCGCTACTGCTACTTACTGCATACATATCCCCCTCGTTCTCACCTCTCATTTTCTTCAGCAATATTATAACTAATAATACAATGCATCTATATTCTTTTTATCGCTTTCCCCGCGCGCCCTCGTATGCGAACACGCACGCCGACTCACCGGGGTGTCATGTCCGCGAGAAACGAACGTTGCTGCACCGCGTTCAGTGTGAACCGCCTCCACGTGACGCGCGCAATCAAAAGGCGATGTCAATTGTCGACGCGCCCCGCGCCCACGGCCCAGTCAAAAGCCAAAACCCCCGCCTTTTTGCTCTCACATCCCCCCACATTGCTCTTCCCCCGCACGCCTCGACACAGTTACTAGACGTTAGACGCTAGGCGTTACAAGTTAGATTCTCTAGAGATGCCGTTCACGCCCGACGACCAGCTCGAACTCACCTTCCCGCCCGAGCTCATCCCGCAACAAGTGCGCAAGGAGCTGCATGAGTCCATCCACGTAGGCCCCTCGCCCCCTTCCCCAAAACTCCTCCCTAAACTCTCTTTTCTTGCACCCAGATCCGCCCGCTCGCAATGACCGACTACCACCGCGGGCACCTCGACGTGCTGCGCGTGCTCACGCTCGTCACGGACCCGGGCGAGACCGCGTACCGCGCACAGCTCGCCGCGCAGCTCAGCGCGCCGTACACGTACTACACCGTCGTGCTCATCGAGCGCGCAAGCGACCGCATCGTCGGCGTCGGCACGCTCTTCCTCGAGCGCAAGTTCGTGCGCGCGCTCGGCGTCGTCGGGCACATCGAGGACATCGCCGTCGACAAGGGCATGCAGGGCAAGAAGCTGGGCATTCGTATTATTCAGGCGCTTACGGGAATTAGTGAGAGTAGGGGCTCGTATAAGACGATTTTGAATTGTAGTGATGCGAATATCCGTGAGTGTGCTGTTCTCGAACAGGCAGTGGATTGGGGAGACTGATGAACGTGCTCCGGACAGCGTTCTACGAGAAGTGCGGGTTTGAGAAGAAGGAGAACGAGATGGTGCGTGTCCTCGTGTTGTATTCGTGCTACAGCGAAACTGACTCTGTCCTTCTACAGGCAAAATACGCGAACGACCGCGCGCGCACGCCGCGTCTCTAGATCTCTCAGTCCGACCCTTCACCCACCCACCTCTACATCTCCCCTCCGCTCGACGACGGGGGATCCCATTACCAACTCTGCGACCAGAGCCAGGACTCCAACCTAAATTTATCGCGGACTGCACACCCCGTAGCACGACAATAACATATCCTAGAGATCATACCACCACGTAACATAACCTTAACCGTACCCGTACATATATCTACTTTATCTATTCTGTTCACGTCGGAAGACGAAATGCCGCCGTCGATGAGGTCTACATAACATTTCTCAAGCTCGTTTGAATTTGAGATGTGACGCGCAGAGCGCTATAGCAGGCTGAGAGCGAGACCTGCGGGCCCGGGCGCGTCGGGCGCGACCCGGAGGAGGCAACTTGACCAGCTACCACGACAACACGCCGCTCCAATGACCAACTTCGCACCACAGCATACACAGTAGCATAGAGGCCAGTTGTCGTACGCGGTCGTCGTAATGGCCACTTCCAGCCTCCATCACGAGGTTCCTGGTCTCGTCGTTGCATATTATAATATGATACTCATCCGCAGGTCCCACGTCTACCTTGGGCAGCCGCCGCCGCGCCCGCACCAGAACTCGACGCTGACAAAATGCGTGGAGAACGTCATTGAGAGCTGTTGCGATAGACTCGGACCGAGGGCCCATGCCAGGAAAAAAGTGGTCTCAACTCTCAACTAGATTCACCTGCATTCGCAGGTGACGTTGGTCGGGCTACGAAAGAGACTGAGATAGGTGCGCTTACGGGACCCACGGTTTGATTGTTGCTGACTTGAGATGTGCGGATAGGTGCGTCATATGAAATCAGAATTGGGAGAAGTCGGAGACGCGCACTTAGACTCGGTGCGCTGCTGCGTTCTTGAAGAAAGCGGGAAATGTGTCCTTTGCGGCGTGTCACTTTCGTCCTGCCTGAGTGCCATCGCTCCTTCGAAAAAGAATTCGGGTGACGCAGTGAGCGCATGCTCGTTCTCGATGTCACCCGGACACTCAATTACGCTGGTTGCAGAGAAACACCCATGCAAAGCTAGCATGGGCGTCTATATACATAGATCCGCTGACTATCCATGCGGCCATTACTTACAGGTCTCAACTCGCCGACGGAGGAAGGAACACCCCTTCAGGTTCTCCTTCTCCCTCAACCGTCTGCTTTTCTCAGCGGCTATTCTGACGCCGGAAACTTTTCTGTAGATATGGCCGCGCAGGAAGGCGTTCTTGAGCCCATCCGACTCTGATTAGAACCAGGAAAGAGCGGTACTATCCACTCTTATCGCGGCATACAGGTCAGACAATCGACAATAGCAGTTATGGCAATGCGGGCGTGCTATACGTCCCGGACATACAAAAATGGCATCCGTAGAGAGCGCATAACGCAGAGAGACCAGAAACAGAAATTCCACCGCGCTTCCAATAATCAAACGCCCGCCACTAGCCACTCGGACAAGGAAACAGCTATTAGCAGATTCGCCGACTCCCATTGAGTCCTTTGTCCGGAGGGCAGAACGACATCATATCTTCCAAACGGGCGATCTGGGGGACAGACGGGTATAGAAACCCGCCGTGCATGACTAGGATCCTCCGCGCTACGACGATGCCAACTGTCGATGCTCCTCCATTTAAAATCTCGGTGCAACACTCGTTCGCCCATTCTCCTATCCTCCCTTGACCCACCACCCCCGCAGAGTCGCTAGAATCCAAAATATGCCTTTCACGCCCGATGACCAGCTCGAGCTGACCTTCCCGCCCGAGCTCATCCCACAACAAGTGCGCACGGAGCTCCACAAGTCCTTCCACGTACGCCCCCTCCCCTCCCCCCTTCCTCCCTAATCTTCCCCCTCCCGCAGATCCGCCCACTCGCCACCACCGACTACCACCGGGGCCACCTCGACGTCCTGCGCGTCCTCACACACGTCACCGACCCGGGCGAAGCCGCCTACCGCGCGCAGCTCTCCACGCACCTCAGCGCCCCGAGCACCTACTTCACCCTCGTGCTGATCGAGCGCGCGCGCGACCGCATCGTCGGCGTCGGCACGGTCTTCCTCGAGCGCAAGTTCTCGCGCGCGCTCGGGGTCGCGGGCCACCTCGAGGACGTGGCGGTTGCGAAGCGCGTGCAGGGCTTGGGGCTTGGCGTCGGGCTCGTGAGGGCGCTGACGGGGATTAGTGAGCGCTTTGGGGCGTATAAGACGGTGGGCAACTGCAGCGACGCGAATATCCGTGAGGACGCTCTTTTACCCGGAACGGTGGGTGGGGAGGGCTGATAGATTTTGTCGTTGTTAGCGCTCTACAAGAAATGCGGAGCTGAGAGGAGGGGGAACGAGATGGTACGCTGGTGCTCTACCTGGTTTCGTCCGTTGCGCCGAGCTGAACCGTCGACAGGCGAAATATGTCAATGAGCGCGCACTGGCACCTAGGGCGCGTCTCTAGACTTATTGTCTCGACCTGGAATCGAGCACCGTTACTCAAACTTCACTCCCTACCGAAGTATGATTGGGCGGTCCCTCGCGCTCGATAGATAAGACCAAGACACCGATCTAGACTCATGTACCATTAGTCGTCCAACCCACAATAACACGACAGTATTTGCCCGTACTTCAAGCCACAGACCGACTCTTCGAGCAAGTTGAATATGTGTGGCATTCAACGGTTAGTAGTCCATGCGGCACGATTTTTCAGCGCTGTAGATGGTCACATATTCATCCATCCATCCAATCTCACACCAACCAACCGTAATTCTCAGTTCTCCAGATTGAATTACGAACTGAAGTTCATACTCCTCGTAAGCGTAAGCGTACTCAACATCCTATACCTATCCTACACCACACACAAACCACACACCACCACCACCAATACCAGTACCTCCGCACATAAAAATACCATATACCATATCTGCCCTCCCCCCTCCCCATCACACACAAATGAAAACCATGCCATAAACAGAGCCAATAAAAATACCCCGCCCCCCACATACGACACTCCACTCAATACCCCCCCTCCGAATCCTCCTCCTTCACCACCCCCTCCATCCCCACATACCGCTTCCCCCACCCTACCGCCCCTGCCCCCGCCCCGCCATCCACACTCGGCCGCGGCTTAAAGCTCTCCCTCCGCGCCGCCCGCGCCTTGCGCGTATCCGCCCGACTCTGACTCTGGCTGAGGTTCAGATTCAAATTCGTCGACCTACTCATACCCAACGCGTACGCCGTTGCTGCTGTTGCTGAAGTAGATGAGACTGATCGCCCGCCGTGGTACGCCGCCGGGACCTGCGCGGATGGCACGCGCCCATGGCCGAGCGCATGGTGCTGCGTGCCGGGGCGGGGCACGACGACCGGGCGCGGGAGCGACGAGGAAGAAGTTGCGCGCACGGGCACGGGCGCAGCGATCTTGCTCGTGGCCGACCCCGAGCGTTTGCGGCCCGTCGCGGGCGGGGGTGCGTTATTGCTCGACTCGCCGAGCCCGACGCGCTGCCGCTTGTTCGGCGCCGTGTGCGCCATGCTCGACGCGGGCCTTACCGCAGGCGTGACCATATTCCCAGTGCCGTTACTGTTCTTCGCGTAGGACGTCCCGGGCGTCGTCGAGCGCGGGGGCACGGAGCCCGCGCGCGACCCGTTCCCGCCGGACGGCTTGCGCTTGTGGTTCTCCTTGTCGCCGACGGCGTCGAGGAGGTGCTGCAGCATGCTCTGGCCGTGCACGAGGAAGGGCCGGCGCGCGGTGGCTTCCCAGCCCGGGAGCGCGGCGAGGAGGTCCTGTTCGAGCTGCTCGAAAAGTGGCCATCAGTATCAGTTTCCCGTACGTCAGAGAAAGGGAGGGGAGGGGAGGGGAGGAGAGGGAAAGGACTTACGCGGGGCTTCTCCTTCTGCACGC
This sequence comes from Dentipellis sp. KUC8613, assembly GCA_002286715.1. NCBI lineage: Eukaryota > Fungi > Basidiomycota > Agaricomycetes > Russulales > Hericiaceae > Dentipellis > Dentipellis sp. KUC8613. The sequence continues at coordinate 115,082 of NSJX01000017.1, forward strand.
GCTTGCGCATCTTCTCCTCGCGCAGCAGGCGGCCGGGATCGCGCGGGCCGCGGCCGAGCAGGCGGCTCTGGTCGGACGCGGCGGCGGCGAGCTCCTTCTCCTCGTCGCATATCTCGAAGTACTTGCGGATGCTGCCGAGCAGCGGCGCCTTGAGCCTGCGCTCCTCCTTCAGGCGCGTGATTTCTTCCTCGTGGATCACAAGGAGCTCCTCCGTGTGCTCGTCTGCTACCCCATCGTCAGTATCAGTAAACGTACAATGAGAGGGGAGGAGGCAGGGAGGGAGGAAGGGAAAACTGACCGTCAAAAAACGGCGCAAAATCCGCGCGCTCCTCGCCACCAACCATCATCTCGTCCCACAGCCTCTGAATCTCCGCACGCGCATTCTCCACGAACGCGCCCATGCGCTCGCGCTTGAGCTCGAGCATGCGCTCGAGCTCCTCCTCGTACATGCGCGCCGCGTGCGCCGTGCTCCCGCAGTGCGCGTCGACGAACGCGTCCATGTCCGCGTCGCGCACGCCCAGCCGCCGCCAGAGGCCCTCGAGCTGGTCGTACATCGCCTGGATGTGCGCCTCGCGCCGCCGCTTCGTGTCCTCGAGCGCGCCGCGCAGGCGCTCTGCCCACGCGAGCAGCGCCGGTGTGGGCTCGACGCCGGACAGTGCCGCCAGCGCCGCTGCGTCCGTTTCGGCGTCCGAGGCGGTCTCGTTGAGGCGTGACACGAAGCGCGCGAAGATGAGCTGGTAGTGCTGCTCGCTGCTCTCCGAGTCGGGTTCGGAGGTGTGGCTGGAGGCGGTGAGGAAGAGCGCGGGCGTGTGCGCGTGCGTGCGCGAGCCGGGGGTCGGGGTCGAGGTCGAGCAGAGGAAGGGGTCGGCGTTGGTGGAGCTGCTGAGGAGCGAGGATGCGGACGGGCGCGGGAGGAGGGCGGGCACGTGGAGGGACGACGACGAGGCGACGGGCGATTGCAGCTCTTCTTCGGTGGGCGGGTCGATCCCGAGCTCGGTGTGCAGCCAGTCGATCTGGACGAACGTCTGCGCGAGCTGCGCGAGGCGTTTGCTCTGTGGCCCGCCCCAGTCAGTCCTCCGTTTATGGTGAGAGCTGGTAGGCACTTACGACTTCGCCTTTGCCCCGCACGAGCTCTTTTTCGAGCTTGGAGAACCGCTCGGGCGTGACGTCCCGATGGGTCTCGGGCAGCGCAACGTCCGCACCGCCTGCGGCCTTTGGCTCCAGAATGTCCTGCGCGAAGAACCCGTCGCCGAGCGTCCGCGACAGCGCGGCGATGCGGTTCGTGAGCGTCGTCAGCTGCTCGAGCTTCGTATGGTACACCTATCCACCAAACCCAACCACAAAATTAAAGTTGACCCAACGGGACACAATGAGAACCCAACCGACGCACCTGTCTCAGCCTCTCCTGCAGCGCCGCAAGCATCTCATACCGCCTTGGGAGCACCTGCTCCTTTCGCATCTCGCCCACCCCGCCCGCACTCCCCATTCCCATTCCCATCCCCGCGCCTTTCGCATTCGCGCCGAGCGCGGCGCCATAGCGCGCACACTCGGCCTCGAGCTCCTCGCACCGCGCGAGCCAGTCACCGACCTGGCGGCGGCGGCCGTCGATCTGGTCCTCGACGCACCGCGTGAGCGCGTGCTGCAGCGCGGCGAGCTCGTCCGCGAGCGCGGTCGGCGGCAGCCCGAGCTGCGCGTGCAGCGTCGGCAGCAGCTGCGTCTGCGCCTGCAGGTGCGTGTGCAGCGAGTTGAGCAGCGTCGTGATGGACGCGGAGGGCGGCGGCTGCTGCTGCGAGGATGTGGTTGAAGACGACGATATGCCGTCGGGTGTCATGGTGTGTGTTTCTCTGTTGTGTTGGGTGTGAAAGGGAGGTGTGAAGGGTACGGAGGTCGTAGAGAGGTCGTTAGTCGTCGCGGTAGCGGGTCAAGTTGCCAATGCCGACCGCGGACGCGACTCGAGCCCGACGCGCCGCCAATTCAACATCATGTGACCTAGGCGCCCATATATAGCAATAGGAAAACACGCCCTCGAGCTGGTTTACTTGCAATAACAACATGCGCATTCTGTGGTAGGATCCTGGTATTCTGAATTTCTCTGACATCTGTGGGGTGTCTAGTGCGGCGGGGTTGCTCACGAAAGCCGGTGTGGCGGCGAATGCCACCAGAAAGGCCATTGGACGGCTCTTTCGTGGTGACGCGGAAATTCAAGTTCGACAGCATGTACTGAACACACTAGGTATGGCCCCTTCTGATAGCCTCTTCCTCATTCCTCGCGATGCTAGGAAGCTAGATGCGAATTCTTGGACGCACGCACGCATGATCTCGTTCGTCCAAGTTCTGTCGCGTGATCTGAATCGCGACGGCAGGGTTTGTGGAGGTATCTCAGGTGTAAATGAAAAGACAGGCTAGTACAGTCGATGCGTAATCCTCTATGCATTTATACGTTATTGCTTACGGGTGTGTGGCTTTGAATTCTCGGGGCCTGGGTTGAGCTCGGGCTGATATCTGTACCTTTTACCCGTTGAACGGTCGCGTCGAACTTGGATAGATCCGTTGTTACTCGCCAGATGGACGGATCGTGTTCAAGTTGAACAATCGTCAATCATCTGATCCAGGCTGAGAGCGAACTTACTTGTGCGTGAGACAGGATATGCCGACCGACCGGTCATCTAAACGTTGAAGATCCAACCATCTGACTAAAGTGCGTTTTGTCCGTCATTCAAAGAATCTGCAATTGTAGACTCACATTTCAGACATACTCCCAAGGAGGCATCAAGGCAGCCTACGTTGTCGCTCTGACAGTCTACATGGAAGAATCCCGCCGTCCGGTCAATGGCCACTTGTCCAGATGTTACCGACGACCACGAGCATGGCGCCGAGCGGAGGCAAATCCGGAAGCATACCATGGAGCCTCCGAACACCCCTCAAAGCTCCTTCATTCCCCTTCGTCATGGCTGCCGAAGACCAACAAGTCAATCGCTACGACGCGATATGCGCATCTTCGACGCAGAACGCTGTCAGACGAGCGAGAGTCGGCCGCCTCAGTTGCCTCAATACTGAGTTTGTACGACGGTCTCCGCTTCGCTTCGATTGTAGCTAACCGTGGCGCATGCATATCACAGGGCGCATTGAAAAGCAAAGACGCCTAATGACCCTGAGAAGGAAGAACGACTTGAACAACGTGCAAGCGCCCTGCGGTAAATGAGCGTGGTAGAAACATCGAGGACCGCGACCGCTACCGCCGCACGTGCTGTTACCCTCACGTAAGGCCTGTCGCTCATCGCTCAAATTCATCCTGGCAGGCTCCCCCGTTGCGCTGTGAAGTTTTCCAACATAAAAATCTTTTTCACTTTTGATGTCTGGCATTATCAGAGCACGGTCTCCGCGGAGGCCCAGCCTCGGGTGGGTACGAAATTCCATCTATCCATGGCCAAATACACACCGACTCGCGAACTAGGCAGGACGTACCCCTATCCAGACGGGCCGGCGCCCCAGCCCAGGCCCGACGCATGCGCATGTGGCCATGGCTGGCATGTTCCATTCTCACAAGGTGCTCGAGATTGCGATGAGCGGCGCGAAGCTGAAAGGCGATCTGCGGCAGCTGCAGCGGCAGGATCCATCGCACGTCGCACGTCGCGCGTCTGACCCGGCCTGTCACTCCAGCACGTCGCTCCCAGATCTTCCCCGCCACGTTTTTCCAGCGGAACATTCATATTCATATTGGCATTCAACGATACAGTAACACCCTCAGGATGAGAATCATAATCGTGGCCACCGGAGGATCGGGCCCCCGCCCCGCCGCGCCACCACGCCCTCGCCTCGCCATTTTGGGCAAACGCCCACCCAAATCCGAGCGCCGTCCTAAGCAGGTGCAGATGTCCCACATCTAAACGCTCTGTGGGGCTCAATAACGCCTGGATTGCTTTGACGCCACACTGGGGAAAGTCAAAAATATCAGACAGCGTTTATGTTGCTGAAAGAGATCAATTCCGCCATCTGTCCGCCACATAACCGCCAAATCTGCTGTTGGCGGTTATTCGGCGGAAAGCTCCTTATTCCGCTCCATTTCCGCTGCGTTTATGTCCGAATTGGGCTCCTGCGGCCCGGTCGATACCCTGTACCAGATCGCGTCGCCTAATGTGTAGTCCCCCAAACAAAATGTATTCTACGTTATCCTCTCGACCTATGTACAAACACTGATACTTTATCAAACATGCAAACCTCATACCCTTTCAAACATCTTTCTGAGCCACCAAAACCCCATATTTCCACCGACAACACCCCTGCAAGTGTGATGAGTACGTGTAGACGCTAGCGGGAGCACCGTGTATGCCCGCTCACCTTTCTGGCTTGTCGTTGATGGTCAGAGCCTTGATGAGCCAATGCAAAGGATGTCGGGCAGGCAGGAAACCTATAATCAAAAGGGAGGTAGTCGGTATCACTGGAGCAGAGAGCAAGAGAACGAAACATACGATGTCGCGTCTTCTCATCTGGAGTGCCCGAAGTAGGAATCGAAAGCGCGTCAACGCGTCGGACGCCGAAGTTAGGTTTCATGGTAACTCACCGCATCTTTCGTCGCGCAGCGTTGTTGGAAGAGCGAAGGAAAGGGCGTCGTCTAGGGTGTAGGAGACACTGGGGAAGTGGAGGGAGGAAAGAAGGGGGGCAAGAGGAACGTCATCCAAGTCGCGTCGCTATAAGTGATACGGAGCAAGGACGGATGACGTCACGGAGTTGACGTCCTCTTTCGGTAGATTTGTCCAAATCCGGCCTGAAAGGGCGGAAAGGGCGCGGTTCTTGTGCCGATAACTTGCGCAGCGGAAAGACAGCGGTTATGTAGCGGATGAAGGCCATATTCGCACCATAATCGCTGTCCGATATTTTAGGGTTTCCCCAGTGCCAGGCTGCGTGCTCAGGTACCGGTACGCCGCGGCATCGACACCCTCAAACACAGAAGATGTACGGATGATGTTCAGTTTTCTCAGCAGCTCCGCATCCGCGCGCGGGCCGGGGTCCTTCCCGCTCCTGCAAACGCAAACGCAAACGCGAACAGAAGGATCGTGAATCGTTGACACTTGATCGCGTCGCGACTCTGGCCAACTGCAGCCCGTGCCCGTGCGAGGCAATGATATCAGACGCACACATACATCTGCATCTACGTCTTTATTGTCCCCGCGTCCGTAAGTACGTGATGCTCGTAGCACCGTCGCCGTCTCTCCGACCCCGAACATATGCGGTTGACATTTGTCGCCCCGACAACGATATAACCACACGCACGCAGCGACAACAACATCGACATCAGTAAGTACATCACTCATAATCCCAAAAGCCCCGCTTCTATCTCTATATCTATTTCTATACTCACTGATGTTCTGCATTCTGCCCAGGGCGCGAAGCTCCGTGTGCACATGGTGCGTACGTACGCGCCGGCGCCCACTGGCATGCAGCTGGCAACTGGCAACTGGCGACTCCGAGAGGCAGAGGAAAGGTAAATTCAATTTCAGGTGATGGCACGTGCCAGTCGGCCATCCTCACCCTGTATGATATATCGCGCAAGTAAGCAAGGAAGAAAGGGAGTTCTGGAATGTTACTGTAAGGGTCCAAGTACGTAGTAAGTAAATGCATACAGTGCTTAGCATGACCGTCGCTGATCAGCATGACGTCGACGATCTTCTCTTCGCAGGAACACCCGCGAATTCTTTTTCTTCTTCTTTCTTTTCTTTTTGCCCGTCAACGACAGGATCTGCGACATGGTGCACGGACGTGCGCTCAATCTCACGTTTTGGATATACGCTTTCAGATCCTGCGGCCCGCCAACCACCGGACTCCAGATACTAGACGCCGAATTTGAAGACCCTTTCGCATGCGGGCCCGGCGGCGATGGCGATGTCGACATATGTTCCGGATGCGGATGCAGTACAGTGTGTATCTTCATTTTGTTGTAGCAATCGCAATCAGACGTCGTAAAGGAAAGCTGAACGAAAGCTATCAGATTCACTGTTCAATTGGCGCGCAGCTGCAGGCTGCCAGTGACGCTGACGATGGAGCGGAGAGTGTGTACTGTTACTGAGCACTGGGCGATGGACTGGACACTGTATACTGGATACTATGTAAGTGTGGACGCAGCATAGCATCGCTTTGCTTGGATAGATGGGCGGATGGGCTGTTCAGGGTTGGATCGTTGGATCCTGGCCGCAAAACTCGGAGTACCGGATCCCGCGACCGCGACCGACACAGGTATTTTTCATTATAGATCTGTCGTTACTTATTGTAATAATAACATCAGCGTTCGTTCATTGTCGAGCTTTGGAACACACGCGACTGCAGATCGACTTGCAATCAATGTATAGCTCGCGCATTGCAATTGATCATACACCTGACCCGACCCAGCTCCTGCCTCTCTAAACACTGAATGCGACGCCCACACTGAAGTACTGATACTCCACACTCCACGATCTACACCTGCCCCCCTTGACCCGCCATCCGCCATCCCCCGTCCATCAAACGCCAAACCATCCACATCCATCATCATATCATAGAAGCATGATCCCCACCCATTCATACTCACACCCAGATATCGACATCGACCCTGCAGTCCCTTGAACTTCTCGACGCCTGCAGTCCCTTGAACTTCCCAGACATCGACGCCTGTGCACCGCCCTGACCTTCCCAAACGCGACACCTGGCCTCGTCCGCACCCTGCGCGAACCATCGACATCGACGTGATCCCCGAGTTGCGCCCGCCGCGGCGTCGCGCGTGGTGCGCCGTGTGCGTGAGATGGGTGGGAGGGGGGGTGGGGGTGGGGTTCTTGGGTTCTTGGGCTCATGGGGGTTGTTCTGCAATTGCGAGGTTCAGCTCTCAGGGCCGCTCGCGATGGTGTCAATGTCAATGTCAATGTTAGGTAGCCGCGAACTGCACCCGGCGCACCATACGCACCGCTTCTCCTGCTTCTGTAACATGTAACCTGTAACCCTCAGTAAAAACGGTTAGTCAACAAATTTGATGAAATGGACTTTCGATTGCCATTTTGTGGACTTTTACCCTCCTCAGCGACTAGTAACTGACTACGAAATTGACTAAATTTGATTGTCGAATTCATTTCCGGGGGGCTGTGTTGATGAACTATTCGGGATTGCCGAGGCGGCAAAGCAGCGCTTAGAAAAAAAGCACGAAGAGCGAGAATCGAACACAGAGCCTCCGAAGTGTAGTGCACTGAGCAAGGGAGCAAGAGCCGCTAGGCCATATTGCTGACACTAATTCATAAACAAACCTGTATATGTAGCGTAAGTACGCACTTCGTGACCGAATTTTCTTGAGTCAAGTATTCCATAGTGCTGAAGGTTACCGTAGTCTTTCGAACTCCAAGAGATGTCGAAAATATGGATTCATAAAATATCTCTCTCTCTCACATGCTTGAATGCTTCTATATCGTAGCGCAACGTCGTTCCTTTGGCGCAATGCCATTACTCGACTTAGAGAAATTCGGTCACGAAGTGCGTACTTACACTACATATACAGGTTTGTTTATGAATTAGTATCAGCAATATGGCCTAGCGGCTCTTGCTCCCTTGCTCAGTGCACTACACTTCGGAGGCTCTGTGTTCGATTCTCGCTCTTCGCGCTTTTTTTCTAAGCGCTGCTTTGCCGCCTCGGCAATCCCGAATAGTTCATCAACACAGCCCCCCGGAAATGAATTCGACAATCAAATTTAGTCAATTTCGTAGTCAGTTACTAGTCGCTGAGGAGGGTAAAAGTCCACAAAATGGCAATCGAAAGTCCATTTCATCAAATTTGTTGACTAACCGTTTTTACTGAGTGTAACCTGTAACAAGTCCCAGACGGAACACCGCTCCTCCCGACGACCGCGCACTCATGTCACCGTGCGCGAAACACATACCTCGACATAGAGATAGAGATAGCGATAGACGCACAGTGTGGCAGTTGCGAATAGACGCACACTGTGGCAGTCGCGAATTCGCCGACCTTCATATGCATATGCATATGTGCGTCTGATCGTCCGGGACATACCTGTATGCGTGCGTCTGCGTCTGCGTGGGCGGAGGTGGCAGATTGCCGCCGATGCGGGTATGCTGTCTGTGTGTAAGTCGCAAGGCGCCCTGAGCTGCCTGTGTGGGCGCTAGGACGGGACGGGACTTACTGGGTACTGCTGGTGCTGGAGCTGGTGGTGTTGATGGTGCTGGTGCTGGTGCTGGTGTCAAGGCTGTCGTAGTGCAGAGGATAGAACAGAATATCACAGACCGACAACCGACAACTGCCTAGACAGATACTCACACCAAAAGAAAATGAAAGTGAAAAAGAACGGCAGCCGCACCCAGTACTCAGTACTCGCTCAACAAGTACGTATACATCCCGCCTCCCGCCTCCCGCCTCCTGAATCCTGAATCCTGACTTCACGGTTTACGCTTCTGCGAGGTGGGTATACACAATAAAAATCAAGCAAGCAGGCAAGCAAGCAAGCAGGCAAGCAAGGCAGGCAGGAGCCACGCAAGGCACGTACGCGTACACTGTCTCTCTCTCCGTCTCTCCATATCTCTCTCCGTCTGTCTCCATAACTCTATCCCCCGCGGCTAAATATCCAATAAATTCCCCCACCAAATCTCACACCAAATCTCACAATGGACACCACAGCGCCGAGCAACGAGCTCGCCTACACCGAGCTCGCGTCCATCTCCCTCTTACTCATCGACCCATCCAAATCGGCATACTGCGCACGGTCGCGGTCCTTCTGGCTCTCGGTGAGCTGCGTGATGTGCACCTCGAGCGGGCGCAGCGCGTACTCGCCGCGGCTCTGCGTGTGCGCGGCGTGCGCGAGCCCGGAGGACTCGCCGCCGCGCGAGGAGGGCGTCACCTTTGCGATGCCGACGCGGATGATGACCATGTAGAACACGATGGAGATGATGGGCATGACCTGTGCGCGTGAGCGTCAGCATTGGCTTCATGTGTTTCTTGGGTTGTGTGTGGAGGCAGGAGCAAGGGGAGGAGGAAAGGTGGGAGGAGAGAGGAGGAAAGGAGGGCGCACGCACCATGTCGAGCACGATGTACTGCCCGTTGGACTTGTTGACGAAGCAGAGGAGCGCGGAGAGGAGCGTGACGGAGTAGAGCACGCCGGCGTCGACGACGATGAGCAGCACGGGCATGAGCGAGGAGCCGCCGCCGCCGGGCGTCTTGCGGCTCACGCGCGAGTTGATCTGCCAGATGCGGAACGCGAGGATCACTGCGGCGGGATCAGCATGGTGCTCTGAATGCACGAAGGGGAAGGGTGATGCACGCACTTGTGCAGATGAGGTTGGTAGAGAGCGTCGAGGCGTAGAACGCGGTGATCCACTGGCCGGTCTCCTTGAAGAAGATGCCGCCCTGTGCGGGGTTAGCCTGGGAGCACGCCCAGACGCTACCCACGGACGCAGCTGCACCGACTCGTCAGGATATCATCTCTTTCGGCGAGACTTCCGCACTCACTGACGACGCCGGCAAGCATGATAAGCGGGAAGATGATCACATACACGTTCTGCCACACCATGTAGCAGCGGTAGATCTAGCACCGCACAGTCGGCCTCACGCATAGAGAAGGGAGAGAGAGGGAGGGGGACGCACGACGACGCCGTCGCCGGTGACGGTCTGGAAGGAGTAGATCGCGCTTTTGAACACGAACGTAAAGTCGGACGGGTTGGTGAACCACACGGGCGGGCCGCCGGGCTCGAAGTTGCGGTTGTACACGAGGCCCTTGATGATGCGCGCAATGTCGTTGCCTATGTGCTACACACGCACGCTCGCATTCAGCTGTGGGTGGCGCGCGGGGGACGCGCGCGGGCTCACCATGGTGCTGAAGACGAAGAGCAGGGTCGCGACGACGACCATGGAGCGGTTGACCTCTTTCGTCGACCGGCGGTAGAAGAGGACCCACAGGGTGACGCCGTACATGAACACCGAGAATCCTAGAGACACGCGCGCGTGAGTGCGGCATGACATGCAGCCCCAGGCGAGCGAACGCACCATAGAGAACGCCCTCCAAGACGGTGGAGATGATGCCGGCCTTGTCGAGCGGGAGGACGTCGCCGGCGGTGCTCATTACGACAGGCAGGGGCGGGGTGGCGTGTGGGGAGGTGGTGGGGAGGGGGGCGGGCGCATGGGGAGCGGGGGGAGGGAGGGATACTTAAGACGGGCAGGGCGGGTTCGATTCCCATGGCGTCTGTGAGTCTGGCGCAGGCTTCGAGGCGGCAACGGCATGTCGTGATCGCAGTATCCGTATGATCTCCCAATGATCTCCCCTCTTTCTTTCTTTTTTTCCACCGTCCAATTCGAACCCGACTGCCAACCCCACCGCCTTATCGCCACCTCCCCGGCCATCCCCGTCAAGGACCCCAGGACCCCTTCCTTTGCTAAATGAATCCGAACACTCCTCGAGCTCTCACCCTGCAGCTTCGACTTCGAGACCATCCACGGCCACGCAGGCGCATCATCCCCGCATCGCCACGCACCTCGCCCCCGTCGCGAATGCGACATGGACATTTCCATCGCGCGTCCTGCGGTGGCGTCGCGCGAGCCCCAAGTCGAAGGGCGCGCGCCCGCCTCGCCCGATCGCACGTCCATTATGCCGCTGATGGCGATGCGCGTCGCGCACCGTCCGCTCCGCCGCGGCAGCGCGACGCAGCGCTTCCCTGAGGTCAGCTACGGAGACTAGCGCTTCCCCACGTGCGCGGTGCGTGCGCGCCCCCTCCCCGCCGACGTCGCCGACGGCCCACGGCAATCTCGCGAAATTCATTTTGGCCGCGCCTCGGCCCAGGGCGCGCGGCTCGCGATTGCGGTTGGCGATTGGCGATTGGCATTCGTTCGACAGGATTCAGATCCTGCGTGCGTCTCGGTTTCGACTTCGAACGCGTCGCGGTAGGCGTATACGTATACGTACGCGGGCTGGACGGGGAAGTGCCAGTGCGTACGCCCTGGCATGCTCGCGTGCGTATACCCTTCTGCCAGCCGTCGAGCATATGCATCTGAACCCCAGCACTGGCACTGGCACAGATCCAAATTCCAATCATTTCAACTTCTGCACTTATCAGCATCAGCCACCAGCGCCGGTAGGCCGATCCCCCGACCCCGTTATTTAAACCCGCCCTGGTCTCACTAGGTGCTAGGTGCTAGGTGCTGGCAGGTCGCACCCGCGCAGATGCAGCAGATCATGATCCCCACGTCCAGTTTGTATGCACCCGCGACAGCACACGACAGCACACGATGCGAGCACCAGCAGGGTCTCCCAGCGCGATGTGTACAGTATGTGCCGACATATCGCCGTCGGCTGCGTCCATCATGCATTCGCATCATCCACCCACACACGTATGGGCATGGGTATGGGTACAGACGAGAAGGTGCGAGCCCGCACTCGCTTGCGCCGTGACAGCCGCCGCCCCTTCCCTCGATGGGCCCGCTATCAGACAGAGCCTAGAGCCTAGACTCTAGAGTCTTCCTTTCCAAGATGCGAAGATGGATGCGAAGACGCGAAAATGCAAATAAGAATAAGTAAATCATTTTCGGCGTCGGCTAACATGACATCACGGCACCCTCACTGGCGACTGTTCGTTCCTGCGCACCGTAAGTACGCTGTCTAGTACTGCATCCGACGTCCAGAATTCACCGGTCCCTGCGCGTGGGCACGCGCGCGCCAGATCAGAGTGTACAACCACCGCGAGCGAGCAAGTACATCACCAGCGCTCAGAGAATGCAATGCAATGGCCACCGGCGTCCGTCGTTCGTCGTTGGTGTTGGCATCAGCATCACGCGAAGCCAAACAGCATACAGCATACAGCCATGCATACAATCAGTAAAGGAAAAGTAAGCTTCGCACATCACCGGTCACCAATCACCAATCACCAATTGCAATCACCAAGTGACGAAATCCGGAGCCTGAATCTGAATCTGATGCGCGAAAGTACAAGTGGATTACTTGGGCGCGCGCGCGCGTGAATCGGCAGTTCGCGATGGCGGGAGGTAAGAAATGGAGACTGCAGACACGCGCGATGCGGATGGAGATGGGAATGGGGATGCGAGATGTGCGATGCGAGGTGCGGGGCGCCGGGGTGCGTGTGCCATATCATATGCATGTGGTGCGTTTATGAATGTGAACACGAACACAAAACAAACACGGACACGAACACGAACGCCAATGAGCGCGTCGTATTGTCCGATGCATTATGCGTTACTGTATAGATGGTTACTCGCCGCACCACCGAATGCGTACGCGGATGCGGACGCGCGAGCTCCACCACCCTACACGCAGGCTAAACTCCTGATCCCTCCCCAGCACCAATACCAGGACCGACGCCAAAATTCCCCACCACACCGCGGGCGCCCGCGGCGACAGCGACAGCGACAGCGGAAGCAGCAAAAAACAAAAAACGAGCTACCAGATCTCGATAACGAGCCACAAACGAGAAACGAGAAACGAGGGCCCGATATCGGCATCGGCGTCGGGCATCGGGCAGCGCGGGGCGGGAGAAGCCCAAAGTCTGCGTGCGCACCGAAGAGGGGGAGGTGCGGGAGATGCCTAAATGGTGGAGGGCGTAGTAGGCGTTTGGTTCGGTGCCTGGACTTGGGCCGGGGTCATGTTGATTAGGTTAGGTGAGGTTAGGTTGGGGCGCGCGGGGAGGGGAGGGGCGGGGAGAAGGGGGAGGAGTGAGGAGTGAGGAGCGAGGGGGTAAGTACGGTTTATGCTCTCGAAGGGGGAGGCGGGAAGATGAAGCGAAGACGCCGCTGCGGGGGGGAGACGATTTATCGGCCTGTTTCGAGGCGGTGTATACGTCTTCTTCTTTTCTTGTCCTCGTTCTCGTCCTTGTTCTTGTTCCAAGCGGAAAAGCGACGGCGACGGCGAGGGGAAAGAAGGCGGACGGACGCGTAGGTGGGCGCCGAAGATGGATACAATCCATGCAGGAGCGCAAGATCCGGCAAATTTTCTCGGTTTCGTTTGCTTCGAATTCCTTTTTGCTTCCCCCTTCTTGTTGCGGCTGAAACAGAAACAGTAACTGTAACTGTAACTCCATCTTCCAGAACCAGGAGGGCCAGGAGAAGACGGCGGAAACGGCGAAGAAGGCGACCGACTCCCGCAACCAGAAGAAGGTCCCGTCCACGCAGCAGCGAAGAAAGAAGAAGATCCGGCCAATTTTTGGTTCTCGCTCGCTTCTCCAGTTGCGAGGGTGCGGTCATGTCCAGTTGCCCTTCGCCAGTCGCCAGTCGCCAGTCGCCAGCCGTGAGGAAACCGGGCATCCCCATGGAGTCTCGAATCGAATCTGGCCAACCGTCCACGTCCACAATCTCAAACTCGAAATCTGTAATCTGTAACCTGTTACCTGAAATCTGAATTTTTGGATCTGCAATCTGGCAACAACATAAGTATCCGTTAACGTGAACACTAACGTTACCGGCCCATCGTATATCAGAGACTCACGTACACCCATTGCTCACATATCTGCATAAGCACACTTCGCGCTTTGAAACCAAAACCAAAACCTGATGATGCTTGCAGATGATTCTGGAAGAGTGACGACGATCCCGCCGCGGCCGCCGGTGCCGGGATAACGTTGGACAATGGCGGCATTGTGGCTTGTTGACGGGATGTGGATGCGTGTATATGCTACTTACGGGGTGAGGCCAGGGGGGGAGAGGGATAAGCGTGCTTACCGCCCATCGTACCGATTCGTCAGGAACGAACACGCACCGCGCAAGACGCAAGAGGATGCGAGCGTCAGGTCGCAGGTAGCAGGTAGCAGTCAACTCGACACGCCACATACATAGCATGCGCAGAAGATGTAAGTATACGTAGATCCACGCACTCGAGCTCGCAGCGAGGAGTCTGGGGTCCAGCATTGACGCGGAGGGGCGAACACAGCAAGCCCTCGCCTCGCCTCGCCTCGCTTCGTCTGGTCCGCCGAGTACGCGAATAGTCGCAGCTGGGCAGAAGTAGGGGATCGTAGGTCCTAACAGCTCGGGCACAGCTCCAGGTCCAGGTCCTAGCTGTCAGTGTCAGTGTCAGTGTCAGTGTCAGTGTCGACGTCAACATCACCAGAGCGAAGATGGCCTCGCAGGCTGCAGTAGCGGCGGCGCTCGAAGGCGCAACCTGCAACCCGCAACTTGCAACCTGCAAACCGCAAAGTGCAACACTGCACAGCATCGATGTCAAGCGTCAGCGCCAGGTCAGCGTCAGCGTCACGCGCCAATCGCCCGCCCGCCAAGACCAGCCAGACGCGCCAGTCGATCCAAGGGCGGGTGCAATACCCACACCAGCGTTCGTACGCACGCAGGATATATATACCTCGACAGCAACATCGACAGCAACATCGACAGCAACATCGCGACCGCACCGTGGTTCGCACCGTCCATATCCGCACCCACATCCGCATCCATTCGCTGCATTGACATCTGTGCATTCGAAGATCTATGTGCCTGTTGCAGATGCGGCGTGAGGCAAGAAACGTGAGTGGCTGGCTATTCTTTGCGTGTGCGAATGTTCCCAGGGCGACTGGCCTGGTTCTGTGGTTCCGGTTCTGCGAGTGTAAGCGAATGGAGGGGGTGCTATGGGTGCGGCGGGAGGGCGGGGGGGAGGGTTAAGAAGGGGTAGGAATAGACGCGGTGTGGTATGGTATCGGTGACGAAGGTGGCCATGGAGTATGGGGATTGCGAGAGATAAAGGCTCGAGGCGATCTCATTCGCGCGCGAGAGCCTAAAAGTCAGTGGTAACTGCGCCTCTTGCCCTGTTTCCCTTCTTGGGCATGCATGGATCGACGTGTTTGCTGATTGCTGATTGCTGATTGCGGGGCACTTGGCGTGCGAGGGACGTGGACGTGGACGAGGTGTGCCTGGTGTCAGTCGCGCGAAGGGCGAGGGATCGTGTGCTCGGGGTCGAGCTAAGCTGCTAAGCTGCGAGAGAGTCGGAGCACGAGTCTCGAGAACCGGAACACCTGCTTCAGCTCATGACGTGGGTAAGTATATCGAGCCAACCCAAACAACAAAGGCGTCCCGCGACTTCGCTCCAGCAGTCACTTGCGCATGCACACTTCTCCTCGCGCCTCGAAACGCAGCACCTTCTGCAAAGCGGTGCCCAGGACGAACGTTGACCCGCGAGTTAGTCAGTATACCCACCGCTATCCCCAACGCCTGCACGATCGGCGCACCTGCTGGCATCATGCGTGCTTGTGAGATTCAAGAAGGCGAGGAACCTGGGAAGCCCCCGCTGCCGCCGCTGCGTCCCGGCGCCTGCTTGTTCATCGCTGACGCATGTACGCACTCATACAGCGCGGTATGTGGGGCTTGTGTGTGGTATTTTGGCGTCGTCCTCCCGCACCCACTCGCGCTTGACGTCAAAAACGGCGCGCCGCCGATTCGAAGCAGCGCGATGCTGACCTATGCCGCTTCGAAGTAACGACACCGGGAGGGTCAAGTGATGCATATGCCACTGCGCACGGATGGAGAAGTGGCGCGCTGGACGCAGGTCACGGTCAGTGGGGGTGAACAGAGCAGGCAAAAAACACACCCGCTACGCGCAGAGGCCCAGTGATTGCACTGTATTATTATGGGTCCGGTCTGCAGGCCCTTACTTGCGATATTAAATTATTGATGCCCGTAACACCACCGATGCTGATTGCGAAAAGGGGACGCGCGAGAGCAGGTTGGCTGGGGCCGGTGGCATTTTGCAGCAGGAACGTACAGTACGGTTACGCGGCAACAGAGTCGCGCGTAACGCGTTGCGCCCTGGTTACATGCCAGCATGTGCAGATGCCGACATCATCATATCGGCCTCCCACGACGCGGAATTTTGCCCAGCAGCAGCGACCCGCACCCTCGTCGCCCTCGCAGCGCGCGCATCAAGTGACCGGTAACGTCGCGGGCAGGGGCGGGCGGGGCGAGGAGATTGGCGCGAAATTAATTGGGACTGGGAGAGGCTGGGAAGAGCTAACGGTAAGGAGCGATGGGATCAGATGGAAGGACGGCGGGCGAGGATCAGAAGAGATGGATCGCCGAGAGGATGATTCCCAGTGTGTTGTTTTGCAGCCCAGCTCAGCCGTCCGTATCTCGCTTCTGAATCTCTCTGATCGCGCGGCGCACCTCAGAGCGCTCTCTCCCCACCCACGCTCTCGCCATATAAGTCCCCGCCCTCGCATCATGTCTGCCATCCTCCAATCCGCACCACACTCACCATGGCGTCCGAGCTCAAGTACACCCCCCTCTCCGAGATCCCCAAGGTGCGCTGCGCTGCGTCTGACTCCCGCCGTGCCCCAGCCCTGACGCCGTATCGTGCAGATCCACGACAAGGCCGTCGCGACGTTCGCGTCGGGCAAGACGCGCCCGCTCGCGTACCGCCGGCAGCAGCTGCGCCAGCTCGGCAAGATGATCCAGGAGAACGAGGCGCGCCTCGTCGCCGCGCTGCACACCGACGTCGGCAAGCCGCGCCTCGAGACGACCGTCGCCGACCTCGGCCCCGTCGTGTACGCCGTCGTCGATGCGCTCAAGCACCTCGACGAGTGGTCCGCGCCCGATAAGGTCGCGGAGGTCCCCGAGTGGCGCGCCAGCTGGGACACCACCGTGTACAAGACCCCAAAGGGCGTCGCGCTCTTCATCACGTACGTCTCTCTCTTTTCCGCCATTGCAGCCTCTGTAACTTACCCCGCGCTACGGACAGCCCGTGGAACTACCCGTACGTGATCACGCTCGGGCCGCTCGCCGGCGCCATCGCCGCAGGCTGCACGGCCGTCTGCAAGCCGTCCGAGCACTGCCCGACGGTGTCGCAGGCGCTCGCAGAGCTCTTCCCGCAGTACCTCGACCCTGAAGCGTTCTTCCTCGTCAACGGCGCGATCCCCGAGACGACCGCGCTGCTCGACCTCCGCTGGGACCACATCTTCTACACCGGCAGCAACCGCGTCGGCCGCATCATCGCCGCCGCCGCCGCGCGCCACGTCACGCCCGTCACGCTCGAGCTCGGCGGCAAGTGCCCCGTCGTGATCGACCCCGAGACCAACATCGAGCTCAGCGCGAAGCGCATCCTGTACGGCAAGCAGTC
This sequence comes from Dentipellis sp. KUC8613, assembly GCA_002286715.1. Taxonomy (NCBI): domain Eukaryota; kingdom Fungi; phylum Basidiomycota; class Agaricomycetes; order Russulales; family Hericiaceae; genus Dentipellis; species Dentipellis sp. KUC8613. The sequence continues at coordinate 132,136 of NSJX01000017.1, forward strand.
GAATCTCGGCCAGGTGCGCCCTTTCCTTTCCTTCCCTCACCATCTCTAGCAACAGGACTGACTGCGTGGGCGTGGTGCAGATCTGCGTCTCGCCGGACTACGTGCTCGTGCCCAAGGCGAAGCAGGACGAGATCCTCGCCGCGTTCGAAAAGGTGTACAACCAGTTCTGGCCGAACGGCTGCCTCGCGTCGCCCGACATCGGCCACGTCATCTCGCCCGCGCACCACGCGCGCCTCAGCCGCCTCATCAAGAGCACCCGCGGCGAGGTCTTCCTCGGCGGCAAGACCGTCGGCGAGCGCAAGATGGAGATCACGGTTGTCAAGAATGTGCCGCTGGACGACATTTTGATGGAGGAGTCAGTCTCGTCTTGCTCTCGTCGTTCGCTTTGTGCGGAAAATACTCATCGAGTTCTTGTGGTGTATAGTGAGATATACGGCCCGATTCTCGCGCTCGTGCCCGTCGATGACGTGCACCACGCCGCGCGCATCATCGCCGAGAGGTGTGTCTCCTTTCTTTCCCGCCCGCTCTCTGTCCGACGCATGTTCATCTCACTCCATTCCAGGCCGACGCCCCTCGCAGTGTACCTGTTCACCGAGAGCGACGACGTCAAGAACAAATGTACGCTCCCGTCGTCTCTTTCTTCCGCTTCCCTATCGTGCTTTGCTGACCTGATGTGATTGGAACTTGGAACGCGCAGTCCTCGAGCGCACCGCGTCCGGCACGCTCGTGCTGAACGACACGTACCAGCAGCTCGCGGTGCACGAGATGCCGTTCGGCGGGCAGGGCGAGTCGGGGTGTACGTCGTCTTCCTTCCCTCTCTTCCCTCCCTCCCTTCCTCTCGTTCCCTTCGTTCCTATCCTCTCTCCTCTTCCCTTCCCTCCTTCTCCTTCCGTTCCGTTCCTCCTCGTCCTCCCTTCCCCTCCGGTAGCGCGTATACATGCTCACACACGCGCCCCACAGACGGCGCGTACCTCGGCAAGACCTCGTTCGACACCTTCACGCACAAGCGCAGCTACATCAACGTGCCCTACGCGTACGTCCCTCCCTCCCTCTCCTCCCTCCCTCCTCTCCTCTCCTCTCCTCTCCTTCCCTCCCTCCCTCCCTCCTTCCCTGCATCCCCCGCCTCCACCCTTCTCCGCGTCCCTCCCTCCCTCCCTCTCTTCCATTCCATCCCTTTCCACGCACGCACGCACGCATCTAACCCGCCCCCGCCCCACCCAGCGCGGACCCGTACATGGCCTTCCGCTACCCGCCCTACTCGGACGAGGCCGTCAAGGCGCTCGGCACGTTCGGCCTGCACATCCCCATCCCCGAGGACGACTAGGCTCGCCCGCCCGCCCGTCCACTCACTCGCCCCACATACCCACTTGCTTTATACATATTTCGCGCGCGCGGTCGGGGGTTTGCTGGATTTGCTTGATGGGAGGTTGTATTTGTTGGGAGGTTGTGTAGATCTGTGCGGCAGCGGGGAGTTGGATACCCTGCGCAGTTTCGTGTGGTGTGGTTCGGTGTGGTGTGGTGTGGTGTGGTTGGGTCGGTAAGTAAGTCAGTAATGTATGTGATGATGTATGTGTCGAATCAGATGTAGAAGCAAAATATCTAAATGTCAATGTCAATGTCGAATGCCCGAAGTCGCACCGTCGCCTTGAGTCTGAGCATGAGCTTGTTGGGTAAGTTCGCGATTGCGCCTCGTGGCAGTTTGGTTCGGGCTGGGCTGGGTTGGGTTGACGGACCAGGACACATACGTCTTGACCAGTTGGCGTTGTTGTTCGCGATCGATCAGGGGAGAGCGTAGTTATAAGCTGGCGTAAGTAGGGTGCAAGGGACGCGCCCAATTGCAAGATTCTGTCAGGCGTGGTCGCGATCGCCGACTTGTAGGCGAGGCTACTATGTATGTCAGAGTGTTAGGGTGCGGGGGTGGATAATCCCTGCACCCGATCCCAATTCCTGCGCCGGTACTTGATCCCTGCACCAGTCCTCGAACCCTGCACCAGTCCTCGATCCATGAACTCGAATCGAATTGAATATGAATTGAAAATGAAAGCTCATTTATTCTCAACTGCGTCCGCGTCCGCGTACGTGCGTGCGGCGTTGCCAGGACGACCAATTGCAAACCCGCGACGTCGACATGTCAATGTCGATGCTATATTCGAATTGAATGAGGAAGATACATGGCCAGACGCAAGCGTGGAGATGTCGATGTATCCGGGCAAGTTGTCCCATAGTCCATGTCCGTCTGCGTCCGTGTCCATGTCCGTATTTATGTTCGCGCTTCTGCAGTTCTTCCGTTCTGCAGTTCTGTGGTTCTGAGTTCTTCAGCACACTCGGGGTCCTCGCCGTCGCGTGTACATGTACAGACGGAACGCGGGGATTCAGACGGCGACGGGGTTCTCCAGCTCGCATACAATTGAGTAAATTGCCGAAGCCCCAGCCCCGCCTCCGCGCGAAAGAGCACATCGCTGTCGATGGTGTTGTGCATATGCATACGGTCGCAATGTCGCACGGCCGTGCGTGCCAGTGACCAAAATGGCGAATATCGTGCACGGAGGCTGAGTAGTGCACACGAGCACACGAGCACGCAAGCACGAGCCCTGTCGATGATCGCCGTCATACTTGAACATATCTTCCGCATAGATATTATATGCTGTCGACGTCTTGCAGTTACATATAGTGGACAGATCGCACGGCTGTCAGTGTAACTGAGTAGTGTTTGATGATGGGTACTGTAGGCGTTGATACAGGTGGGCACTGACACGAACACGACGGAAGGCCGGGGCATCGGTGCACGTGTAGCGGGGGGAGAGCCGTCGCATTGGCAGAGGGGCGTTGAATTTTGGCACCGGGGAAGGACAGTGGCTGCTACAACGACTGCGATAGAGCGTTAGATATCGAGATGGGGGACTAGGACTAGGGCTAGGGCTAGGACTAGGAACTAAGGGACGTCCAAGCGACAGCCGGTATTATCTTACTGTACAGTTTCTGGTCCTAAGCTTAAGCCAGGCTGAGTTAGCGTAAGAATGGGAAATGGACAGCAAAAACAAACACGCACGCGATATCAGACAACCTCGCATGCGTTGGACGTTGAACGATCGGAGGACCCGGCGAATAATCAAATGGCGCGTTGGCATCGAGGCAGACTCAGATATCGCCTGTGAGCAGACCTGACTGGACATGGACATTGGACATGCACATCCGCCGACTGCATCTGCATCTGCATCTGCATCTGCACCGCCGTCGCAGATACCCGCAGCGACATTCACAGATCCACGACCGTCGATAAGTACCGCGTTCGTGGATAACGCCATATCACCATCGCGCCTCCGAGAAAGCAACGGTGGTACGAATGTGGGTCGGGCCTGGACCTGGACCTGGACAGAAAGTTTTTCAATTCAAACTTCGAGATCAGGACGCGTGCGCATACTTACATGTTACAACACATATGCATATACGTACGGCATACCAGGACCAACAGCAGCGGCAGGGTGGGTTCTGCCAGATTGCGCTACAACGCGAAGCTGATCACGACCTGGCCGTCCTCGTAGATCGTCCGGCCCAGGGCTAGTTCTCGAATTCTCAGCCGTGGCCACTTACTGGTAGGGATACGGATACCGACAAAGACACAGACATGGATGCGAATGGGGATAGAGGTGTGATTGACGTTACCAGTCGCCGTCGGGGCCTAGGACCAGGACCGAGCTCGAGGCCAGGGCACCCGCTCACCCGCTCGCCTTTCCCCCAGGAACCTACCCACGCAAATGAGCATACACACTGTCGTCAAGACGCGGCAAGGGGGCACCGTCGACGGGTCTTCCGTCGGAAAATTTAAATTTGGATACGGGTCCACGGGCGCAGGAAGGCTCTGAATCCAGAGCGGTCGTTCCGCGGTGACGTGAGTTGGAGTTCAGGCGGGAGGCCCGGGATGGGTGAATGTATACAGCACTGAATACTTTTGGCGGGAGAGAAAAAGGTGAAGGAGCACATCAGATCGAGGTGGAAGCATAGATGTGTACGTTACCGTACGACCATGACGCATAACCGTTTCGCCAGCAATCGCCACCGCTGCCGTTCTATCAATCAAAACATATAGCAGAGCGTATAAGTACGTGACGAAATACAGCGCCGGCAGCGTGCGCGTAAGGGTTGAACCATTATCGCAACGTGGACGTGGACATTAGCGTCCGAGCACCGTCGCCGACCATGCAAATAAATGGGGATCCAAGAAAGAAGATACAGAGTTCGAGATTCATATTCAGTGCTGATCCTGAGACGCGCGCTCGCGATCGAAGAACGCTCTGATGTCTTCTTCTGCGACGACCTTGCCCTCCTGCGCGAAGGGGCGGAGGAACTGCACGAGGTCGTCCCTGTGTGTATATATGCGCGAGCGTATGCATGGTCAGCAAAATGCGGACAGGGGAGAAAAGACGCGGGACGAACCGCATGTTGTTGAACGCGCGGATGCCGTCGAGCGCACGGTCGCGTGGTATACGCTCGAGCGCACGCATGCCGAGCTCTTCCAGCGACAATTCTAATCGTCCAAACGTCAATTAACCGCCCCACCCAGCCACACGGAGAAGCCGCGACGCACGCGAATCGGGGTCCTCAGGTGGCTCGTACGTCTCTTCTTCCTCGAGCAGGAACCGATGCGCCTCGAGCTGTGGCAGGCACTAGTAGTCCCCCGAAACCCCGTGGTGTCGTCAGCGCTGCGCATACACGCGCCAGGTTCGGGACGTGACGCACAGATTCGCAGCGGCACCACCGCGCACGCCATCCCTCCTGCAGGAATACATCCCCCTCGCCCACCGCCCGGTCCGCGGCGGCCCACACGCGCTGAGCGACTGGGTTCTCCGGCGGCGCGAGACACGGCGCAGGCGACACGCGTGCGCGCTTCGTCTCGGACGTCGACTCCGCAGCTGAAGACAAGCGTCGCTTGCTGCCGACCTCAGTGTCTGTGGACGATGAAGGCACGGCGGGCTTGGGCTCGGTGGCAGGAGCGTCGGCGGCGGACGCAGTGACGGGGGCGCGTTCGTCCTCCGCGGGCGTTCCGTCGAGGATCCGCCAGGGCGCGGAGGGATCGTCGCGCACGACCATCAGCGCGCCCTGCGTGCCTGCGTACCGCTTCACGATCGGGATGCGCGCGACGCACGACGCACACACGAGCGCGTCGTAGTCGTCGCCTGTGATGAGGGGCGGCGGGAGCCCGGACGAAGAGGCCTCTGAGTGCGCGTCGTCGTCTGCGGCTGCGGGCGCGTCGGGCGCGTCGTCTTGTGGGCGTTCGCGCAGGTTGAGGCAGGATTCGTGGAACCAGTCCTATATAATAGATTGGATGAATAGGGCGCTCTGGACATGCCGCGGGACGCACCTCGCAGGCTAAGCACTGCATCATCGTTTCCCGCTCACTCTGTGCGTCATACGGCCGCTTGCACCTGCAAAACACGCCCGTAAAGTTCTGCCCGTACACGTTCTCCGTGTTCACGTCTTCAGTTTGTTTATGCAGCGTGCAGGCATGCGGCAGCGCGCGTGTTGGACAGTCGCAACGGAAGCGGCGCTTCGGAAACAGCTCGAGCTGCTCGTGATCCGTATGGCACGCGATGGAGCATGCGGAGCAGAGGCCGCGCGGTTCGGCGCAGGTCGTGCAGAGGTAGACGGCTTGGCGAATGTAGCCGCGGGGGTAGGTGCATTGGGAGAACGAGTGCGGGAGCGCGAGCGCGGCCTCTTGGACGAGGGTTTCTTGCGAGGCGAGGTAGTTCGCTAGTGTGTCTGTCATGGCCGGTCCTCGACTGGGTCAAATTTTGAGTTGGGTTCTTTTCACAGCCCTGGGTAGTTATGAGGGTGAAGAATGGGTTCGTAAGGTCAGTTGGCTACAGCTCGTCGAAGGGGGATGGTAAGTATGAGTAATTACCGTCGAAGCGTTACAGTAACAGTTATCTGGCAAGCTTGGATACGGTGCCAAAGTTAGATAATAAAGATCCCGCCTTCGCATCTTATCTTATCTCTGGAATGTCCATTCCGTCGCTCATCCGCCCAGAGACGCGCACATCAGGGAATTCGCTCGAGAAATGTATGCTCCAATATGCAGCTTATATTAGCTTATAAAGCCTATAATCGTTATAAACGCTGTAAGTTCATACTGCGGTAGAAATTTTACGTATGCAGCATATAATCGCAGTGTATGCAGAATGTAAGATTGCACCAGTTTTCGTGAACTCTCGATATCTTGTAACAAAAAGCAGCCCCCGGGGCACCCCGACTGCCCAGAACACGGTCAAATCATCAAGAAATCAATTTATTTGTAGTATTTACAAGTACAAGATACTCGAGACACCATCACGTTCATAGCCGCGTCGGACGAAAGGGATGGGCGGGGGAGCAAATGAGGCAGTGAGGTGGGGTAGACACTGTATATGAGCAAGCCCCATCAGAAATGTGTCGAGAGTTACAGTGAAATGCCACGCACCTGTTTCCGAAGTCGACGCATGCGCGCACTATGCCATACTACTTTCCTAGGACCGAGGCGAAGGCTAAAGCGAAATATTAGCTCGTATGAGCGCACACGTACCTTGCTGTATTATAAACCAATGCCCGTGATGGAGAAGCAGTGGCCCAAACAATTCAGTGAGAAATCACGTACTTTGATGTTGTCCAGGGCGGGACTCAATCTCAGACACGATGCTCGCAACGGGCTGAAGTGAGGATAAGAACAACTTACATGCATGGAGGTCAGGTCGACGGCCGCGAAGGTGAGGAAAATAATATCAATACCGAGAGGATTCGCACAGGGATAGCTCACCGTAGGAGATGGGGGTTGGGAACAAAGAGCGTCGTTTCGACGTGGCACGATATGCCCTGTCTCACGTGTGGGTTTAGGGTAGGCAATGTTAGACTTGGGAGACGCGGCAAGGGCGATCACTTACTTTGGGGCGGTATATGGAGACCTTATAATCGTGTGGTGGGATTGCAACGCGGTAAAATCTGGCAGCTTGTTACAAGTCCTCTGCATGCGCATGTAGGCGCACGGAAACTTCCGGGGTCTTACAAACGCTGAAAGCGCTTACAGTGCAGAGGCGGATTCCCTGATGCAGATCGAGTGTATCTCTTGCAGTCCCCTTCGCGGTGTACTATCCTAGAGCGCTATTGTAAGTCGATAGCTGCAGGTTTGCTGATTCTTGAAGGTCTTCTGCGGTAGGTCACTCCGATCATCACTTCCAGATCCCAAAACGCTACTAACCACGGACCTCCGTATACGTACCTTCACCCTCCATTACGCATCGCAGATCTCAGTAATCACCGAGGACGAAGCTAAGCTCCTAAATTCAGCGGCATCCTAACATCATGGCACCCGAACCTTCACCTTCATCGAGAGCCCCGGACCCCATCCTCCTCACGCTCTTCGCGAACCGCTTCATGAGCGTCGCGGAGGCGATGGGCCGCTCGCTCCAGCAGACCTCCATCAGCACGAACATCAAGGAGCGCCTCGACTTCTCGTGTGCGCTCTTCGCGCCCGACGGCGACCTCGTCGCGAATGCGCCCTTCATCCCCATCCATCTCGGGTCCATGAGCTTGTGCGTGCCTACGTTCTCCTCGTCTTGTAACGTCTCGGGCGCTGACGTGCATGCTGGGATAGCGCCGTGAAGTACCAGATGCAGCTCTACGGGAAGGACCTGAAGGAGGGGGATGTGATCATGACGAACTCACCACACGCCGGCGGCTCGTACGTCTCCGTCTTCCCCCTCCTTCCCTGTAATTACATACCTACTAATCGCATCCACGATCCCCCCAGCCACCTCCCCGACATCACGATCATCTCGCCCGTCTTCTCGCCGGGCACGCACGACATCATCTTCTTCACCGCCTCGCGCGGGCACCACGCCGACATCGGCGGCATCCTCCCGGGCAGCATGCCCCCGACGTCCGTCACGCTCGGCGAGGAGGGCGCGGAGATCGTCAGCTTCAGGATCGTGAGCGGGGGCGTGTTCGATAAGGCGGGCCTGTATGAGCGTATGATTGATCGCCCGGCGCAGTACCCTGGTAGCTCGGGCTGTAGGAACATAAGGGATGTGGAGAGCGATTTGAAGGCGGTAAGTCTCGGATGGGTCGTGCGTGTCTATGTTCTTGTGACTCATGCTGGTGACTGTCGTAGCAAATTGCGGCGAACCATAAGGGTGTACAGCTCATCCATGCTAGTACGTCGTGCGCTACCGTGCTATCTGCGCCCTGTCTGACGAGCGATTTGAAGTTGTGGACGACTATGGATTGGAGACGGTACAGGAGTACATGTACCACATCCGCAAGAACGCAGAGAACTCGGTGCGCAGCCTGCTCAAAGACGTCGCGAAGAAGGCAGGTACGACCTCCCTCAACGCAGTCGACTACCTCGACGACGGCTCCCCGGTGCGTAATCTTCACTTCCACTAAAAGTCCCCTCCGTACAATCATCCATCCGCTCCCCACATCCACACCCAACCGATTCCCGGTGATATACTTACCTGCCCGGCACACAGATCCACCTGCGCGTCGACATCGACCCCGCACAAGGCTCCGCCGTCTTCGACTTTGCCGGCACCGGCTGCGAAGTGCGCGGGAACCTCAACGCGCCGATCTCCGTCGTGCACAGCGCCGTCATCTACTGCATGCGCGCGATGCTCGACGCCGACATCCCGCTCAACGCAGGCTGCCTCGTCCCGCTCGACAGTGCGTCCCCGCCCCGCCCTTCCTCTTCCTCTTCCTCCGCTTTTGTCCTTTGCCAACCACCGTCCGTCGAGCGCAGTCCGCATCCCGCAGGGCAGCCTGCTCGCGCCCTCGCGCACGGCGGCCGTGTGCGGCGGCAACGTGCTCACCTCGCAGCGCATCGTCGACGTCGTGCTGCGCGCGTTCCGCGCGTGCGCGGCGAGCCAGGGGTGCACGAACAATCTCACCTTCGGCGCGGGCGGGCGCGACGCCGAGGGGCGCAATGTCGCCGGGTGGGGGTACTACGAGGTGCGGCTCCGCCCCTCCATATGCCCTCATCGCACACCCTCTGACCTCCCTCATCGCACACCCTCTGACCTCCCTCACCCTCACCCATCGTCTCGCCTCCCGCCCGGCGCGCTTCACCACACCGCCCAATGCGCCCCACCACGCCGCCCAATGCGCCCCACCACGCCGCCCGGCGCGCAGACGATCGCCGGCGGCTCCGGCGCAGGCCCCGGCTGGCACGGCACGTCGGGCGTGCACACGCACATCACGAACACGCGCATCGGCGACGTCGAGCTCCTCGAGCGGCGCTACCCCGTGCTCGTGCACCGCTTCGCGCTGCGCGCGCGCGCGCGCGACGGCGGCGACGGCGACGGCGCGTGGCGCGGCGGCGCGGGCGTCGTGCGCGAGCTCGAGTTCACAGAGGCGCTCCAGGTGTCCATTTTGTCTGAGGTGCGCCCCCCCCCCCGCGTTTTGTTCCTCCGTCCTTGCTTCCTTCTTTCCTCGTGAGTGTGGTATGCTGATATGTGTGGTGCGTGGTGACGGTGGTGTGCAGCGGCGGACGAGGCAGCCGTATGGCCTCGAAGGCGGCGCGCCCGGTGCGCTGGGGCGCAACACCTGGGTGAAGCAGCCGCGCGCGGCGGACGGCGACCTGCTTCCCTCCCTCCCAGGAAAGGAGAACGCCTCAGCACCGACGACACAGGAGCCGCGGCGCATCAACATCGGCGGCAAGGCGACGGTGCGCATGGGCAAGGGCGACCGGCTGCTCATCGAGACGCCCGGCGGGGGCGGGTGGGGCGTGCCGCGCGCGCTGGAGGCCGAGCTGGAGCGCGAGGTCGCGGACTGGGCGGAGGGGGAGCGCAGGGCGGAGGCGCTGCGGCACGTGCGCAGGTGGGCCGCGCGGGGCAGTTTGGCGGAGCGCGAGGCGGCGCAGGCGGGCTTCTAGCGGCCGGTGGTATGGCGTTAGGGCCTCGGGGCGAGAGCGGTATGAATCTGGTGGAGCGTCATTGGTAGAACGGCGGAAATTGTAAGCTTTGGTGTATGGACACGTTTTTGGGTTTTGCGGGAGATGGATGAGGATGGTGCAGGTTCTGAACGCCGGAGTGTGAGATGGGGGCGGAGGGAGATTCACGAGATGTCCACGAATCGCCGGTTGGACTCGGTTATTCTTTGGGATCTGAGTGATGCTGGATGAGTGCGGGGCGTCTGTGCAGCGTGCGCGAGCCATCGCTGGTCAGTTGTCACTAGTCAACCCAGGAACATCTGCACGGTGTGCAACACGGCGTTACTCATGTGGTGAGAGGGGGCACATACATATCCCTGGGATCAAATTTCTCTGAGTCAGTCGAAGTCAGATGGATATGAGCTGCGTAGAGGTGCGCATTCCTGTCGAGCCTGTCTGTAAGTACGATGTGTAAGGCAGTCGCAGTCTCACCGCTCGGATAAATGTGCCGTGGTGTGAATGGAAGCCCAGCGCCACGGTTTGGAAAACTGAGAACATTCCGGTGCTATAGGCGGCGAAGCCACGGCGGCAGTCGTGCAAACGGTCCGTCTGGTGAGGAGATGATATGAGCCTGGAAAAGGCTGTGCTTGAACGGAGTGCATGCACCGGGGTGTACGTACTGAGCGGCGCTAGAAAATTGCACTTGCAGTTTTGGTCGCAGAGAGCGAGAGGTGCTCAAGGACGGGGATCGTGTCGACGCTTGCATGGAGTGGTTGGAGGATGTGGGGTTTTTCTGAACCGGTATCAAAGTGGCTCGTCATGTCAGTGTGTAGGCTTTCTATTTACGGCTCGCTTACCCACGTAACATACGACGTAGGTCAGACAAACGCCGCTTGTCGGCACATCATTGATTCGAGGCCATGAAGGAATGAGGAGGCTCTGACGCTGCATTTCTGTCGAGACAGAGTCGTGACTCGTAGTCCTGCGTCAATGTCCACATTCTCCCCGCCCGTTCAGAGTTTGACGTAGCTGTGGCAGGCAGGAGCGTTGCTAGAGCGGAAGAGAGTCTGGCGTTCCCTGCAGGAGTCTCTCCACGCGAGAACAGCCAAGCGCATTGAAGAAGCTGCGGATGAACCTTGTGGTCTGTTGACTGTGTATGTGCGCGTGGATTGCTAGATAGACCGAATGAGCTCGGTGTTGCGTGGATACTCCAAACTCGATTGGGAGGATCAGCCCTCACGGGCTCGTTTGTATGAACCTAATTGCCAGAACGAGGAAGGCAATATGATTCATTGGTCAGTCATACTGGACGACACCGGGCTAGGATAGATGCAGATGATATCATTCACGCTGAGATGGCAGAGCGACTGACCTGGGTTGTTTTGGTAAGAACAGCGCAGCCGGAATAACGATAGGTTTCCTAGTGATCTGTCCACGAGTGGGAGCTGACTGGTATACGTAGCCATGCCATGAGAACGAGTATCCCAAACACTTGACAAAGTTTAGCTGAGTGCGTGTACGACGACGAGGCCGCATTTCGGCTGAACAGCGCGGTAAGGGCCGGGCCGGGGGATGGCCGGGACAAGCGCCGGGTTGGGCGATAGCAGAGTCCGTGAACGCGTCCGGTTCTCTGTAGAATCCTCCTGCTCAAGACGGCCTGGCCAATTGTCGCTCAATGTCCGTGAACTTTGATTTTCTTGTGGAACATCTTCCTTTCTTGGTCTCGCGGCTCGCTTCCGTGTTGCTTTGAGTTCTGCTCGTCTTCGGCCTCGTGCTGGCGGGCCCGCGTTAAGATGCTATGGCGGTTCGCGACACAGCGCCAATCCTTCCCATTGTCATACAGGTGCAACTGCTTAGTTGCATCCGTGAGTCATTTATCTCCAGTTCCAGGCGCTTGACACCCATTTCACCATGCAGTGACGTCGACAGCGCAGATGTCCCAAGCGACGACACCCCGAGAACACTCGGATCCGGCGCACAGATCTACCTTGCCTTCACGCACGTATTGACACCGCTGTCGCGCTGAGAAGCTGGACGCAGGACAATTGGGAGTGCGTTCGTGAGAACCGCGGCGGTCTTCTGGTCTGCGGAATGGAGCCTGGATCGAGATTCTGCGTTCCAGGGAGAGCGCTGCGTGTCCGTTCAGGACTGGGAACCACAATCTGCGCTCGTCCGGCGTCTGTGGGTGATGGGGATAGCCGTCCTTGGACGCTTTGCGGCTTTCCAGCCATTCGCTCATTCCGGCCTCGCATGCGTCCAACCATCCTTCTTCTCCGACTCCAGTGACCGCCGTATTTTCCCCAATCACCTTTTTACGTCAGACTGCAAATACCGCCTTTCGCTTTGCGAACTTCTCCACCTCCGAGCCCGCATTCGACTATAAATACGCTGCCCGCTCGATGCAGTTTCCGCACTTCCTCAGTCTTCATTTCCCCTCAGCGCATCGGTGGTCTACTGTCTACCATGCCTTCGCTGACCCCAGATGGCTTCTCGCTCGGGGACGTCCCCTTCATTCGCGAAGCCGGCATAGGCGTGCTCGCACTACTCGCCCTGTTCGCCCTCTGGCAGCGCGTCGTGCGCACAAGACTCGATCTCCCCCCAGGCCCTCCAGGTCACTGGTTCTGGGGCAACACGATCCCCGACAAACAGTGAGATTGTTCACCCGTCTACCGAATGATATTTTGCTTAACTCCGAGGTCTCGGTATTGCGGCGGACAGCTCGTTTCTGAAGTTCACCGAGTGGACCGAGCAGTACGGCCCTATCTTTTCGCTGCGGTGCGGTCTGCGCACCATCGTCGTCCTCGGGACGTTCCAGGTAAGAGTCACGAGCTGCATACTGGTGAAGCCTTCTCATACAACCCGGTACCAGTCCGCGATGGACATCTTGGAGAAGGAAGGCGCGGTATCTGCCGACCGCCCTCGGCTGGTCGCCGGCGACGAAATGATGTCGGGAAACATGCGCGTCCTTCTTGTCGGTGCAAACGAACGCCTGCGCAGGTTACGGAGGTGCGTCGCGGCCCTGGCTGCTCGCTTGACGTCATTCCTCACGAGATTGCTGATGCCGGGTGTCCGTTTCATTATTGCAGAGCGCTGCACGCACACCTCCAGCCTAAGGTCGCGGCGACGTACGAGCCGCTGCAGATGCTCAACTCGAAGGTGCTGATCCGGGACATCCTGGACGACCCCAGCGGGCACTACGATCACGCGAAACGGTACGCGCGTAGCCCCTTCTGTCCCGCGCCCGTTTCTCATGTCGGGCACTGGCAGGTATGCGGCATCAGTCATTCTGTCCCTCACGTATGGCAAGCCGTCCCCGTCGTTCAAGTCGGATCCCGACGTCGTCCTGGTCACCCAATGCCTGATGCGCCTAGGCGCCGCTATCCGCCCCGGCGCGCACCTCGTCGAGCACCTTCCTTGGCTCCAGTACATCCCGTTCTACGGCAAGACGCTCAGGCAGTACCACCGCGAGGAGCTTGATCTGTTCAGGAGGCAGCTGCGCGAGACGAGGCAGCAGATGGTGATTCAATCAGCGGTGATAGCTCGTGTTGACGGGAGAAGCTCACTCGTCACCTTTTCGCAGGCTATGGGCAAGGCGCCGTCGTCCTTTGGCAAGTACCTTCTCGAGCGGCAGCAGGAGCTCTCTCTGTCCGATGACGAAATCGCGTACCTCTGTGGCTCTATGTTTGGCGCTGGATCAGAGACCGTGCGCCCTTTACTTTTCTGAGCACGGGAAATCCCATACTAACTCCTGATTGTCACCTTTCATAGACCGCAGCAGGCATCAGCACCGTGATTCAGGCAGCAGCATGCCACCCCGCCGCACAGGCCCGGGTGCAGGAAGAGCTCGATAGGGTAGTCGGGCGGGATCGATGTGCGTGCGCTCCCCCAGCCTCACCAGAACCGGCTTATCGATGCGGGGCATGGCTTTTCTAGTGCCCTCCTTCAACGACCTGGACGACCTGCCCGAAGTGCAAGCATTCTTCCTCGAGACGTTCCGCTGGCGCCCGGGCGCGCCCGGCGGCCTGCAGCACCGCGCGACGAAGGAGATCGTCTACGTACGTCCCGTGCCCGTCCTTCCCTTCGCGTCTCACGTCCCGCTTCTCCCGCGCGCACCCCTATCTCCCTCCCTCGCTCTATTGTCTTCGCGCTGACAGCAAGGCTATCGCATCCCCGCGGGCGCCACCGTAATCGGGAACCACTGGTGCGTGTCTGCCCCCCCGCGCGCGTGCCGGCGACCCATGCTCATCCCGCCTGCAGGTCGATTGGCCGCGACCCTGCGCTCTTTCCGGATGGGAACACGTTCCGCCCGGAGCGCTGGCTCGACGAGGACGGGCGCATTCGGACGGACCTCAGGTTCCCCAACTTCGGTTTTGGACGACGGTGCGTATTCGGCGTCTGTGCTTTGTGTGCTGCCCAAGCTGACTGCGCTGTTGCTGCTGCTCGTGTTCGCAGGGTGTGTCCTGGTTCCCCGGTCGCGCAAAGGTACGTGTACGCTCGCTAGGTCCTTGTGCAGCTGCTAATAATACGTGTGTACTGTGTAGGTCGCTGTACATCAACACCGCGTGCATCCTCTGGGCTTTCTCCATCTCGCAGGACCCGCTCCGCCCCATCGACACGCTCGCGATCGGCGAGGGCGTCACCGCGCACCCGCTGCCGTTCGTCGCGCGCTTTGCGCCGCGCCACAGCCCGGACATGATCAAGGCCCTGCTGGCGGAGGAGTCGTAAGGGGGGGCTGGTCGCGCGGACTGGGTGGGCACGCGCGGACGTGGTCGCATGCTCGTTGTGCTTGGCATCCAGGTTTGTTCGCATACTCGTGAGGCAACGGTGTTTCCTGTTTCCTGTTTCCTCGTGTTACGACTTTCACGCCCCCATGATGTCTCCGTTCCGGTGCTTCGTTCATTCTAAGGATCCGAAGATACCATCTCCCTTCATACACGCATACCACGAATGCCGGTAGCCAGTACTCAGTAGCCACTTCTTATGCCTGTTCGTATCCGTTTGTATACCAAATTTAGATGTGTCGCACTTGCACAGAACGGTCGACGTCCCCACTCAGGCTCTCCATTTCCCCCTTCGCGGAACAGGTATGAATCGACACCGCGGAGCGGAGAGACGTATGTCGCGCTCGGAGGGAACATGTCCAGTCTTCGTCGGACTCTTCTTTTTCTGCATGGGGGAGCGTGATAACGACTAGGAGCGGCGGCTTTCTGCTTGGCTGGGCTCTAGAGGCCTCTGAGGAAGACGCGTGACCATGTAGAGGGTACACGGTGTGACGTAACGCGTCAGACGCGGTCCGTGTGACAACTCGTGGAACGAGTCTTCGTCGAGCGTCATTAATTCATTACCTTCACCGAGAGAACGAGGCTCCCATAGCCAAATTCTCTCCCATTCAATACTTTCTCGAGGGCGAACCAGGTTCAAATGATTTGATATGTTTTTTATGCAGGTCTGTCCACGACACACGGCGGCGCATCGGCGGCGGCCTTACGAGCCAAGTTCAGCCAGGCCTTCGATAGCCAGAAGCAGGCCGCCGCGCGCGACGCCCACGACAGACGATCCCTTTGCAGCGAATCTAGACGCCACGGCACCCGCGTAGAACACCGGGCCCGCACGTCGCCTTGCAAGTTGGAACCTTCGTCGCCATTTCGGCCACGAAGGTACCAATGATGATTCTGCAGCTCCCAGGGACTTACTGGCACGTCCCACTCATTAATATTGACGGGCGCTCTGAGTTCTCACTTCTGTGGATCGGAAGAACTGTTGCTGGGTGCTGCCAGTGGGACTTACGTACGTGCATTCGAAGGTTCTTTCGATTCGTTCGACTTCGACGGTGGCTAACTTTGGGTCGAGTTTGGGAGCGTGGATTTCGATAGGCTTTGCGTTTGGGGTTCTGGAGGAGCGGATAGCGACATAGCCGGGTGCCAGTGGCTGCGCGCATGTCGCCGAAAGCCGTGGGCTGTGGGGCGGGCTATTTCAGGAGCAGGAGGGTGGGTCGTCAAGGGCGCGGGGGTTCAGAATCCCCTGTCTGACGAGATGTCGTCAGCGTCTGAAGTGAGCTTGTCGGACTGGTGGGTTCTATTCATGTGCATGTTGGCTTAGCCGGATGCGCTGTGGGAGGGCCCGCTTGGCAGGAAGGTGGAACGTTCTGTTGGGCGAATGAAGAAGTGCTTGTAAGTCTACTGCTTCGAATTTACGAAATAGCCGGTATTCCTCGGCTTTTTATTTGACAGATAAATCTACGATGAGCATGTTACGAGCATTCGATGGTCCGCGTCAAGCTTAGTCGCTAGTGCGCCGGCGAATACTGCGGGCGGAGCTTTTTTCCGGGTTTCTGGCGAGAAATGGACACCGGTTGTGCTTGATGCTGTGTGCATCTCGATAATTTGCCGTACGTCCAAGGAAGCCAAGAGGTCTTTCTTACTTGCAACGTTGAAATGCCGGACATCAAAGGATAGATAACCTTGAGACTGTCTTCCAAAGAATTGAAGCCCAGCGAGTAAAGAAGTTCAATGGAGTGCAAGCGCGATTCAGGACTATCCGAACGGTTCTTTACGGTACCCTCAGACAACTCCCAAAAGCGCGAATATGCATCTCTTTCGCCAGCAAACGCAGCTTTGCTCATCATAATCACACTTTCCCTTACAGCGGCGACAGACACCTCCAACAGCAAATCAGACAGGTATAAAGTGCACATTGCAACGGGGAGAAAATGTATGCAATTCCACGACCTCCCTCGCGTTCATATGCCCGCACTACCCCCACTCCAGCTCCATTAAGGCCTGCTGCAGCAACATAAAGCTGGGGATGGCGTAGTTCATCTATTTCACGGAGGGTAAGCCCCCCGCCCACTCCGCTCGGCGCGCACAAGGAGGAAAGCTCACGACGTACCTTTTACTCATAAGAAATGAAGCCGGACTTCATCTCCGGCGCTCGTTAAGTACGTTCATCATGTCGTTCGTGAATCTACAACCAGCGATCCTGATCAGCTCCGCCCCCGGGGCCCATCGTCATCACAGCAGCGTATTATATGTTTCACGTACGAAAGAGCGGCGCGCGGCGCTCACCAGGAGGGCCTCGCGTTAAATCGAGTGCTGCAGGCACAGCGCACAGCGACACCGAGTAGCCTCGGGGACGCTGTGACGAGGAAGACAGGCGCAGCTGCCCCGGACAGCCCTCCGAAAGAGCCCCACAAAACAGCCACCCACAGTGCCGGTGCCGGTGCGTCTGCCCTCCGTAATCATCAGCCATGCTCATGCTGAATCGAATCGAGACAGGACTCACACAGTCGGCCGCGCGGCGGCCGGCGCAGCGTTCCTTTTGGTCGGCAAGTACGACCGACAGCGCAGCGTTCGTGGTTGTCGAGTGACCCGAGCTGCCTCTCCACCCACACTGATACTGCGTTTCTCCCTGACCGTGCGAGGAGGATAGGAACGCGGCAGCAGAGTGGGAACGAAAGAGATGGCGCCGGAGCGGGCGTGGGCGTGCTGGGCACGCCGAATCGCTCTTTTATACCGTGCGCCCCGGCGGCTGATGGGTGGTGCTTGGTGCCCGGGCTGATGCTTGCTTTGTGGTTGGGTTGGCCTTTGTGCTTCCTGTACTTGCTGTCATCCTGATGTGGTGGTGGTGTTATCTCGTTTGATCTGGCTTGCTTTGTTACTTGCTCCGCGCTGTCCTTTGTGCTACGTACCGGATGTGTAATGCTATACGATGTTATCGCCCTTCTTGTCTTTGTTTATTTCGAAAGGCCTATGTTGTGAAAGAAGCGCGGAGTCTGTGTGGAGCTGCCTCAATGCACTGTGCATGGGCAGGTCTGATCCATGAGGCCAGGGTAGATGCGCGGCGCTGGGGTGATACGATAGCCACGAGGCGATGGTCGACAGAGCCAGGCATAAGGTCCGTCTGAAAGCGAGGTTGCATGGCGCGCAGGCTACGTCGCGCATACATAGTAGCAGATTAGAGTTACAAACATCTCTACTTACAATAGTAGACGGAGCGTCTACAAAACCTAGCCAAACACCAACACCCGGCATAAACGCCTCGAGTAGGTACGGGATCCTGGAGATTCCTAGACATCATCAGGGTACAACTGCGCACACAATCAGACTCCATGGTTCGCAGGCGTAGAAACGAAGCGAGTGCCCACCTTCCCAGGATTGAACAGCCCGAGCGGGTCAAGGGTATCCTTGAGCAGCTTCATCGTCTCCACCGTGCCCCGCCCGAGCTCGTTGATCAAGTACTTCTTCTTGCGAATCCCAACACCATGCTCGCCCGTGCCTAGCCATCCAAACGAAAAGTCAATACCATATCTTCACTGCGAGGTCGCGAGAAAAACAAGGGACGCACAGGTGCCATCGAGCTCAATCGCCTTCGCGACGATGCGGTCGTTGACGACGCGCAGGCGCGCCAGCTCCTCTGCGTCGCGGTGCATGACGACGGCGTGGAAGTTTCCTGCAGATAGCACCATAGAAATTGCACATTGCGAATGAGAATATAAGGGATCAGCATCTCATCAAGGCATATATGTGCGACAGGGACCCCGCACCGTCGCCGACATGCCCAAATATGAGCGCCGTCAGGCCCGCCTTCTTGAACTCCTCGTGCGCCATGTGCACCAGATCCGGGAGCTTCGACACCGGGACGCTACAGCCACCCACACGACCCAATCAGCACCCTGTCCAATAGTACCCACCAGCCAGAGCGAAAAATGAAATGAAACGCAAGACGCACCACGCGTCCAGCCCGTCCGGCCGCGCGCCCATCTTCTCCGCGAGGGCCATGCAGAACTCAAACGCGGCGCGGCGCTCCGCCCACAGGCCCTCCGCCTCCTTCGCGTCCTGCGCGAGCTCGTAGCTCGTCGCGCCGTGCTTCTGCGTGACCGCCTCGATGAGGCGCGACGTCGCGAGCATCTGCGCGTCGTCGCTGTCCTTCTTCGGAGAGGATGCAGAGGATGAGGACGGCAGCGAGGGCGCGCCTTGGATCTTGATGTACAGCGTGTCGCGCACGGGCCGCGGCGCGGTCGAGCGCAGGCCGGGCGAGTTGGCGAGGAGCGCCATGAAGTCGCGTTCGAGGAACTCGACGCATTCTGGTGCGAGAGCGGTCAGCTGCGGTCGAGGAAGGTGGAAGAGGCAGTGGGTGCGTACGAATGGATGCGCCGAGGTTGAGCACCTCGCCTGCAGCCTCCGTCGCATCGCGTAGGCTGGGGAATTGCACCACCGCAACAGTGGTGGGGAGTACCGGTGCGAGGCGGACCGTCACTAGAACGGGCCCAATGGGTCAGATACACGCATATACTAGGGGGGAAGACAAGCGCACCTTCGGTCACGATGCCGAGTGTGCCTTCGGCGCCGATGAAGAGCTTGCCAAGATCGGGGCCTACTGAGGATTTGCGTGCGCGCCGCCGGGTTTTGATGACTTCGCCGGAAGGAAGGACGACTGTCTGGATTTATTGGTCGTTGTTAGAAGTCGTGCGATGGTTCGTGGGAGGAATAAGTTGGTACCATGTTAAGGACCCATTCACCGCGCATGGTGCCGTAGCGCATGGCGTTCGCTGACACACAACGGTGAGGTGGATCCATAAGCACTTGGAGTGGGACTTACTGCCAGAGCAACCCGTACTAATCATGCCACCTATTGTCGCCCCGAGACCGGGATCTAGCTATTGTCGAAGTTTGGACAGATACTCTACGAAGCGGGTTCACTACTTACTGGGAAGAACAGAGGGATTCCTACAACGCGAATGTCAGCAAAGGTTCTATATAGTTCATAAGGGTCTCTTACCTTGGTCTTCAAGCGTAGCGTTGAGAACGTTCCAGGAGACACCCGCTTGAACGACTGCATCTGCATTTGCCTCTAGATGGTGTTCAAGTTCAATATACTGTCGTCGTCGCATACACAAAACACAGAATACGTACCATTGATCTCCAGAATCTGGTCCATCCCAGACAAGTCGATGCATATAGTCCCAACATCGCGCTGAATACCGCATATATGCGTCAACATTTTTCTGCCGAATATCAAAAGTAGGTGCATACCCCTGCGATACCGCCTTCCAGCGACGTCCCACCCGTGTACGGGACGATTGGTATCCGCTGCTCACGCGAGATGTTGACTACAGCGACGACGTCTTCTGTGCTGCGTACATGCACAACAGCCCTGTGAGGAACCAATTTCCCTGCAAGCCATATGTTTTAAGTACTGTCATCACGCCGAAATACCAAGCGAGGCGGACGTACCGGGCAATTCTCCAGCAGTCCCAAGCGCATACGATTCCCTCTCACCCTCATCCGTCGACACCAAGCCCGGTTCGGGAAGTGCAGCCCGCAGCTCGTTCAGCGCCTTCGCGAAGTCGGCGTCAGAGCCATACTGCGGCTTCTTTGCGTGCTCTGGCGTCGACGTTTTCTTTGCAGCGAATGGTGTGGACTCGCGCAGGTACTCGTACACAGCGATCCCGCCTAGACTGCCCGCGAGGAGACTCAAGAAGGCTGGTCCGCGAGATTGTGCTTGTGCTTGCGCTTGCCCGCCGGGCGCCTTGTCCGCGGAGAACGTCCTCCGTGCGACTCCACTCCTGGGCAGCCTAGGCGCGTACGCGCGCCGGGGAATTGTGCGGAGGCGAACGAGCAGCGACATGGTGGCCTGTCTGGTAAGCTGGAAGACGGCGCTATATACCCCGGCCCAGAGAGCACCGGGTCAAACGCTCTACCGAGCAGTATGAGTTATATTAGCCATTATGGCGTGTGAGACCGGCGAGACGAGTAAGGAAGGTGGACGGAGGAGATCAGAGCTGCATTTGTGCTGCATCACAGCAGGCTTCGCGGAGACGCAGCAGTGCCTGCGCCGTAAGTGGCCTTCATATCATTTCGTCTGCTCCTGCGAAACTGGGCCGCAGCGCCGTTGAAAGCTCGACGTCGACAAAAGCGTGTTGTCCGCAGCTGGTCGCAGTGCAGCTAGCGCGCTCGGTGGTGAGGCGGTGACGGCGTAGAAGTGGAAATTGCGCAATAATGTCGCGGATATAAGCTCGCGGCAAGTCCGAAGTCGTGGACGCGTGTACGGTCACGTAGAGCGAAACGCGTTACGTCACGCGTCCTGCTGACCCTGGCAAGTCACTGGCTCACACGGCCTCCTCTATCCCCACCATCATGATCTCCGCCATTATTCTCTACGCTCGACGGCCATTGGCGGCTTTCTTATGTCTTGCGGAATACTACGCGTCTCATGGATGAAGCTTGCTCTTACGAGACGGTTGCGCGCCTCGCATTCAAGCCAATGAAGTGGACAGCGCTAGCTGTGAAAGACGCGACGATCCATGTCCTAGTTCTCAGATACACGTTTCAGCGAGCATGATCTCCTGGCCAATATTACACGGAGATTTAAGACCAGGTACGTTGATATTCATCATGCTCTTCATATGATCTATGTCCATTATTCGATACGATCGAGCGAGGGCACTGAGGCGTGTTCAAAGAGTCTTTCAACGAGCGTCAGCCGACGACGGCGTTACAGTCATACCGATACAGAGTGAAAGGAACGTAAGGTAAAGGGTGGAGCTACTGCTAAAGAATGAAAGGTACGTCCCAAAGGCAACAAAGAAAGACGGACGTCGTCGCGTCTGCTTAAAATGCCACCGCGCCCACCGGGAACGCCGCCTCGTCCGCTAGGGACGTTGCCCTCCCCAAGCTGAGCTGGTCTCGTAGGTTCTCATGATCTCGGGTGACTCCAGCGCGGATATCAGACCGTGGAGTACTTTATCTGGGTGATAATTACAGCCAATCAGTAAGAAGACAGCACTGAATGCAGCTCCAACAGATACACACCGGTCGTCGAGGGTTTGAAGGAAGAAAACGAAGACTTGTGGAAGGATGTCGAGGCATTGACAGCACGGAACGAAGAGCTGGAGGCGAGTGTTCATTGGTTTCCCCATTGCTGGTGGATGGAGTTGTCCTAGGTGAAGGCTAGGTGCGTGGTCAGCTTCATGCCCTCAGAATTACAGGCCGAAGGGACTCACTTTACGACTGATACCAGGACTCCATATGCGGTATGATGGTGGAAAGGATGTATCGGCTGGGAACCCCAACCCCACCTTGAGACTCGACAGGTTGAATGTGAAGCGGGTTGTCGAATGTCAAGGTGGAAGTCGGCTGTTGTTCTCAGCGTCCTGAAGGTAGATGGGCGACGCAGAATGCAGAGTTTTGACGCTTGTGTGCTTTGATTTATATGGTTGGATCGAATACGGACGCAAAGGAAGTGTTTTGTTCATGGTAAGCGAAAGGGTTTCTTTGCTGTCTTTCGCGTTCGCTCCTTTGGTTGCTTGTGGCTCGAATGAAGCTTTTGGCTTTCAACCTAACAACGATTGCCTTCAGGGAGTTGAAAGCGCGCTGGCATTGCTTTCGCAGTCCAAACAGCGCTTTTCGTCTTTTGATTCAAAAAGGTGCTTTTCACGCGTTTGAGGGCGATCAAAAATGGGCGACGACTGGGACAATCGCCGCCATCTTCCCTTCCCCCAGTGTTCCATCAAGTCTGCTTTATCGGGCTGTCAAAATGGCTAACAAGTCCCAGAGCCGATATGGTGGGCTAACCACACTTGCGACGGCTGCTGCCTGAGATCCTTATGGACTACTCCCTTGTGAAAGGGTAAGCTGTACATTATCATGCGTCCCGGAGCGTACCGTATGTGCGTTGCTTTCACGGCTAACTAGCTATAGGTCCAACTTATATTCAGATGTGGAGAAGGCGAAGAAAGTTCAACTTCGATTCTTCGACGGACCGAATGATAATCATAGTGAGTTTTGCAGTTTGACTGTTCGCTACAATTAGAACTAACACCAATTTCAAGAATAGCGCATGATTCACCGTCATTACACCTGCGAATCTCGCCTACCAGCTGAATAAACCGCATCGCATCGCATCCGCACCCTCGTGTCAAGCCCAAGACACCTTCCCCGCACCGCACCCGCTCACATGCACCCACCACCCACCTCTCGCATCGCACACATGGCCACCCGAGCCAGCACAACCGACCGCCCTGCCGCTTCGCACGGAGAATAAGCTTAAACCTCGGCCCCGGCGCCCGCCTGTCGCTCCAACAGCGTGCCACCTGACGACACGCGCCTCGCGTCTGCACGCATGCGCACCCACAGCAGCGGGTGCGGTCGTGCCCACCGAAGGCATGTCTTTCTCCGGCTGTTTCTCCAGCCACGCATGCCAAGTTGCCCGCGCGGCCGCCGGCGCGGGCACTGAAAATACGACGGCGGCCAGCGTGCGGTATATGAGAGCCAGCGGCCTCGCATGAAGCACAGTGTCGTTGACACACTTCTACACCGAACTGAACCAACCCAACCCAACAATGCTGCTCCCCGCCCTCGCCCTAACCTTCGCCCTCCCCCTCCTCCTGCCCCCACTCACCGCCGCCTCGCCTCTCACCCGGCGCCAAATCGACACCTCGTCGCACTGCGGCCAGTGGGACACCGTCGCGATCGCCGGCACGGCGTACACGCTCATCCTCGACCAGTGGGGCCTCGCGGGCGCGAGCGCCGGCTCGGACTGCGCGCGCGTCACGGGCGTGAGCGGCGGCGCGGTCGCGTGGGCGGCGAACTGGACGTGGACGGGCGGGACGGGCGTGAAGAGCTTTACGAATGTGGGCCTGGATGACGGGCTGAACGTGCAGGTGGGCCAGATCAGCGCGATGCCGGTGCGTTGTGCCTTCCTCCCTCCCCCCTCCCCCCCTTTCCAGTTCTTTTCGGACGCATCGTGTGTGGATACTGAGGCTGTGTGCGCGGATTGGATGCGGACGCGGATTGGATGCGAACAGACGACGTGGAAATGGAGCCAGAAGACCTCGGGCAGCGCCAAAGTTGTCGCAGACGTCGCGTACGACCTGTTCACCTCGCCGACGCCCGGCGGGAGCGCGGCGAACGAGATCATGGTGTGGCTCGCGAACTACAACGCCGGGCCCATCTCCGCGACGTACGACGCGTCGGGGCAGCCCGTGCCCGTCGCGAGCGCGGTCGCGCTCTCCGGGCAGACCTGGTGCGTTCGCGTCATGTGTGGTGCGGGAAAGGCGGCTGGCTGACGGCGGTGGGCGGCAGGAACTTGTACTCGGGCTCGAACGGCGCGAATAACGTGTTCTCGTTCCTCCCCGCGAGCGGCAATCCGGTGACGAGCTTCACGGGCGATATCAACGATTTCCTCAAGGTCTGCAGTGCCTTCGCAGTACCTCCGATAACGTAGCTATGCTGATTTTTTCGCTGGCCGCTAGTACCTGTCTGCGAACCAGGGTCTGCCCACCTCGCAGTACCTCACCACGGCGCAGGCGGGGACGGAGGCGACGTCGGGGAGTGCAACGCTGACTACGTGAGTTTTGATTATTCGGCTCTGTGCTGCAGGTGGGGTAATATGGATTCTGACTGATATATTATTTGTGGATAGGACGAGTTATAGCCTGAGTATTCAGTAAGGGAAGGATAGGGCGGTACGATTATACTGGGTTGCTGCGAGGAATTAGTTCGTCTGAAGTCGTTCCGGTCTTGTTATTCTGGATTATTGAACGATATAGTGCCATCTGCGAGATTGGATTTTTACCGCCTCGGGCTTCTGCGCCCGGAAATGTCGATGTATGCGACGGACTCGCGCCTTGGAGATGATCTATCAAAGGAAAAAAAGTCAGATACCTCGAAGAGAGAAGCGAGTCGCGAATTCGCTCACTTCAAACCCGTCCTCTTCTTAAACTTTACAATAGAAGACGAGTCCACGGCACAAAAAGCGGACCATCGGCAGGAACGCGTCAACGTCTGCGTTGCACCGCGCGCCGGCGAATGCTCGTCGGCAGCGCTATCCGCCAAAAGCTCCAAGTCAGCACAGACCACACTCCCGCCCAACCGAAAAAGCATTGGGGCCGTATTTGCACCAGGAAAGAATAGCCCCGCACTCGGAAGACGGGGCGGTGAGCGGGATTCCGCGGCACTCGTAGCCGGCTGTCTCGCATAGGGCGACGATCTGCTTAGGAGATGGCAGGTTCGCGGGATGGCTTCTGAGAAGTAGGTCGGGGACTCGGGGTGATGGCCACTGGTAAGAGGGTGTCAGCAGTGTGGTAGTTTGTAGGAAGTGAGGTGATGAAAAGGGACGTACTTTGGGTGAGAAGGTACCGAGCAAGTCGGCGCGATGAGAGCGACGCAAGAGGAGTTTCAGCGAGTGGATGTCTTGTAATGGACTCGAAGGAGTCTTTTTCCATTTTACGGAGACACTCGTCCAGACCCGTCCCAGCAACGCACGGGTTCCCTAGAATAAAAGATACTCTAGATGGCTTGGTCGCATGGTGTCGAAACGATGGTGATGGTTGGGTTAGGTTCACCATGTGTTCCCCGCGCAACCTTTCCAGCCATCCGATGAATACACTTTTCCCTGATGCACAATCACTGACAGTCTAATATACACTTCAAACATCTCTCACAATTACGACGAACGACATCCTCTAAACACCGCTCAAATGATCATCGCCGGATCTACATGCTCCTCGCCAACCTGCCTTCGCGCCTTATCCGTCCCCGCGGGCGCCGTCACCGTCGCGCGCTCGTAATCTGCATCCTGGCCCCGACTGCGCTCCTGTCCCTGGTCCTGCTTCTCGCCCGGCTCCGCGAACGGGTTGTTTGCGGCCTGGTCACAAGACGCGCATTAGGTCTGCGTGTATAAGAAAAGATAGGAAGAGACGAAACACACATCCTGCTCCGCCTGCTCCTTGCGCTTCAGCTGTCCCGAGCGCAGCTCGCGCCCATGCTCGACCAGCTCCGGGTTCTTCTTCACCTTGCCCAGCGCCTGCTCCTTCAGGCCCGTAATCTTGTCGCCGACACCCTGTACCAAGCAAATTGAACACCCCATCTCCACACACCATATCGGCAAGGATAACGAGACGAGACGTACCGCGCCGCTCTCGCCATAGTGCGGCCCATAGCCGACCTTGCCGGCGTGCCGCTGCGGGGGGTACGCAGAGTTGTCGGACCCGGCACCTGCGGCGGAGCTGTGCGTGTCGAGGCCGGTGTCGGTGCCGGGTGTGCTGCCGCCGTGCACGGCACGCGTGGATAGGTTGTCGCGCTCGGGCACGACGTCGCGCGCGGGGCGGAAGCTCTGGCCGTGCAGCTGTCCTTGCGACTGCGAGGGCGACTGCGTTTGCGTTTGCGGGTAGTCGGACTGTTGGGAAGACATGTTGCAGAGTGGTTTGGGGTTTTGTTGGTGGGATTGGATGTGGTGGAAGTATTTAGTGTGATTTGTAGAGAAAAATAGGAGACGGCTCGGAGAGCACTATTTATTGTGGCTGCTGGGGGAGGCGTGGGGAGGCCCGGATGACGTACCGAGGGGAGGTGCATCGTCATGGATATCCGTCACCTATGTGTTGCGGAGGCGGAGACTGTCACCGGGTGAGTGACGCCCTCGAGTTTCCAAAGCGCGGGATGTTGTGCCAGTATGCTCCGCACGCGTCATGCATCGTGGGCGCGGATACCTAGTTGCCCATACGAGTGTATATTTTGGACTCTTGTGGCGTGTATAGTACAAGATAAGGCGTCCGGCGAATGTTCTCAGGTGGCTTTGTGGATGCTAGACCTGTAGGTTCGTGCGTATGGTGAGGGACATCGGATCAGCGTAGCGTTAGTGAGGTCCGTGGTCTGACGTCATCCTGCTTGACGACAAAATGCTGTATTTCACCTGGAGAAATGGGTTCATTAATCCTGTATCATAGCGGCTTGACGTGCATAGAAATGTCAGCGGTACTTATTGCGGAGGTTATGGCAGTGAGCAAGAGTGTACCTCGCGCACGGTGCTGTTGAGATGAAAGTCCCCGGCCCGGACGGTACCGGCCGGCAAGCGCCGAGCTACCGGTTCCAGAGGTAATTAATGCCAGCCATGCTCTGCTATTGCGTCTCTTCTTTCTCTTTCTCCTCCGATGAGCCAGGACTACGTCGAATGCTCTGTATACGACCCCACGCTTCTACTTGCCGACTTATCGCCAGATCGATACACGCATACGCCATGCCGCCCAAGCATTCGCCTCCGGAAGTCACCGTGACTCATATATCGACCTGAAGCTGTGGACATTCCGGCTCCTCTCCAGTTGGATGGTGCACAGGTGCAGAGGCGTCTCAGGCGTGTGTTATGCAGACGAAACCGGGTATGTGTGTTGACGTGCGAGGCGTGAGACGTACATGTAGACCCGAGCATTCCGCGTGAATTTCTATTCCAGTCTCAGACCGTTGCCCTACATCGTGACGGTTGACGGCGTCTTGGAGGCGATGCTTGTCCTTCTCCCTTTGTGCTCCTCAATGCGCCCGGGCCTTGCTTCTGCATAAGACGACGGCTGACTTCCAGGCACACCATACTTACTGTCCTATTCTCCCACTTCGCCCACTTTCTCGAATCCAACCGCAGCAGCTGCTCGTATTCACGACGACCCGAGTCTCTGAATCACTGCCTCTCAATCCTACTCCACTCCTAGCATCGCTGGCAGGGTTGGTGCCAGCCATGCCACCAACAACATGCGCTCCACCCGCCTACGACCGAGGGCCCGACTCCTCCGCAGCAGCATCGCCCCCCATCGCGAGCGCCCATGGCCCGCCGCTCCCGACCGCCGACCTGCTCCCCACCGCGACGCACCTCCTCTCGCTCGCCGCGCACATCGACCCGCACCGGCCCCCGCGCGCCCGCACGCAGCACACGCTCGTCTACCTCGCGCTCTCCCTGCACCCGATCACACACGCACTACACTTCCCCGTCCCCCACGACCCCCGCAGCTTCACCGCGCTCCCATCCCGTACCCGCCCGTCCTACCCGCCGACCCGCACGCTCCTCCCGCTCATCGACGCCGCGCGCCTGCCCGCCGCCGCCCACGCGCGCGCGGCGGCCGTCGCAGCAATGCTCTGGCTCATCGCGCACCGGTACGACGCGGCGCTCGGCGCCGCGCTCGTGTCGACGGCAATCGAGGCCGGGCTGCTGCACGCGCGCATGGTGCTCAAGGAGCACGACGCCCCGGTGCCCGCGCCGCCCGCCGACACGTTCGCCGTGCTCCGCGCGGTCGCGCGCACGACGCGCGCGATCGTGCGCGCCATTCGACGGCGGCCGCGCGCGCGGCGGTGGGGCGCGTTCGCGTGTCTGTCGCTGGGGAGCGGGGACAACGATGATGATGAGGGGGACGATGGGGACGGGCCTGTCAGGCGCGGGGAGGAGAACGACGCGGTCGCCGGTGCGGAGGAGGTGCTGTTGAAGGAAGGACAGGCCGCGTACGACCCCGTGCGCCAGCCGTCCGCTGTGCTGCACCCGCAGGACGCGGTGCTCGTGCCCGCGACCAAGATGGCTGCGTTCGTGCTCGAGTGCATGATTGAGGACTTTGGCGTCGGCGTGCGCGCGCCCGGGCGGCCGTGTGGCGTGTACGTCCCGTGGGCGGCGCAGCTTCCGCTTCCAGGTGAGCTGGGGATCTTGTTCTTTGTGTGGTCCGTGATTTGGGCAGTGCTGATCGTGGATGGTTGCGGCGCGTAGTTGTCGAGCAACAGTATGCGGTGGATCCGGGTGTGCCGAGGATGGAGATGGTTGAGTCTGAGGCTCAGATGGCGACGAGGAGTCAATGATGGATAGACTGGCTCAAAATGGCTATCGTATGTTGCTTGTACCTGTACTGTACTTGTAGCCTGTATTCTATGTCGCATCCTTTTTCTGGATTTATGCATACATATTTACAATACAGCTTCAACATAATGTTGTGCGATGGGAGGCTTCGGGCGGCGGAGTACGGTCGTACTCTAGGCCATTCTTCTTCTTTACAAGTGCTGGCATACGATACATATGGCACATAGTCATAGAGAAGTCGAAATAGGGTTGTCTTTCGAGAACTAGCGAGCATGGGGACAGCTGCGCAATCTAAGACTCGTGGGCACAGATGCAATTGACCGGTATGCTACGCGCACCTCACCCCTTGCGTCCCCTTGTCGCCTCGAAGCTAGTAAGGGACGCCAAAAGCACAACTCGCCGCCAATGACGCGCTCTTTCATCCGCTCACATTTCGCCACCACCGATGTCGAGATACCTCAGACTAGACGACGTCGGGGTGCGCATTGGGAAACTGGTCAGCCCGGATGCGCTCAAGGGGCAGGGGCCACCAGAACGGCGTGTAGAAGACCTCCGCGTCCGCCTCGCCTGGACCATTGCATATCTCCCAGACCCGCAAACGCAAAGGCCCCCTCGTGTTGCAGCCGCGCCCACTCCACTGGCATGGACGTCTGCTGAATGGCGCGTCCTGGGGTACTCGCGCACTCGCGCACTCACGCACGGTACTGAAGGCACCGGTCGCGCCGCATCGCTGCCTTGACCACCAGCACGCAGGGTTATGCCTGAGACTCGCCATCCGCGTCCGACATCATGTGCGGCCGCGGGTGGCGCAGCAGGACGTCGCGCGAGAGGGGGAGAGCAGACGATCGTCCGGAAATCTGAACTTCAGCTTCCAGCCGGCGTCGCTGCGGGGGGAACCATGGCACTTGAACGTGAAGTGAAGGCGTCGGCATCGAGTTTCGTTTCTAGATGTGCGTACTTATAGAAGAGGATATCAGCACGCGGCCTTGGTCGTATATGTTATACAAAAAAAGCATCCCCACCGATGCGGGCTGAGAGGGGGCGCCTGCGTAGCAGGAAAAGGCCTCTTCCGTAGAGGCGCTAGCGCTGGATGTCGACTAGGAGATGGTCGGGGAGACAACATCCTCCTTGGTGACAGTGTTATCGTGAGACCTAGAAAAGCGTATAAACTGCTCGACAATTTCAAGAGAAAGCACTGAGGGAAGAAAGGTGGTAAGTTTCATAGGGTGACCGTGGTGAAAAGGAGACAGACTGTTGTGCGATTCGAAAGGACGGGAGCGAACCTAATTTGATCTTGGAAAGATGGCCTCTATGGTGTGCCTTTTTCCTGGAAGTACGTCTAATAAACCACGCTGTGTAACGTACCTGAGAAATAATAAGGGAGAGACGGGACGGGTAGGCGGATGAATATGGACGTCTGAGGGGTAGCGGCGAGTGAGCCCCCCTTCATCGCGTATAGATTCCCTCTCAGGTGGAAGCTAACCAAATTCGAATCTAGTTGCACGGAACAAACTCGAGGAGACTCACGGTGAAGAATATGAAGAGCGGTCTAAGGTCGCGCGAGGCAACAGCCTCAATGAACCTATATTGAGTCGCGATGATAAAGAAGGTGACTCGTCGATTCTCCATGCTGTATCGTCCTCCTAGACGTATATACGTACGTACTTGCGGTGTCTGTGGCGTACAGCTTCACCAGAAATATGAGTTGCGGGGACGATAAGGGGGTTCGGGCGTGTGCGCGGTGGTGATGGGAGATTGCCGAGATGCAAAGGGGGCGGGCATGTGATCAGATGGCGGGGCACTGGGCAGAGCAAGCAGAGCAGCGCCTCCATCATTCTCGCCCCGCCAACACCTACTTCAACCCCTCCCTGCCCCCCACCAGCATACCCACCCCCATCCACCACATACCATGGCTGACCAACTGGTGCGTATTCCCCGCCCGCGCACACGAGCGCGCCGTGCGCGTGCGATCTTGGACGGACAATTTGCGTTGCTGACCTCCCTGTGTTTCTTTTCTTGCATGCTCTCAATCTACCCTCTCCCTGCATGACCACGTCACTCTCATATCCTCAAACCGACCCTGGCGACTTTTCTTCGCTCTGTTGTGTTGGGAATCCCGTAGTCTGAAGGTACGCAGTCCCGCTTTGCGCCCAACCGTGATCTGCAGCGCTGACGGGCCCTGTTGCCATTGCGACCCCACCCCACAGAGCAAATCTCTGGTATGTTCTGCACGCACGCGCGCTGCCGTCACCGTGACGTTCGTCTCATCCACGCGATCCACAGAGTTCAAGGAGGCATTCTCGCTGTTCGATAAGGGTGCGTGTCTCCTCATGCACGTTCTATATTTGCATCACACTAACAGCGCTCTTTGCACTGCTGTCCCATCTCTGTCGCTGTCTTCGTCGTCATCCTCACTCCATCCCATCTTTCTGCAGACGGCGATGGCACGATCACCACGAAGGAGCTCGGCACGGTGATGCGCTCGCTCGGGCAGAACCCGACCGAGGCGGAGCTGCAGGACATGATCAACGAGGTCGACGTGGACGGCAACGGCACGATCGACTTCCCCGAGTTCCTCACCATGATGGCGCGCAAGATGCGCGACACGGACTCCGAGGAGGAGATCAAGGAGGCGTTCAAGGTGTTCGACAAGGACGGCAACGGCTACATCTCTGCCGCCGAGTTGCGGCACGTCATGACGAATCTCGGTGCGTCCTGTCTTCTTTGGTTGCTCGTGCACGCCTGCCTGCTCGAGTTGCGCGATATGCTGTTTTGGGACAAGGCTGATCATGTTGTGTAGGCGAGAAGCTGTCTGACACGGAGGTTGATGAAATGATCCGCGAGGCGGACGTCGATGGCGACGGTCAGATCAACTACGATGGTGCGCTCTCCTCTGCATCCTCTCTCCCCTATAAAAACTAACGAGCGGCCTTCTCTCGCCTCGTCTGCAGAGTTCGTCAAGGTCCGTATACATTCGCCCAATCACATCCGCATCATATCTAATCTATATCTAATCTCATCTAGATGATGCTCTCGAAGTAATCCCGACCATCCCCCGCCCGCATCCCCCACCCCCAGTTCCAATCCCAGTTCCCGTGTCGTCCCAGTCCCCGTCCCCGTAGCGTGCCGTGCTGTGAAAGAAGAATTTGATGGAGCCAATGCATAACCAATATATAGCCTCCGAGTGTACCCGAAATACGGACGTTTTTCTCCTGCGTCGAGGGCTGCGTGTGTACCGTTTGAATATCCTCCTTCTTCATTTGTCCTGCTATTCCAGTTCTGCTTCTTGAGCTCCACCTGCAGGATCCCGATCGCGTTACCGTTGGACGTTGATGCCGAATGAGCACCCGCCCTGCGCGCCTCGACGTGCACTTACTCATTGCCCGAGCTCGAGTCAAGAACCAAGAACCATTGACATGATCGTCGGTGTCGCGTTCGTGTCAATGCGCGCGGGTTTCAGAACGCGCCACGCACGCCTTCTGAATCTCTGCTTCGCGCGGGGCGATCGATCAGATTCATAAGTATATTGCAATGGCGGCTGATCTTTGGACTCGTCTGCGACCGTGCATGCTGCGCGGTGGTCAGCCAGGCGATGCAGGGTCGCAAATGGCAGCCTTACATAGAGCGCCCCGGGTCTCGCCGATGGCGCTTAGCGGTAGCACGCGGAGGGCGCACCACACAGGAGGTCGGCTTCACAGAATGTTGCCGCTCCGCCTCTGCTCATTGAAGCTGTCGCTGGCGCCCTGGAGTCCGAGGAGTGTTTCGTGTTTTTGGAATTCATTGATTTTCTCAGTCAGCAGCTCCAGATTTCCAGCCTGGTCGCCTCGCGTATACGTATGTTCGAGTCAGGGAGACAGCTGAGATGAGCCGGCGCCAATGTCCTCGGAGGAGGAGCAGGGGGAGAAGCGGGTGGTGTGCTGCGGGGTGCATGAGACTCGCCGGGCGGATTGCTAATACGATGCATTGCGATTGCTAACACACAGTGATACTTTGGATCAATGAGGGGAGGGAGCGGTGGCCACTCAAGCTATAGCGCTGGGTCTGCGCCCGCAGGCAGGCGGCGGGGGGCGGATGTGCGTGCGGGGCGGATGTATATAAGGGGTGGGGACGGGACGTACCGACAGCGACATACAAGTCGAACATCGAACTTGCGCCTAGCATCTAACATCTAACAGCCAACACCTCTCCAATATCATGACCACCACTCGCCCCCCTCTCCCGCCCTTCACGCACGAGAGCGCTACCGGTAAGCCCCTCCTTCTCCCTCCCTCGCCCACCTTCACCCGCCGGTACTAACGCTAACGGCGCACGCACAGTGAAAGTGAAAGCAGCGCAGAAGCTCTGGAACACGACGGACCCGGCCAAGGTCTCGCTCGCGTACACCGAGGACTCGATCTGGCGCAACCGCGACCAGTTCGTGCGCGGGCGCGCGGCGGTCGTCGACCTGCTCACGAAGAAGTGGCAGCGCGAGACGCGGTACAAGTGCGCCTTCTCTCCTTCCTCTCTACCCGCTCTTTTTCCTTTCTAAATCGTTCTGTGCCCGCAGGCTGCGCAAGGAGCTGTTTGCGTTCACGGACAACAAGATCGCGGTGCAGTTCTGGTACGAGTTCTACGACGAGGCGGACAAGTCGTGGTACCGCTGCTACGGGCTCGGTCAGTCTTCCTCGAGCCCTTTCCCCACCGCCCTTTGCAGACAGGCCTATGCGATGAAATGGAGCTAATATGGCGCACAGAGGACTGGACGTTCAATCCCGACGGGCTCATGCGCAAGCGCCAGATGAGCGGGAACAACGTCAAGATCGCGGAGAATGAGCGCTGGTTCGCGGACGGCGCGACGGACGAGGATGTGGATAAGGTGAATATCACCGAGGCGCACTGGTGAATGATGCAGTTGCGTGATGAGCCTAGATATGGGGTCGGAGGCAAAATGTCGCGTGTATTATCACAAGGACAATCGAAGCCTATAATTCGGATTGTTCTACGCCGTACACGAGGAAATATTCTGTTTCCACCTTGCCTGACACTCACGCTGATTGACAGCTTTGTCGTGCCATGAGACGTTCTGAGCTGCCTTCTCCCTGCGACACATATAAATGTATATTGAATGCATAAGGTGTAGGAGCACGTCAAGTCGGGTAGTCAGGATGCCTAAGAGAAGCTTGAGTCTGAAGTCAACAAATCAGGATATCACGTCTACCGGTCGTTGTGGTATCCCGTTAGAAGCCAATATATCTAATAAACACACGGGTATAATCTTCCTAACAAGAAACATCAATATGCGGCCTCCTCGAAGCCAGCTGTGGTCAGAGGGATTCACGGGTGCCCAGCAAATTAGCACTCCCGCGCCGGCTCGGCGCCGCAGACTTCCTGCCGCCCAGCGGCGTTGCGGTTGACTCGGCTGGCATAGGGCTAGCAGGCGGGCTCTGCGCTGGGCTCGTGGCCAGGGACGTGATGTCCCAGCTGCCCAGTGCGAAGTTGTCCACGAGCTGCGTGAGAATCTTGTGTGTGAGCCTCGTGCGCGGGACGAGGGCGACTGTCTGCGTCTGTAAGAGGGCGCTAGGCTGCTTCTTCACGTCGTATAGATATCGCTGCGCCCCGTCGTCGTCGCCGTCGCCGTCATCGCTACCACCGCCACCGACCGCCAGCAGCACACGATTCGGCAAGTTCATGACGTCGTCGTCGTGCAGGAACTCCTCCGCCAGCGCCTCCGATCCACCACGCGCAACCATCGGGTGTGGGTGCGGGGGTATCTGCGCTGCCAGCTCGCCGATCGCCTCTGGGAGAGTGCAGAGGATCTGGTACACGGGCGCGAGGCTCTCAGGCTTCTTGTCGGCAGCAGCCACCGGTGTCCCCTCTATCTGCACCCGCGTAAGCCCCGCCTCGACCGCCCCGGACACGAGAGACGCCACCTGCGACTCTGGGAGGCGCCGGCCGATCACGAGCAGCAGCGCAAGCATCGTGCGCGCGCGTTGGAGCGCGTAGGTCGACGGCGAGCCGTCGACGAGCAGCTTCTCGGGGAGCAGGTCGAGGTCGGGGAAGCGTGCCAGGATCAAGCTGTATCGCTTGCCCTCAGGCTGGTCGGGGGCCCACCGGGGCTCATCCAGGGTATGCTCGAGGATAGGGTGGAGCGCGAGCGCGAAGTAGACGAGCAGCCGCCGGCTGCGCGGGCTCGTGAGCTGCTGGTACTGGCCACAGCGGCTGCGAACGTGCTGCAAGAGGGTCGCATGGGCCGCATTCCGAGAGGACTGAGGCGCAGTAGATTTTCTAGTTTCTCCGCTGTCGACAGTCGGTGCGGGAGGGCGGTAGATGGCGGTCGTGCCATTAAGAAGCTGAGTGAACGCTGTCTTTGTGCTCGCACTGTCAGACAGCATGGAGTACAGCGAGTCTGATCTACCCGGAGGGTCATCACTTGATCCTGGCGGCGGGAAGACAAGGCTTGCTGGCTCGTTGAGAGCCGCAGACGTCATTTGCGGGTCCGTTACGGGACTCGGGGGTTCCACCTCCACCTCCGTGGTGCTCGGTGCATTGGGGTGCAACGTAGCCGTGCCCTTCTCTGGAATAGGCGAGAGTGGAGCCGGAGGGGAGTTCGAGGAGGATTCAGCAGCAGGCTCTCCCCTCTCGGTGGACGTCTTCGGTGCATGGGAATGAGATACCCTGGCTTGTTTCGCGGAAACCTCAGAGGAGTGTGATCTTGTGAAACCTGGTCGGGCCGGCGCATCTGAGGCTCCGTCAAGATTATTCAAAAAAACGAATTGTTCCGTGGAAGTGCCGGGTGGCGCTGGTGTGTGAAATAGTTGCAAAGGATCTGACATGGAGGCCCCGCCCTGTGATCCTGCGTTGTCCGCAGCCATCAAAGACTCGGCTGGTGTTCCAGAAGGTGATTTCGTCGGCTTAAATATCCCAATCACCCTGCTACTTAAACGCCTCCCCACTTTTTTCTTCCGCGAGGGATGCTGGGTTTTGTCGTCGTTTTTCGGCTGCGTGTTCCTTAAGATCAAGCCATCTGGGAATGGGCACTGTCAACTGTGTGTCAAGGGGAAAGTTGCATGAATACTCACTGGGCTGGGGTAAGAACCCATTCCAGCACGCATTGTCACGGAGTTCGTGGATGTTGGTGACGCGGTTTCCGACGAATAGGTGGCTGACGAACCACTCCATCAACAGCTTTGTTACAGAATTCACGGGTCTGATGATCTCGAAGCCCTGCGAGTAGAGGAGTATGGAAGGGGCCTCCGTCACGTCGTATTGCAGGCATCCATCACCGCCGAGCAGATTCTCGAGCGAAGGTGTCAACGCGTGTGATGCGGAGTTGGTCGAAATTCGCGAGCGCGTTGCATTGAGGACGGTATTGAGTGATTCGGGGAGGGGCGTCAGCAGAATCTCCGCAAGGTCTTTCATGAATTCCTGGTAGTTCCCTATGTACCTCCCTTGCGGCAACCCCGAGGCGACAGCCTGGCTGACGAGAGCGACGATGTCTGGCTTCTGCTGCATATTCAGGGTTTGCACGATTACCCAAAGCGTGAGGATCATGATCTTCGCTCGCAGCCCGACCGACCCATAAAGTGTGACATCGTACAGGACCGCTAAATCCTTCGGATATTTCCAGAGGTTGCAATAATCAAGACTTTCAAGCTTCGGCTCGACCGGTGTAGGCGGACGGCTGTATTTGAGAGCGGGGTGGCTGGCTAAGGCCTCGTACACATCTTTCTTTTGCTGATCTAGCCCCACTGCGTGTCGAGCCCTCGAAGTGGGCGCAGTGGAAGTGTCGGAGATGGTGTTAGAAGCCATGGGTCCCAATGCTGCTGTTGCTGAGACTTGTAATAACGGGATCACTCTTGGCTCGATGAAAAAGATGGATACTGCGCACCGGAATGGTTCGTACGAATGCGTCCGGCGGAGGGTTGTGGACAACGAAAACAGGTGTGGAAAATGTACAAGCCGGTGACGGTGATGAAAGAAGGTAAGATAAGGGAACCTGTGTTGTATGCGTGTGCGATGAGGAGACTTGATGATCAACCCTTTTCCGGGAAAGGCGGCAGGAGAAGGGAAGGGCGTCGTAACCTAGTATAAGGTGGCCTGCGAGTCGGTACCAATCGCAACAGAGGAGAGGGATAATTCTACACGAAAGTAGCAGATATCGTGGGCCGCGGCATCGACGTAGCGCAGAAACGACAAGAGAGGCTCTTCCGCCTCAGCCCCTGTCACATCTCACGCCATTGTACTGCATCTGATGGAATACACTTCCTTTTAGGAAGACGGAAACCTGAGATACGTCGGAATATTGTACTTCTGAATGTATTTTGATAGGTCGAGAACAGGCAGATGCTAAATGCAGTACTCACAGGATAGCCGCTGGAAAACGGAAAGAAGGCGGAACACATATATAGCATCACACAGCCTAGGTGTGCTATCATTGGATCCATATTTCCTGATTTCTAGAGATGAATCATCCGTAGCACCTCCCTGAGCTTTGTATTGTGATGAGATTGGCTGGTGGTTGACTTACATGAGGCGGAGTGACAATCATCGGAAGTTTAAGCGAGAAAGATACGAGTGTTCTGTCCTTTAGCAGAATACGTAGCATTCAGAGGTTGTTAGCGGCAGCTGGTCGTTTACGCGAGATTGCGCCAACGTGTCAAGTCAAAGGCGAGGTACGCGCGGCGGCTGCCGCTGCCTTGAATACCGGCCGCCGGCCACGCGTCAGATGTTATGGAGGGATGACATGACTATTGTACACATTTCCATGTCTGCCACACCATGATAAATATACCTCCTTATACCGGAGACAGAATGGTATTTCAAGGTCTCCGACCTACAAGCACCTATGATGGAACTTTGAATAGTAATGTTCACATTGGTTCGCTTTCAATGGCGACTCGGAGACTAACTCGAAATTGAACATTGTGAACAGGTCTGACCATACGACCAAAATGACTGATTACTATGCATGTGTGGAGCCGCTGCCGGCGATTGTAGAAGTACATCGAAGTGATTTGAAGTAATGCAGCACGAAGGCTGGCATGGACGGGACAGCTCTATCTTATAAACAACATGAATCTGTATCCTCTGTAATCATCATCATCTATGATCTGTTCGCAATAGCTCTGTCCTTGAATTCTTCCAATGTTGATTCCCTCGTCCTGAACAGACTAGTCTCATCAAAAGTAGAGGAAGGTAGGAATCTCCGGCAGCTTAC
Source organism: Dentipellis sp. KUC8613 (assembly GCA_002286715.1). Classification (NCBI taxonomy): domain Eukaryota; kingdom Fungi; phylum Basidiomycota; class Agaricomycetes; order Russulales; family Hericiaceae; genus Dentipellis; species Dentipellis sp. KUC8613. Next base: position 169,824 of record NSJX01000017.1, read on the forward strand.
GTTCTTTTCCTGGATAGACCGTACTTTGAGCCAGCTCTGTTCAGCGGTGGACCTACAAGTAGTCATAACTCATGAAATCACACAAGAATCATACGGGATATTGCTGTACTTGCCTGGGGGAAAGAACGCATTCCAACAACGGTCGTTATCATGGTCCTCTACCCTGTCGATCCGTTTCCCAATGGATAGCTTCTCGGTAAACCACAGAAGTGTGAGGTGCGAGGGAAGGTTCTTAGGAGCGATAATAGGGCTCATCGGAACTTCAGCTTTCTGATCAGTGAGCAGGAGACTCTGCGCTGCGCACGCGTCGTAGACGATCGTCCTTGTGCCGACGAAGGAGCTATTGAAAGACTCTTCGAACTCTTCAAAGTTGAACAGCTTGTGTGTGTGTTCTGAACGCAGTTCTTCGAGAATCTTCTTCACACGGGACGGGAGTGGTGTCCGTAAGGTGTCTGCGAACCTGTCGACGAACATCTGAAGATCACCAATCCGGTACCTCGGTTCTTCTTCCAGGCTCATCTCGAGTGCTGTGCTAATGAGTTGGCGACAGTCCGATTTGGTCGCCTTCGTTTCGTGCGCGATTATCCATAGCGCCAGCATTATTATCTTCGCCCTCGCCCCAGGTTCCGCCAAAGCAGACGCGTCGAAGAATATCCTTTGCGAGGGATAAAGCATCTGTGTATCGGACCCCTTCGAATGATCGAAGCGCTGCCATGGTGGGTTCCACGGCTGAAGCGGCTTGACGTGGTTCAGCGCAGGATGCTTCGCCAGTATTTCGTATGCATCGGATTTGAGAGTTTCCCATTCGTTCTTCCGCTTTTGACGCTTGTGAACGATACCGGAGAAAATGCTGTGCAGTTCATGGATGACCTGGCCCAGTCCTTTGAGGCTGAAAGACATCTAAAAATAATGGAAGTGATTTTTGGTGTCAGGGTGGGCACGGCTTGATCTTCGAGCACGAGTAGACGCACCTGCGACTTTCCAGTTCTGTGCGATAAGCGTTAGACAACGACACGTAGCCTTCCGGCAGGAGCGAGCTGGACGGCAGCCAATGAGTCGTTGATACACGAACGTATATCGATGATAAAGATACCTACGGTGAGGGAAAACAAATGGACAAGGAACTGCCGACCGTACGGTTAACGATGAGGTCGTGAAGAGCCTGGAGGCTTGTCAGAAGGAGACAAGCTTCGGCAGCCTAGCGGAGGAAGGGAGCATGTAGTGTATCGGGAGTCTGAGGGAATGGGAAAGAGCAGTGAAGAGTGCGCACGGACACATCGACATCGGAACAAGAAGGTCGGAGTATTTGTCGTATCACGTATGTACAGATAAGGCACCACATTGGAAAGATTGTTTCCTCTGTGCATGTCTATACGCTTTAGGAGACTTATGGTCAGATTTACATACCCACGAGCCAACAGGAGTAAGCGTACCTTGACGGATCTGTCACCTTTTCAAGCAGGAGCGCTGAAATCATGGGTAAACGTATGAATCGAAGCCGAAGACGTTGTTCGGAAATTGGTACCGTCGCGGAGTATGGGTAACATCTCGCCAAACTATGAGTGCCGAGGCCTCGTGTCAAGTTTGCATTAGTAGCAGCACTGAATAGGTTTTGGATAGTGAGTGAGCGGCGCGAACAGTCAACTGGACCCGTAAAACGAGGAACTAGCTGAAATATCACTGCAATGTACATACCAAGGACTCTAGCGCAAACGCGACCTGCTTGGGTTCACCAACACCACTACGGCGTGTGGCACAAGGGATTCTCCCCTCTTCCGCCGATTCTCCGGTGTGGATGAGCGCGGATCGAATGTAGTTATGTACTCTTATGAAGGAGCTTCTTACGTCTACATGTTCATGATCAAATTCACGGTGCACTCTTGATACGAGCCATGCGAGGAGGCGAATATGTCGTACTACTGCGACAAATTCTGTTGGCACCGATCCCTGTCCTCCGCGAACCCAGTGGCACCGACACAGAAACGGCAGCGGCGGGGGAAGAGGTTCTAGCATGCTGTCAGCTAGAAATATGGGAACAGTGTCGAGATCGTAGAGGGCAAACGCCGATACGCGAATAACCTGACGGACAAGAGGTTGGATAATGTGAACTTCACTGGCGCGCATTGATGATAGAACAGGTCACCGCAAACCGCGCAGGGAGGGTGTATAGACAGTAGAAGGTGAGTTGAGAGAAGACGATCTGAGGCTGAGGCTGAAAGCAAGCATGTAAGATCCTGAGACGCGGGGCTAACGGTACCAATATGTGGTAGATCGAAATCAAACGTACGACAGGATTTGGACCTGTGTTCAAAATACAACGAACCTGACCCATTCCCGGTAGGCTGGTACGTATGCGCTGTAATATCTATACTACGACACACGCCTGATCCTCATCCCCGTCGCGCTCGCGCCGCGAGGCGGATTCTTCAAGGATCCGTGAATCGGCAGTTCCGCGCCGCCTCAGCATATGGGGATTTCTCTTCTCCTGCGCCTTTGACGACGTCCGCTTCAGGGTATCTGTAGAGAAAGATGGACGAGGGCTTGCGGATGTCAGTGGGGGCGCGACATCCCAGCTACCGAGCGCAAAGATATCGACGAGGTGTCCGAAGACCGTGAGGGTGAGCTTCGTCTGTGGGACAAGAGCGACTGTCTGCGGACGCAATAGAGCGCTCGGCTGCTTCTTGACATCATATAGACGTCGTGCCATGCCATCCTCGTCCCCGTCGCTTGCGAGCAACTCGCTGTCCTGCGTGTTTATGATGATGTCGTCCGCCCGGAACTCCTCCACTTTTTGCTCTCTGTCGCCGAGCATCCCGCCGCGCGAATGCATCGGGTGCGGATGCGGAGGGATTTGCGTCGCGACTTCGTCGATCGTGTCTGCGAGCACACAGAGGATACTGTATAGCGCCCGCTGTGTGCTCTTCTCGGTCTCGCCTTCGGGAATTGACGCCTCGCCGTGGATCTGCGCCTGCATGAGACCTGCTTCCACCACGCCAGACACAAGAGACAGAATCTGCGACTGTGGGAGGCGCATGCCAACGACGAACAAAAGGCCGATCATCGTGCGCGCACGCCTATACGGGTAAGGCGGCTCTAGATCGCAGACAGTCTGCTGCTCCCGATCGGCCTCGTGTTCTGCCTCGGCCAGCCGCTCCAGATCGTCGAATCGTTTCAAGGCTTTGTTGAAGAGCTTCGCCTGGTAGGGTGTCCACTGAGGCTGGGCCCGAGCGTGGTCGAGGATGGGGTGAAGAGCGAGTGCGGAGTAGACGAGCAGCCGCCGGTTCTTTGCCGTCATGAGCTCCTCCTGTGTGCTGAGATCGCGGACGCGTCGCAGGAGGGCCGCATGGGCAGGGTCGACTTCTGCTTGTTCTGCGTTTGTCCGCTGAGCCTCCTCTCCGTTGCTTGCAGCTCGCGTTGGGGGGCGGTACACAACGCCGGTGTCGCTGACAGGCTGAGGTGACGCGGCCCGTGGAACCCCATCTCCCGTCGATAGGAAGCTAGACGAGCTCTGCGAGCGGGCGTGGGAGGCAAAATTAATATCGAGGGCGGGCGGCGCTGCCCCTTCGACCCCTGGAGTCGACGGTTGTCGGACCCGTATCATGCCGGTTTCCTGCGATTGGGAGTTCGCTCTCTTGGGGAAAGTGCGCCTCCAGGAACGGGACTCAGCCGCATCGACGGGGGCGGATCCATCACCAGCTGCCTTCTCTGAAGATGGCGAGCGGCCGATGCTTGTTAATCGCTTAAGAACCGTAGGCACCTTCTTCAAACCTGAATCCGGGGTCGCTGGTTCTAAACTCACGTCCGGCACATTCGATGCCTTGGCTGTGAATTCTGTGTCCTTAGTCCCAGGGGACGGCATTCGTGGAGTCGACGGTGGGGTCGCGTGAGGAAATTCGGCGATAGACGCTAGCTCATCGGAATTTGGTGTCCTGGGCGTCTGAACGTGCGACGCGACAATCTGCTCCGGATGAACCGCAGGGGAGAGTGATCTTGTGATTCCGAGCGAAGCTACGTGTGCCGTTTCCCCTAGACTTCCGGTGGGAAGGGACTGTCCTACACCGGTAGGCGTCGTCGGTGTATATGCATCCACGAAAGACGATTTGGATATCCTTCGTAGCCCAGCGAGACTGCTTAACCTTCTTCGCAGCCCCTGGCCTCTGTCTTCATCTTTGGCCTCCAATCCAGTTGATGCGGGGACATTCGTACCTAGGCGCTATCAGTACGATGTCGAATAGTGCTGCATAGTCACTCACTTGACTGAGGTAGGAAAGCATTCCAGAACGCCGTTTTATCTAGATCGTGGAGATTGACGACGCGCTTGCCAACGAATAGATAGCCGATGAACCACTCCATCAGGAGCTGGGCGGCGCTATCTGTTGGTTTGATGATTTCGAAGTCTTGTTGGTAGAGTAGCACGGAGGGCGAGTTCGTAGCGCTATAGTTAAGGCAGTCTTGAGATCTAAGCAGATCCTCTAGCGACGGAGAACGAAGAGCTGGAGCGTTGAGATCTGGGAGGTGAATGGCGGTGATAATGTTCTCCAGGGGCTCTGGAAGGGGCGTCTGGAGAATCAAAGCAAGCTCCTTCATGACCTCTATGTAGTCGCCGACGGACTTGCCTTCCGGTAATCCCTCGGACGCGGTCTTGCTGACGAGTGCAACGAAGTCCGACTTCCTCTGCATACCCAGCGTCTGCCCAATAATCCAGAGCGTGGTCAGCATGACCTTCGCCCGTAGGCCGACCGACCCATATAATGCGGCATCAAAGAGGAGCTCCTGATCTTTCGGTACCTTCCAGAGGTTGCAGTAATCAAGAATTTCGAGACTTGGCTCCATTGGAGTGGGCGGATGGCTGTAATTAAAGATGGGATGGCTGGCCAGAGCCTCGTAGATGTCTTCCTTCTTTGGATCCCGCTTCACGGTGCGTCTCATCCTTGGAATGAATATGAGAGCAACGTCCGTGGTGGCATCCCCGATAAATTCACGAGCACCGTCTGTTGCGTTACCAGCGGCGTCCTTTGCGTTACCGGCAACAGTTATAGCGCCGTCGGCAACAGCTTTAGCACCTTCAGCAACGGCTTTCGCACCATCGGTGGCACTGTCAGCGACGGCTTTGGCGCTGTCGGTGACGGCTTTGGCACCATCAACGACGGCCTTAGCACCACCAGCGACGATTTTGGTGCTACCATCAGCAACAGCTTTGGCGCTATTTGTGACGGCCTTGGCACCACCAGCAACAGCTCTGGCACTCCCAGCGACGGCTTTGGCACTACGGGCCGACGCTTGGGCACCCCCAGGGACGACGGCGGCAAAACGACCCATGATTTTTCAACGCTGGCAGGCATCCTCGATTACATTGTCGTTCGAAGGGAATATAGATACAACTTACCAGGGTAGGAATTTTGAACGTGGTTCACAAAAGCTGGGACAGTAGGAGGATATTTCGACACACTGTAACCGGCGGCAGAAGGCGATGAGAATGGCCAGGTGGTGTTTCTGACAGGGCAGGCGAGACGAAGAGCGTTGACAATCAACCTTCGGCTTGAAGACGATCGACCAACGGGGAAAGGCACGATAAAAAATGAGCCGCCTGATTAGGGCCAGGTCTGTTACAACAAAGATGCGACGTATGCCGGAATATGCAGCGCGAAGATAAGCAGGACCGCGGGTTTGACGCGGCACAAGATCGACCGAGCATACATTCTAGGAATCATTTGACCTGCCGCACGATATACATAGTCGATGAGCGTCCTCCACTCAATCAGAATTTGAGCTCACCGTACTTCTGAGCATGTTTGACAGTTCAAGAAGAGGCGGATGCAGAAGAAGGCGCTGGGAACGACCACCGAAGGATGAACGGAAGGAAGGCGGAACATAGGATTGGGAGATAATCGCAGTTCAACTGAATCAGATGCATCAGGTTTCCCAAGAACAAAGGGCACACAGATCAGAATTTGAAGTCGTGTGGTACCTCTGAGAGTTCTATTCTCTGAAGATGCTCGTTCGGAACGAGAGCGCGTGAACGGTGGGACGGTATCCGCCTGGGAGTCCAAGCTGGCCGTCGTCGTTTACTTGGTTCATTGGTGAGTTTGCCTTTACAGAGAATGTGGTCAATAGCTGGAGGGCCCCGTGAGCACTAATTGTCGCTGTGAAGATAGCCTGGAATTGAAGGTTTGAAGCAAGATTGAAGACGGTCACGACGCGTAGGTCATCACACCGTGACTTGACACCGTCACGGTCGACCCACGTGCGCTCTGTTGTCACCACGATGAGTTGAAGTTCAGAACGAAACCCACCAGGTATACACGGAGAGCTAGTGGCGCCCGCATCTCAAAATCAGACTCAACCCCGTAAACCTACTCGCGGAAAATAATATACTTAAAAATGGTATGGCAATTGGTATCCTCATACGCGCCATAGTATGGCATGGCTAACAGTTTGGAAGGAAACACATGATTTGACCATAATCCAATTCCGATTCTCGATCCTCACAAACAATCTGAGGCAATTAAATCCCATGTACATCACGATCCCCACCTGCAATCGATTCGTGAAAAGAACGCCTTGGCACCATGACGATATTCTGGTCAAGCTTTAGTTTCCTCAGACGAGGGCCATCGTCCCGAGCTGCCGGTGTCCGATCTATATCACAAAGGTGAGCAGAGTCAAGTGGTGATCGAGGCGACCCACGTCTTTCTTCTGAATGAAACCGCCAACTTAGGGCGCATAGTCGGCGTATGTTTACCATCACTCAATCCTTCCGTTTGTGAGGATGGTGAGTTCACCTGCGGGACTGCGAGGACTCTATGAGGCTGAGATAGACAGAATAGAACCGGCGTGCATACCGGGGAAGACTGCATTCCAGCAGATGCTGTCATCGTGGTCGTCTTCCTTCACCACTCGCTTCCCGATGTACAGCTTCTCGGTGAACCATAGCATCAGAAGGTACGAGGAAGGATTCGAGGGAGCAATGATAGGGCTTGTCGCATCTTCGATTTGGTTCTCAAGCAAAGTATTCCGACCCCTATGCACGTCAAAGTCAATCACCTTCTTGTCCTTGAAGGCCGTATTGAACTCGTTGCGGAATCCCTCGAAGTCGATCGTCTCCCATTTGTGCACTGAACGAAACTCGTCGAGGATTTTTTTCACGGGGGATGGAAGGGGCGTCCGCAAGGTCTCTGCGAGCCGGTTGGTGAATTCTTCGTACTTCTCGATGTCGTCCTTCGATTCCTCGGGGAGGCCCGATTTGAGCGCCATGCTGACCAGGTGGCGACAATCCGATTTGGAGGCCTTCGTCTCCTGAGCAATAATCCACAGCGCTAGCATTATGACCTTCGCCTTATCCCCAATGTCCGCCAAGGTAGAGGCGCCGAAGAAAACTCTCTGCGAGGATTGGGAAAGGACTCGTTCATCGGAGCCCCTAGAATAATCAAATGGTTCCCAAAAAGGCTTTGAGCGCCGGGGGGGCTTGACGTGCTCGAGCGCGGGATGGTTCGCTAGCACTTTGTAGGCGTCGGATCTGAGAGAATACCATTCTTCCTTTCGTGTTTCGCGCGACTTCGTGAACGCGGACACGATGTTGAATATTGCATTCAGGAACTCGCCGACACCTTGAAGACTGAAACTCATCTGAGAATAGAAGTATGATAGTAAACAATAAGGATCCGAGGGCGATTTCTCTAGGTACCATGGGACGCACTGCTATGCTGCTTTGCTTACACGATAGGCGTTAAGTGGCGGTAGCTGATTCGTAGGGGACAGGGAGCTGGATGATACAGAACGATAGTCAGGCGTATGTGAGGGTACGATCGCAGGGGGTGCTCACGGCGTGCGGAAAATTACTGGACCAAGATCCAGAATCGGTATAGGTCTGAGGAACGATATCGTCCACGATGCGAAGACTCACAGAAGGCGACGAGCCCGTACGACACAGCGCAGTGACGGGAGGCTCGATGGTAGCACAGGTCGTGGGGCAAGGGGGATGGGAAAGAGGCGCAGAGAGTGCGCACGGACGCAATGGCCCTAGGAGACGATGCCTCCGCTTGTCGGAGTCAATCAACAAAACTATTACCTACGACTGCATGACAGACACCAGAAGGGTGTCACCGGGGAAGATTCTTCCGTGCGTGACCATACGCCATATATCAGACTATTTCTCACTTGGGAAGATAGTGTCAGGTTGAGGTGCCCGAAGCCAGCAAGAGCAAGCGTACCTCGACGGAGCTGCCTTTCCGCCGGCGATTGTGAGTCTTCAGCTTGTAGTGGGCAGATGAATAGAAGTTGGAGACGGAAATAGCACCGTGGCAGGGTTTAGTAGTCTCCTGCCAGACAGTTAGCGCTGAAGCCTCGTGTCGAAAGGGTCTTCAGGCGATTGCGTGAGTAACATGGTGGGCGGAAGTCGACGTGGAGTCCATTGAAATCATTGCCAGCGCTGGCATCAATACGCCGCCACCAAAGTACATTGCAGCTCACTCGGCCAACGGCACGCAGGATTTAGAGGTATTCAGTCTGATATCCAGGGAAAGCTGTGACCGACGGCCTTGATCATATTCCTATAAGTTACGAATATAACATGGGTATCCATATACGAGCAGCTTGTTCGTCAATCAACTAGCAGAAACGTAGATTACAATAGAAAGACGCAACTCCTAGACCACGATGGCGCTCAGCGCCAACTTGACAATGTCGACAGGCGGGGCGGGGCTTCTTCATATCGCATACCACCGACCCTACGCGGCCACATACGCATATTCGAACATGTGTGCAGCCTCCACCATCGCGGCGTCTTCTGGCACTCTTTCGACAACTATCCGTTTGACGAAGCCGCTGGGGCGCGGGGCGCGATATCCACTGCTCTTCAAGCCTATCGGAGCCGGATCAGGGCCGTGGTGGCCGAGCTCGGACACCGTCTGCCTGTCCCGCCGGGGATCGACGTCCCAGCACCCGATCCCGAATTTCGACGTCATGCACTCCATGACGGCCTTCGTAACGCGCGTGGTCGGGAGCAGCGCGACGGGCTGCGCGCGCAGGAGCGCAGAGGGGCATTGCTGGATGTTGTATTCGGACGCGCGCGCGCCGAGGGAATGTTTCGCGAGATGCGAAATGCGGATAGGTTCGTCGGCGGGATCCTTGGCTATGGGCACTGCGGAGACGACGACTGGATCCTTGCTCAGATACTGCTTTGAGAGATTCGCGCGGATCGCCACCTCGTCGACAATGTCCGACACTGCGCAGAGAACGTCGTACGACGGCACCGAGTTGGGGATCTGGTAGATCGACTGCGCGTGCTTGAGGCCTGCCTCGACGGCCGTCGAGATGACCGAGATGAGCTGCGTCTCGGGGAGGGAGAGCCCGATCACCCACAGCAGCGCCAGCACGGTGCACGTCCGCGGGTGCGTGAACGACGCGAAGTTCGTGGAGGACCGGAACAGCAGCTCCTTGTCGAGGTCCACGAAGAACTGCGCGATGCGCAGGATCCAGTCCGACGTGTGGGACCCCGCCGACTTCTCTTTGAAGTCCGTCCGCAGAGCGTGGCCCTGCGGCATGAGGTCTGTGATCGGGTGGAGCGAGAGTGCGAGGTACACCAGGAGGCGTCTGTCGTGCGCGTTCGCGGATTCTATGTTCTTGGACAAACGAGCGATCTCCTTTGCCACCATCACCTGATCCGACAGACCGTCCTTCATCGTGCTGACCATCCTGGTTCCTGCATGCTGTCCTTGCTGTTTCCCTTCGAGCCTGGTGAGATACAAAGCCGCATGGTCGCCCGCCCATAAAGGCACTGCTGGCAAAGGCGGGGCAGTCTCCGATAGAAGGCCCAGCGTAGACTCCGATTTGCTCCTCCGCACGCTCACCGCTCTGAGTGGAGTAGAGACGCGAGGCCCAGAACCAGGCCCGCTGGTTCGGCTGGAGTTTGAGCCAAAGGCCTCGAACCTCCGCACTCTCAAAGACCGCACCTCCTCTCGCAGGCGTTCGCTTGAAAGGTTCCCGTGCCTGTAGTGCAGGCTGTCCACGGAAGACGCTCTTGTCATTGAGTCGTCAGCAAGCAAATCTCGTGATGCGAATGACCGAAATTGGGAAGGACGCGTAGTAGGGCGACGCTCTCCGGACGAAGTAGCTCCTCGTGACGAGGAGGGCGGCGGCGGTGGAGGAGGAGGAGGATGCTGTGGGGAAGAAGAAGACGGTGGAGGCGATGGTGGTGGTGGTGGTGGTGGTGGTGGTGGTGGTGGTGGTGGCGGCGGCAAGGAAGGTGGCGGCGGAGGCCCAGGTGACAACGAAGACGAGGCTGGCAGTGTCACAGGAGAATGAAGAGACTTATTATCTAGGCTCCCATCCTCTACGCTCCCGGTCAACGCTAACACACGCGTCAGAAAAGCGGACACACGCCTACGAAACGAAGGGGGAGAAACTTACTGGGAAAGTATGCCGCCCACCAGATGTCCGTCCCGCCATTTGCCTTGATGCGCTGAAGGTGGGCGCGGTTGAGGATAGGACAGCCCAAGTAGAGTTGTTTCGTGAACCACAGCATGAGACGGTAGGTCGACGGGTTCTGCGGAGCGAGGACATCGACGTGCTGCTGATGCAGAAGCATCGAGGGCGAGAGTCCCGCGTCGTATTCGACACGCCGGAACCCTCCGAATGACCTGCGGAACAAGCGAAGGAAGTCCTGGAAATCGCGAGGAGAATACTGCGTGCAGATGCCGTCAAGCATTCGGTCAACCGGGTGCGGGAGGTCGGTCTTGCACATCACGACGAGTTCCTTGAGGAGCTTCGTGTACTTGCTAATATTTTCCCCCGGTGGCAGTCCACTCGCGACCGTCTGGCTCACGAGGGTCCGGACGTCAACCTTGTCCTTGACGGTGTACACGATTACCCACAGCGCCAGCATGACGATGCGGGCCTTCGTGCCGACCTCGCCCCGCCACGCCGCGTCGTAGAAAAGATGCCCATGGTGCGGCACCTCTGAGTGCTGCGCATAGTCCAGGCTCTCCCACTTCGGCTCGACGGGGTACGGGGGGTTCATGTGCTCGAGAGCCTTGTTATTCGCGAGCGCGGCGTAGAAGTCGTCCTTCAGCTTGTCCCGCTTCACGCGGCGGCGCTGCCGCCACTTCATGAACGCCGAGACGGACTTCGTGAACTCCCTGAGGATGCCGGCAATGTCGAGACTGGCCGCCATGAGGGGCAACGTGGTGATATCCCTTCACACCCCGCGAGCAAGTCAACGCGAAGTAGAAGATGCATGCGCCATGGCGAGACGCACCTAATGGGATCTGCGCGGTGGGGGCGTCGGAGCGGCTTTCGCGGCGGAGTGTGAGGTACAAGGCCTGCAGGGGGTGCTCTGAGATATTATGTGTTGCGGCCATAAGGCTGCCGCGAGGCAATTGTCGCTGGGGAACGCGGATGGTGCGCGTGGCAATGAGGCTGACGGAACAGCAAAAATGCACTGGCAGACCTGCCGATCGTTTAATGTAAAACCATGAGGATGCCGCCAGCCAGCGATAGAGACTACGAATGATGAAAGACGCCAAGTTGACGGTGATGCTAGTCATAGTTCACTTGGCCGGAGTCCGAGCGGGATCCTCATACTGTGTTGTGTTTCTTGGAGTCTGCTTGAGACACGTGTATCTCGGAATCCTTTCGGGTGATACAGTAGCTGCACCGTAGGTACCTATTGATCGATGGTGCATGTTTCTCTGACTGTTTGGTGCGTACCCAATCAGCTTTGGAGCCTAGTACACAGAGTTCGCCGCCGACGAAATTGACCAAGCTACGTGACAGACTCAGAGAGCAGTAAGCCAAGGCTGTCGCGTCCTGGCAAAGTGCATAAGAGATAAATTCTTTTATTTCCTGCAAATGACCGTTGAATATATGTCGAAAATCCTTCCTTCACTCGGGAGACGTACCTGTACCTCAGACCGAATACCATAGCGTCATGACTCTATAGCTATGGCCCTGAGTGACGCGTCCAACGTGTATGTCTGCGCACATAAGTCCGACTTAGCTCGAGGAGCCACGCGGAAACTGGCCTGCACACGCACCGTGATAAATTTGAAGCCAGCGTTGGATTCGAACTGAAGTGACTCGTCGTTGACCACGACGGTGCGGCGGTGAGTAAATAGACGCTCGAGCTGTAGGCGCTCTACTCGGTCCACGGACCAATCGGACTGGACCGTGTTCCCATCGGAGCCCTTCCGCAGCGGGCGTGGCGAGCTCACCATTGTCTCCATCTCTCATTCAGCGACGGTGGCCGCCACGGTCTGCATATTGGCTGCGCACCTATCAGAACTGACCACCTTTAGTACCACATACCCCCAAGCAACGGTAGCACACGATCCACCAAGCACGAGCCGCGGGCACACCTCCCGCGTGTCCGAATTCGCCGCCAGCACAGTGCTGATCTCCTAACCTCCGCCACTTCTATCACCTTACCACCCCGACCTCCGTTCATACGATGCCTGCACAGTCGACGTTCACGCCTGACGACAAGGCAAAGATCAAGTCTTCCCTCCCGAAGACATCCAACAAGATCCTCACCGCGGCGCTCGTGCGCATCTACTATGCTTACCCGTCCCCGTCCGCGTGGTCGTATGCAGGCCTGCAGGGTGCGCTCGCCTTCGTCGCGGACAAGTCCAAAAACGCGTACTTCCTGCGCCTTGTCGATATCACCGGCACGCGGGGCGTCGTGTGGGAGCACGAGCTGTGGGAGGGCTTCGAATACAACCAGGATCGCCCGTACTTTCATTCATTTGCTGGTGATGTACGCCACCTCGTCTATTTTCCCTATACATCCTTCTCATAACCTCTCAATAGGAATGCATGATCGGCATTGTCTTCGCAGATGAAGGCGAAGCGAAGACTTTCCACAAGAAAGTGACTGTACGCAAGGACCTAGCGAGCGGGAGCACAAAAGGTACATTCACGTCCGTCAAATCGTATGCATCCACTAATCCCATATATTCTTCACCTACAGCCAAAAAGACTGGTTCCTCCACACCAACAACTAAGAAGAAATCAGGCTCCCGCATCGACAAATCGCTCATATCAGGCCCAACGCAGGGCTCATTCAAGCACCTCGGGCACATGGGCTACGATCAAGACCACGGCTTCACGAGCACGGGCGTCGACCCGTCCTGGGGCGCCTTTCTCACGAACCTCGAGAGCCACGGGATCGACTCGGGCACGATCGCGGAGAACATGGACTTCATCAAAGGCTTCGTGCGCGACGCGCAGAAGTCCAGCGCTGCCGCACCCGCAGCAGGTGGCGGTGGGGAGAAGAAACGGCCCCCGCCCCCACCTGCGCCGCGCCGCCCCGTGTCGCACATGCCGCCGCCCGCGCCGCCCTCGCACACACCCTCGGCGCCATCCACGCCCAGCGCGCCCACGCCCCCACCCGCGCCGCCTATGCGCGCGCCCCCTCCACCTGCCGCACCGCCCCCGCCCCCGGCGCGCGCCTCTCCAGCTCCGACGCCGCCACCGGCGCCTCCCAGTCGCGTACCGCCTCCCCCCTCGCGCCCTCCGGCTCCGCCATCTCGCCCCGCAGCTGCGCCGCCTCCGCCGCCTCCACCTCCCGGCAGGCCTGGGGCGCCTCCACCTCCGCCTCCGCCACCTCCGACTGGCGGTGCGCCTCCTCCGCCCCCGCCACCTCCACCTCCTCCACCTCCCCCCGGTGGATCCGGCGCTCCGCCGCCACCCCCGCCTCCACCGCCTCCAGGCGCACCTCCACCGCCCCCAGGCGCACCCCCGCCCCCGCCTATGAATCTACCCGCGCCGCAGCCCGGCCGCTCCGACCTGCTCGCGTCCATTCAGGGCAAAGGCATCCACTCGCTGCGCAAGACAGACGGTGGGCCTCCCGCGCGCGCGACGCCGCCGCCGCCGCCCCCGCAGGCAGAGGAGAGCGGCGCGGGCGGTGGAGGCGATTTGACGGCTGCGCTGGCGGCGGCGCTGTTGCAGAGGAATAAGAAGCTGGGCGATAGTGATGAGGAGGAGGATGAGGAGGAGTGGGATTAGGTGGTGGATGGTGGGTTGTGGATGAAGAGATTTCGGGTTACTTTCTTTCTTTGTATTGTGTGATGGAGTATTATCGCGTCGTGGCGCGTAATCATCCTGATTTATTGTTTTCTTCTTCCATTTGGTGTGTCCAGCATGCTATAGCAGCTTCAGCGTATTTCGTGTAAAGTGTTACTCGAAGGTAGTATGTGAGACGCGTCATTCGTGGACCGTAGTCACGGACCGGTCCGCCGGTCCGCAGCATAGTACTCGGCCATGACGTCAGTATCGTAGACTGTCTCTTCCTCCCCTTTCGAAGCCCGGAGTCCTTGAAACATGCTATGGAATCCATACATACGTTCATACGGCCCGTTCAACTCCATGGCTCCATTATCCTGTGTCCCAATTACCCTATCCCGCCCAAACATAACACGGCCATTCTAATCTGAACCTGCCGCTCTTAAAGTGGACGCACCATTGCCCAACGGCGCCTCTAGACCCGCCCATAAGCCCATGACCGACCTCGGTGTATCATGCCCCGAGGGCTACACCACTGCCCGCACGGCGCACACCACAGCAAGAGGATCTGACTAACGATGACGGAATCGCCGCGCACGCTTGCGGCTTGGCCAGGTGCGACCGACTGCGGATGCAGATACGACCAAGCACTATGTAGTAGTAGCCTAGTCAGACTCAGAGTCAGACAGACCGTGACCGGTACCCGCACCCGCGCCTGGTTCCATGCTCCATCCGCGGACCGCAGCCGCGCTATATAAGCTCGCGCTCGCGCGGGCCCTCCTCTCCCTCATTACCCCTAGCTCCGCTATCGGACCTATACCTCGAACCGCGAACCGCTAACCGCATATCGCATCCCATCGACCACCTGAACCTCGCACACCACAATGTCGAAGGTCATCCACAACCTCGTCGAGAAGCTGAAGCCGCAGCACCACGGCCACAAGGAGGCCGCGCCCACCCCCGCGGCGCCCGCCGCCTCCGCCCCTGCGCCCGCACCCGCGCCCCAGTCGGAGCCCGTGTCGAACACGCAGCCGCGCAGCGAGCCCAACGCGGACCAGCAGTTCACCATCCAGCCGCATCCTGCTGTACGTCGCGCGCATGCCTTCTAGGAGTGCGACACTAGTACTGACGTCACTCTGCAGAAGACGAACGATCCTGCCGATCTCGAGCACCCCGGTCAGCAGGGCGGCGGGCTCAACTCGGGCAACAACCCCGGCGCGTTCTTGGCCCCCGGGCCTCAGATCCCCACCCGCGATACCTCGGAGGGTCTGCCTCCTCCCGCGGTAAGCCTCCACCATCTTCACTCATTCCGAGACACATCGATACTGATTGCACATGTGTGGCGCTTGCAGAGTTCCGAGGAGCTGGCAGCCCGCTCCGCTGAGCTGAACCAGTAGATCTCCTGATTCGCTTGTGCGTGGTGGATTTGTGTATTCATGTATCTGTGGTGATTGGACACGATCAGCGTGACTCGGATACCTTCGGATACCGAACCTATGCTATGATCTTCTTGGACTGGACCTTGTATTCTTGTATTGGTGTAGTATGCTCGTAGATGTTGTATGAGTATAATTTCGTGTCGAGGCGATCGTTGTTGGATGTGGTGGACTTGAACTTCGCCTTATCATGTGCGCTACAGACGCCACGTTTGAACGTTCGAATATCGGACGACCAGCGACCTTCAGGTTAGCTCCATCCAAGATCGTGTAGCAGAAAAGAGAAACGATTGCATTGATACAACACACAAAATAGACGACACGACTGCCTCCCCACTAATCCATCCTCGCCTTCAGCGTTCTCGACACGACCTTGTCGGGCGTACTGCAAACCAAACCAAATCAGCACACCAACGCCCAGGGAGAAAAAATAAACCAGAAGAAACACGCACATCACATGCACGACCGCCCCCCAGCCCGAATACGCATCCCGATCCACCGCATTCAACAACGTCTGGCTGATCGTCTCAAACAGATCCTCAGGGCCCAAATCCGGCTCCCACAGGCCCTCGGCGACACCAAACAGCTTGTCCGACGCGGTCCCCGTGACGATGAAGTCCTTCGCGAAGTTGAGGCAGCCGATGACGTCCGCGCCCGCGATGAACGGGCGGTACTCGGTCGTCGGCGCGCTGCCGTCCGCGGGCGTCGTCGTGACGGGCTCGAGCCCCGCGATGATGGGCTCGATGAAGTACGGCCCGAAGCGCCGCTCGTAGAGCGTCGAGGAGACGAGGTGCGCGAAGGCCTGCGGCGAGATGGCGCGCGACTCTTTGATCGTGTACATGTTCACGAGGAAGCGGAAGCGTTCGCGCCTGCCGGGGCGCGGGTCAGCGTGATCACCTCGTATGCAATGAAAGTTGAGTATACAGAGTCTCGACGTCTGTTGCGAGGCCGCACAGGCCGATGTAGAGTTGCTCGGAGACGGGGAAGATCTGTGCTTTCGTCAGTGTGCAGCGGCGGAGTATGAGCCGCAGTGCGCACCTTCTCGAAGTTCGTCGCCACTGTCAGAGCCTGGTTTCCGAGCCGCAGGTCAGACGCGATGGCGACACAGTCTTTGCCGACCATCGCGATGACCGAGCCTCCATTCAGTTCCATTGCCTACAAGCATAACGAAACACATTAGGTTAACGGCTTCGTTCTTGAGTCGACCTCAGCTAGGCCGTATCTGGGTCGCAGCACGTACCATGTTGGGCTAAGTTCGTCTGGGTGGGTCGTGGGGAATGTAAGGGAAGGATGGGTGGAGGGAGTAGGAGATTGCGGGCAAGCGTGCAGCGAGGACGAAGACGCGGTGACGCGTACACGCTCTTCGGAGTCTTCCAGAGAACGCGTGACCTACGTCACGGTCACGCTGCGCGTTTCTCCCCACCACCACCACGATCCCGTGCGGCCGTAGCTTCAGGCCATTGCGAACGAAGGTATGTGCATGGTTTTATTGACTCATAATATGTGTGTCTCTTTCAGGAAACTCCTGGTCCCAGCCTTGGCCGTGAACTGCTGATGTGCTGCTCAAAACCTCTTCATGAACGTGACGCCTCGCATCTCTTGCATCGACATTTACTAGCTTTCGACGGAATTGACTTCGGCTTGCTCACGCAATCCAGTGGATTCTTGAGATGAGCTGCGGTCAAACACCTCTTGGGTTTACTGGTTGTTTCCTTTTGCTAGGATCTTAGCCCCGACCAAGTAGCAATCTTCGGAGCACTGGCAGCGTGCGGCTTCACCAACTATTTATCCAATTTCCAAAACCCAGTTCTGTCTCGGTCGCACTCTCGGTACTCTTTAGTCTCCGTAGCTTCTTGGTCGACACTGTCTGCGCATGGACTTAAGTGCAGCGTTGGCGTGGAACGACCATCACGTCTCCGACTGTCTCGTACTCGCTTGAGGATGGAAATACCCTCATACCTCAACCCACGCCCCGACAGACTGTGTGCGGGCCTCAGCTATGTTCTCTTTACTCTTGGCATCAATCCCCACTGTTTACATGACGTTCGGGTACATTCTGATTGCGCTGGTAAGTACACCAACGGCTCGATTTTTCTCAACCCTCACATCTTGAACAGGACCTCGCTCATTCCAGGACGATTCAACGATTCATCGAGGAAAATCATAATCTATCCAATCAGGCGCATATATGCGTGTCCCTGTCCGCACCCGTGCCTTCGGCGGAGCAAGCATGTCTCTTTAGATCTTGTCTGGCTGTTCGTGCTTGCGGTGTCGCTCCGCGTGTGCCCAGTTCTCTAGGGTTTGCTCCTCTGGACTTGCGTCTCGGTTTTGGCGTCTTTTTCGGTCACGACATTGGCCTTGTGTTCCTTACTTGGAGCGTCCGTGCGCGCAGTATCCCTTGAATCAATCTTCTCGATCGTATCCTGCATTCGTTTTCGCCCCGCCCCAAATCGCAAATCCGGACGTCCTCGTCCTCCACCAACACTCGTGTCTCATGCGTTCAAGGCTGATGCCCTTGAGATCGATCCTTGTCGACGTTCACTGGCACTTCTTCGGCGATACTGGCTTTGACTTGTGGTCTTTTTGGGGGCCGCCGAATCGCTGCTCTGATTACCTGTCTCGTGGCCTTGAAGTCGCGTTAGTCGCGTTCTTCAAAATCTGGTAGAGAACGTGCCTTCGGTGTCGGCTTTTGTGTCTTCCATCGTATCTGGCCCTGTCGATCCTTCGTACCTTTCGATTTTCATCTCAATCTTGCCGGCCTTGCTCAACTGCGCCTTGATACAGCTACTTTGGATGTAGAGCGCATGCTATTCTTCGCGACTACTTGCGGGCACAATCCGAGTTTCTTTTTGCCTTGTGGCAACCTCCGGACCGCACCTCGAAGGTCTTTGTCTTGCACTGGCACGCGTCGATATCAAATACTGGCGATCCATGGGGATCGATTGCACAGTGAGCATCTGATAGATTTTCATTTATATATACTCAACCTACTGAACGGGCCGCATCGCAAAGCCGAAGGTCCATAAGGGTCTACACTGATATCCAATGGTCCTCTGGAGTTCTGGCCTATTGCGGTATCCCTCACCCGGCCCAGCCCGCGCAATCGTGATGTGTCATGTGCTACCCGTCTATTTTCGAGCGCCCCATTCACTGCAGCAGGACGCCCGGATGGACCCTTTCAGACCCTTGGGTCTCTTCGTTGGTCCGAGGATATTCATCACGGGCCGATGGCGACTGCGGTATTTGTATTCTTAGGATCGGCGTCCATCTTGCCTGGACATCTCCCTGCAGATCGGGCAGAAGGCGGTGTATAGGTATAAGAATTTTCGCCTCGATGGAATAGTCCCTGGCCTCCGTGCCTTCATTCGCGCTGGTCTCGCTTGCTCGAATGCTTTCTCGTGGAGCAAGAGCTTCGGTCTCGAGTAAAGCTTCTTCTGTGCTATTCTCGACACTCATCGCCCTGCAGCATGCATCTCTCATTCGTCTTCAAACCCGTGTGTAAGTTACCGGTTGTCGACTGCTCTGCGATTCTATGCTGCGGGGTTTACACGTTGCAACAAACTAGTTGGGCTCTTGTCGTTAAGCATCTCGTCCTCCTACACCCGACCTTCGGGTCCCAGGGCCGCAGCATCTTTCTCGGTGGCTCACCCTTTGTCCGCATCGACAGGCGGGACATTCTGCAAACTGCTCAGCTGCCAGATGTCGACGTACCTGCTGCGCAAAGGCGGGCGGGCGCCTTCATCGGATACCGCGACCAGGTTTCAAAGTTTGGGCGGCGCGCGCCCACCTTGCGATGCCGCTCGTCCGTCTGTTTTCTAGAAGACCAATATCTGCGTCATATCAGATGGCCGCCTTCACGTCAACGTCCGATTTGCGTCGTAATCATTGCATTGGACACATTTCATTCCAGTGCACCAAACTTCCCCTTCAATTAGAGTTGCGGCCTGCCGACAGCTATTGTCTCATCTCCAGAGCTTCTATCCAGGTACGGCTACGTATACTTTCTTCAAGGAGACGGTCTTGAAGCGACGTTTCTGTTATGAATCAACACGGTCGCAGAAGAGCCTTGCGCAGTACGTACGGTTGGTCAAGCTTACGCCCTCTTTACTGACGTCTGATCTTCTCGTGGCAGGCGTTCCCTTTGTTCTTACAACACACCTTACAAACTCTGCTGCAATCCTTTTCGCATAAAGCTATCACAACAGCACGGAGGCATGCGTGCGTTCGCCGTGAAGCGCACGCCGGTGTCAGCAGCGACAGTCATACTTGCGATCTGCGAAGACGTCTTTCGGCGTTCAGTCGGGTCATTCAACACCGCCTATATATACAACGTTGTCGTCTAGCTGCTGCTTGCTCCGACAAGGACTGGGGAAATCTGACGGTTCAGATACATCTGATCCGTATTTCGAGCCTTTTTGATACTCCCCATCGACATGCCGCACGGTCTTTGGCAGCCCGTGGCGCACCGTCTTCCCCTTGGGGCGCCCAGCGCTCTGCCAAGTTACGTTCATATGATCACCTGGGCTCGGCGTATTCTAGCCTCTCAGAACCCTGCACCCTCATGACAAGCGACGTTCCATCGCGCTCTCTGGCAGAAAATGTCTCAGCTTGCAGAAGCTTGCAGTATTACACATTCCGTTAAATCCGACCACGCACGTCTGCTTGACGATCTGTGCTCGTCGCCTCCCTGCCGCATGCAAACGGATACGTCACCACAAACCCGAAACCATCCAAAATTGCCGTGACTGTCACAAGCTGTGGATCTGCGGAAGCGGCGGTTCGTAAGATGACCCTGATGAATCTCGACGAGCCCGTTCGCTGTGGCGGCTAATCGAGATGCGATGGGCTGAGACCGACTGTCGGTGCCCGCTGGAGCGCTCGGGTGCGCTGTCGGCGACGTAATTCGGTGTATCCGAGCCTGCCAACACACATCCTGCGGTCACCCCAAATTTCCCAGCCATGATCACGCTCGGGGCCCGCCTCTTTTGCAGTCGTGACCTGCCTGGACCGTAAAGGCTTGTTCTCGATACACAGTCTCTTTTTCCAGGGATACCGGATTTTTACTGCTCGTTGAAGGGATGACAGTCGTAAACCGCGACGGGAGCAAAGCGTGTACGGGACACGAGGCGGAGACCTTCCTTAGAAGGCAAGCTCTGTGTCCGCGTTTAGTAACCGAGCGCTTCTTGGCGCATCCCGACTTTTTCCTCCGAAGCAGCGGACTGCTTTGCTCCATTCGCAACAGATGCCACTCGCGCGCGGCTTGGCTTCACCGCCTGGTTCAACCGCTGAGCGTGACAACGGGGGAGCCTGGCCAGCCATATTTTTAGCTTTCCATGCAATGCCGCCGCCTGCCGAAGCCTAAACACTCTGTTTGTCGCTGATAAGCGAGGTGTCACGACAGCTAAGTTGGTGCGTGGGTGACTTCTGTGAAGGTGGGGCGACGCATACGAGGAAAACATGCCTCGATCGTTCAGATTTCCGCTGCGCCGTTCACCGTGACGGCGCCACGGACGAGATGGGGCCGCCTCTGCCGTTCCATAAATTCAGTTCACGTACGCCCCTCCCTCCATCTTTCCTTCGTCCGTCTCTGTCCCCACCCCACCGCCGGTCTTTCCCCCGTCCCCTCTTTCCTCTTCTCCGTGGTCCCTTACGAAGAAGATCAGTCGTTACTAAGAAAAACATAGGACCCACCCCCGATTCGAAATGAAGTTTTCGACCGCTCTCCCGCTCCTCGCGGGCGCAGGTGTTGCGCTCGCATCCCAAGATCTGGACGTCCTGTCCTCCCGTCAGGTCCACGTCGACAAGCGTGGTCTGATTGATGTCTGTGTCGGTCTCGATGTGGACCTCGACATCCTCGGCATCGTCGTCGGCCATCTCGACGTTTGCTTGTGTCTTTCCGTCCTTCCCGACTTCGTGAAGACGAACCCTGTCTGCCAGTCCGGTTCCATGGTTGGTGGCGACCGTGAGGTTCAGAGCACGCTCGAGAACCTGGTATGCATTTCTTTTCATTCGTATTTTCAGAATACGACTCACCGGCTGTTTGCAGATCAACAACCACGCGAACAAGCAGAACTGCACGTACCCCGACCACGCCGATCCTTTCTGCGCCTCTGGCGCGCCTTGCAACTACCACTGCAAGGACGGCTTCCAGCCCCAGTATGACGATGGCGTGGACTGCGACAACCCCGGTAACAACATCCCCAAGGACTGCACGTGCCCTCCCCCCATGTCTGTCTGCAATGGCCAGTGCGGCAACTTCCCCCACGGCTGTGGCTCCCAGGCTCCCTCGTCTCGTCGTCGCCGCTCGAACGCGCCTAAGTGCGATGCTGGCAAGACCATCTGCGGTGTTCCCGGCGGCAGCCACGGCCGCGGCTGGGAGTGCATTGACACCACTTCGGACCTCGAGTCTTGTGGGTTTACTTATTTTCTCCGGTTTGTCATGTATATTGACGTATTTTTCAGGCGGTGGCTGCGCAATTGCTTCTCCTTTCGACTCCCTGACTTCGCGTGCCAAGGTCGGCGTTGACTGCTCTGCCCTCCCTCACGTCTCCTCCGTCTCTTGCAAGGCGTCGGCCTGCGTCGTTGAGGCTTGCGCTTCCGGATTCGAGCCCTCTCCTGCCAAGGATGCTTGCATCGCCGTCGCCGTTGCTGCTCGTCGCCACATTGTCGATGCCGCCGGTGCTGAGGGTCTCGTCGCTGATGTCGCCGGCCTCGTCGGTGTCAAGGAGGGTGCTGCCGGTGTTGCCAAGGTCGGCCGTGATCTCGTCGATGCTGCCGGCGCTGAGGGCCTTGTCGCCGATGTCGCCGGATTGGTCGGTGTCAAGGAGGGTGCCGTTGGCGATGTCCACGTTCTTCGTGACCTTGTTGGTGCCGCTGGCGCTGAGGGTCTCGTCGCTGATGTTGCTGGCCTTGTTGGTGTGAAGGAGGGCGCCGTCGGCGATGTCCACGTCTTGCGTGGTCTTGTTGACGCTGCCGGTGCCGAGGGTCTCGTTGGTGATGTTGCTGGCCTCGTCGGTGTTGGTGAGGGTGCCGTTGGTGGTCTCAACGTTGGCCGTGGTCTCGTCGATGCCGCTGGTGCTGAGGGCCTCGTCGGTAACGTCGCCGGCCTCGTTGGCGTGAAGGAGGGTGCCGTGGGTGACCTCCACGTCCTCTAAACGCCACCGTCTTCTCTTTGCTCTACCTTACCATACCTACCTCACACCTTCGTCGCATCTCCTCTTGCTCGGACATTCACGGACGTTACGGACATGCACGCAGACACGCATCGCTAGTATACCACTCCTAGCATACCACTCTTACACTTTCGTTTCGCGTCTTGCTACTAAGCAGACAAAATCGATACCATTTGGGGAGAGAGATTACATTACTCTAGGATGTGCAGGCATGGCAGGCCGTAGATAATAGAATGACATGCATTAATCGTGTAGCTGCGTGCGCGCCTACAGCTGGAAGGAGACAAGTAGATAAGTGTATAGCAAGCGATGCGGGTAGGTGTTCTAATATATTGCGCGCCTGCTTCGTTGCGCGGCGACTGATGTTGTTTTCTGGAGTGCAGTTGTTCTTGAAGCCCGCAAAATATGGTTTCATTCACCAAATGCTTCGGAGGACTGTCCGAAGACGGGTAATTGAAGAACGTCGTCGTAATGTACAATCTTCATTATAGCTGCTGCATTCATGTCCATCTGTTCTACTCGAGCTCGCGCTTACACTGACGTCCCGGGGTATATACTCATAGCGGCAATGCAGAAATAAACAACCAACCAAATGCAGACTCTCGAGCACATCTAACTGTAGAACCCCCAGACAGAGCTGCCCTGGCCATCGACTGTTGCGGCCGCGGCATGGTATCTCGCATCCTTTCGCATCGAAGGCGTCGCGAGAGGAAGCGAATGTCGAGAAATTGATCATGAAACTATGTCGCTCACGCCGGGCTGCGCGCGGCCCACTTGTCGTCCATAGGTCCTTCAGCGGTATCTTTCCCTCGCCCCTCTTCGATGCTCACTTCCGAGCTACGATGTATCACGACCTCCAACGGTTCCGCGGAGCGCTGCAATGCACACATTCAGGAATGAAGCCGTGATGTGATGCCGATTGTTCGGACTAGGAGAGTACGGACCTTAGGGTAATCATTTCGCGTGTCCGCTTCGCTTCGCGTCCTACCATGAATCCACGTTCCGATCCCGCGAGAGGTGCCATTTTCTGTGCCGAGCTGCGACAGATGGATCGAGACGATGCCGTCGGTGGAGGTTTTCTCGCGGAGGGCGCCGCGGTTGTTTAGTCTGCGAAAGTAAATGTTCAGCTTTAACGAGCCAATATGGACTAAGCTAAGACATTAATTGCAGGTCCCGCACGTACGTGGCTAGATATGCGTTGGAGTATACTGGGAAGTATATGTTAATTTTTAATGATGTATTGAAGATAGCAAGATGGCGCACATTTGCTCAGTTGGAGGTAGAACGTGATGAATATGAAGTTCGTCGGCATCACAACGTACTTTCCGATCAGCCCGCGTAAGTATCGACTGGGAAGGAATGGCGAAAGGATCGGATAGGCTACGTACGAGGATCATGCCCATGAAGGCGTCAATCCTATGGAAAACGGTCAGCGCACAGCGAGAGACTTCTCTAACTTGTCTTACGCAGTAAGAAGGCCTGATAAATGGAACGGAAGTCAGCATGATGTAGCGATCCGAGAACATAGCTCGCATACCGGTATTGATGGTATATAGCATAAGGACACTGATGATAGAGTCCGTTCTCCTGCGTCATTGAAATCGTTTTCAGCGATACAGCTTCTTGATAATAAAGAGTCGAGCGCACGTATTAAAACCCGTCCTCGATGTGTGCAGGAAATAACAAAGGACACCCGCGACATAGACGTCGGATCCTGTGCCAGATGCGAAATTGATATAGAAGAGAGTCTGAGCATCAAGCGAAAGGTGAGCGACAAGGCGCAGACCAGCTGAGGGGTTTATGTACCTTGAGTTTCGATAGTTGATCTATGGAGTCCAGTTGGAAGCTATATAAACGCAGTTCTGGTCAGAGATGGCCAAGTGTACGCCGGTAGGTGATACAAACGCTTTTGCTACGATAACTATATAGAAGCGTTAACGGAATCGAAACTACAAGGACGCGTCTGAGACGCACTTATACCAATGACTGAAGCGGAGAAGAGTCTCGTGGTCAACAGTGGGAGGTAAACAAAGGTTTGATACGGCTCACGGAGGTCCAAAAGGGATGTTGCAAGCTGCCAAAAAGCAGGTGAGTAGTTCTGTTTGCGGAAGACAAGTTCTATGTACGCACTATGCCAGCCGTAAGTAATTTATTTTGGTGGCTCACTATGGACCAAGGGACGACAGTGAGTGGCCATTACAGCCTCGGAGTCCGAGCGCAAGGAACGAAAGACGCTCACGTCTCCAAATGCGACGCGCAAACATCCTGTCGCAAAGGGACAGACAGCATCAGCATGAGGCAAGTCCACGGAAATGAGGGGCACGTGAGTGACGTACGTCCGAACCATAAAATCTGTAATTGACTATATGCCAGGCGTCAATTTGCAGGTCCATCATTTAGAAGACATCGAGGAAAACAAATGTACCGTGATCAGGACATGAATCTAGAATAAAGAGGGTGAGCATTTTGGGGGGAACGGTAGTTATTTGAATGAATGCACGAACGAGGAGACTCCTGGACCATTCTCGAGACCGTGAGCGCTGATAGTAGGATGAGGATATTGCCACGCTCACCACACGGGTTTCGCGGTCAGGGCTAGAGGGTTCGTATAGTTTGTCACGAGATAGTGATAGACGAGATGCCCGTTCAGCGCGAAATCGAAAGAGTCCAAGAGCCTGTCGGTTTTGTAAGTGCGCGAGTAGAACTGTCGAAGGTTGCGAGAGCCATACCAGAGACACGCGACCTGGGCAGTTTAGAAGTCAGCCGACGCTCAGTGGCCAGAAGGAAAAGATGAGACAACGCGCAGCGATGAGTTATATACTGACGAAGAACTTCAGCATCAGACGATCGTTTGAGCTCTTCTCGTAGTACACCCAGCATTGGGTGCATGTAATACCATACAAACTGTTTCAGCTTCTTCAGTGACCGATACAATGGCCCATTGCTGATTACGAAAACTCACATGCCACTGAGAAGTCCACCGATGAGAAGGGCACCGAGCGTGTTGTCCCACGCGACTCCTTCGAAGGGATTCACTGGAAGCCCCGGGGTGGATGGAGAGACCATCGTGTTTGGAGACGCGGTGGAGAGGACGTGGGCCGAGGCACGCGAGCACGGCCGCTCACGTTCACTGAGCGCAAGTGCTTATATGGAGCGGTGGGAGACAGGTTACGAGAAGCACAAAGGGTGGGACAGGATGACAGGCTCCTGGACGTCCCATATGAACGCCTGGACAGGTGGTTACCCTATTCGCGAAGGCCTGAGGAGCACCGAAGCTCGTTGCTTCATTCAGCAAGGCCGGGGTCATCGAGATAAAAGTAGATCATGGAAGACCGCCCAATTCGTGGTCCCGTTAGCCAAGGGGACGCTGGCGACCATGTGAGCATCGATGTCAATTTCACAAGGCAAGCGGCGAGAAGGTACCTTGGGTTTTCTTTCACGGTGCCCTGCCCCGGGGCCGGTTGTGGCCGATGGAAAAACTTCGCAAGCTTTCCGTAAGGCGCTTGGCGCGGCGCGTGAATTTCCCAAATGAATTGTTTTGTTCCGTGAGAAGGTTGTGGGCGGAGGTTTGCGCGAATTCGAAGTGTGAGTAAGTAATCGTCAGGCCTAGTCGGATGAATCGATTAGGATTGGGGACTCCTTCTGGAACGACGAAGCAGAAGGAGAGGTCAATACCACCATTCCCTGAATTGGCGTAAGGTTGGTGCCCCGAATATCATGCAGAGTCTCCACCCAGTCGAATCCTGATAGTGCGGGTTCTGTCACAAGCCGCATGCTCCGTGAAACGATGGAGGAATGGAAAACAAATTTCGCTTCACCGGTGTACTCACTCTCGGATCCCGAATGATCTTCCGTCTCGATCTGTTTCGTCTTACCGATAGCTCAAGTTGGAAATATTTTCATTGCCCCGACCCATTCCCTCGGCATGGAGAGCCCCCAGTACGAGTTCCCGGCGTATGTTATTGTTGAGCTAAAATACCAGGGTATTATACGCTTGAAAAGACACTGGTCGATAAGCCCCGAAAGAAATAGGCACTCACCGCCTCCGCATTGCAACCGACTTTTACGTGGGTGCGAGACAAGTAACGTCTTGCATTCAAATAGGTTCAACAAGGTTTGTTCGCGGGCTAGATTGCTTGTCAATTCGCCAGCGTGCACGCGATACCATAAAGTCAATGTGCAGCCCTCACCGGGCCTAACGTATCCCGACGCGCGATGCTGCACTCGACGCTGACTGAGCCTTGGGCGTGTGGTCATGAAACAACGGATATAGAGCAATGTTTTCATTGGCAAAGCTAAACATGGCCGTACATACCTCGCGGTCGGTCCATAACATACGGCCGTGCTATCGACGATAGAGTAATCTCAGCGTTTGCGAAGATTGCCTTGGAAACGGTGGTCTTCGAACCCTCGGGCAGGTCCCAGAATGTCGTATTCTAGAACAAACGCTGCAGTGTTAACGCCAATAATTTGCATGACCCTCAAAAGATGGTCGGTGCTTGTAGACGTGGTAAAATAACCATGGGCGCTTCTTGGTTCCTCGACAGTGGGTGTACACCGAGCAAGGGTAGTTGAAGTCGACGGTCCACGCTCGAAAGCGTCCTGGAGTGATTCTACTTGACTATTTGTGCTAAGGTCTAGATACAAGGTGGAGGTCAGAAAGGCGAATGCTTAACGAGAGGAAGTGATGTGGTACCGAATTTGAAGTCATCGAGGGGCGGACGGCCTCAATTGAAGCAGGTCGCACACTGAATTTATTCGCATGAGACAACGTGCGAGAAAGCAGAGGATCAAGGGGTATCGGGCACGACGCTGTCGTCAACTTGTCGGTGATTGACAGGGTAAGGCACTGGACTCCGTCATTCGCTAAGAACAGGTGCAAGTTTTGTTTGCCCAGGCAGAGGGTGGCATCCAACCCGTGCAGGATGCCTCTATACCTGCATCTTTCCCCGCCCTGAAAGTTCCTTGTGCATGCAGTTCGCATCTTGCCATCTTGCGCAATGCGATCCGCGACCTCCCATCCTCAGTCGACATCCTCAACGTCCCGACGATTGTCCATTATCCTCGGGGTTCGCGACTACCTCGCGAATGGAGCGACTTGGACGATGGACGATGGACGATGGATGATTGGTCTGTATAAATGGAAGGTAAATGCTCGGACAAAGGCACTCACCGATCTCACAGAAGAAACCGCTAGCTCGCATTTCCTCCGAGAACTCTCCACTGATATTCTTCCTGTTCATTGGTATACGCAGTAATTTATCCAGCTGAACAGTGACCGCAGGCGAGTCGCGCTACATGATGGTGAAGGAAAGAGACGTTTGGAGCGACGAGAATATTTGGCGGGCAATTACGTGACAACATCACAAGACCTTTCGCCGGCGGCCTCCAATCTCTTTCCACGACTCTCGTATCCTTGACCCTCCTATTGTAACGAACATACTGCAGTTGCTCATTGGAACTGAAGGGACGTTTCCGTGCTTTGTAAACGAATCAACGGACTTGTTTCGGTACGTCGGTATGATAGCAAAATCTCTGCAAAACTTGGCTAACATAACACTCGCACCTTCAGAAGAAGTTGATGACGACGTTCCCCACACCATGCGCCATGCCACGAGGAGATTTGCCGCGCATTATAGAGAGAGCCATGTGCCCACCGTCCACTAGCCGGCTGGTCCGAAGATAATGGTAGAAGCACAATGGCCCACCGGGCTGTTTCACAACAATAGCTCAGGATATAAGGTCACCAGGCCGTTGTACGACGTATCCCACTCCTTTCTCTCCTCCACTATCAGCAACTCCAGCTCTCGAAAGTACCATGGTCAACTACACGATCCTCGCGGGTGGATATGCGACCTTCGTCGCGTCCTACCTCTTCAACACGGACACGTCCAGCCTTACTCTTCTCAACCAATCTCCGACCGGAGCCAACCCTTCCTGGATCACGGGGCACCCGACGAACAACACAATCTTATAGTACGTGGCATTTTTTGCGTGATACCACGACGGATGTTAACGATGGCTCAATGTCACCCGACAGTGCTGTCAACGAAAACGACGCCGGCGCTCTCCAGTCTTTCACGATCGGCAGTCAGGGAGTTCTCACTGGCCCCATCGACCAGATATCCTCCGGTGGGGGTGCACCCGCCTTCACCGCGCCATTGACTACTGGTCAGGTGGCCATCATGAACGTCGGTATCCTTCACTTAGAGAATCCTGACATCCGTACTTACGCTCTCCTGTAGTACAACACCGGAAATGGCAAGATCATACCCACAACGCCCGACGCTGTCCACTTCGACAACTCGTCCTTGATCACATTCCCGGCCCCAGTCTCCCACCCTCACATGGCGCTCCAGCACGGAAGTGAAGTGCTCGTCCCAGACCTTGTGAGTCATTACATTCTGGCCGGCTAGTCTGGCCTGCTCACCTTCTCGCCGGTGCAGGGTGCCGACAAGATTTGGCGTCTTGTGGAGGATGGCGATCCCGGCACTTGGAAGATCCAAGGTCAGATCCTGCAGCCCAACGGCAGTGGTCCCCGGCACATCGCATTGTTCGGTAAGAAGCGTTGACCTCATGTCTTACTATCTGCACGCTAATTGTCATTCTGCGACTTCACAGACAACACATTGTACACCGTCCACGAGCTCGCATCGACATTGACGCAACAGGCTCTTCCTCCGGCCCCCAATGGCACCAGCACGATCACCGCTCAGCTCTCCACGGTCCCTCCTAACAACCTTTCGTCTCCCCAGTGGGCCGCTGGCGAGATCCTCCTCCCGCAGCCCAACGCCAAGTTCTCCTCGCCCTACGTCTACGTCTCCAACCGCAACACCGGGTCGACTGTCGACTCGCGCGGCGACACCATCGCCATCTATGCGATCCAGCCCCAGCTGCACCTCGTCGCGCAGGTCTACACCGGGCTGCAGCAGGTTCGCGGCATGATGATCGGCGGAGAGGACGATGAGTACATCGTTGCAGGCGGCGTCGTGGGCACGGGCGGTGTTGTTGTCTTCAAGAGAACCGAGGGTGGCGCGAACTTGGAGGAGGTCGTCAGGAACACGGATATCCCTACTCGTACGAGCTTCCTCTGGGGAAAGTGGTAGAGATGGAAGTGTATGGACGGGCGTGAATGTGGGTCGTATTGTATTGTGTGTGTTCGCTGGCTGATTAGAATTGCAGTATCTTTGGGTGGATGAATGTCCTAAATTATCGTCTGAATTGGATGGATGAATTATTCTTCTCGGTAGCCGAACTTCGAGCCTGAAAACGTGAACGACCCTCTCTCTCAAGTAAATAATTTATGGCGTGATACGACTCAAGTTTGCATAGCGAGATATGCATTCAATACGAGAGCCTCGTGGTCGCACGAGGACGCTGACTGTTCCCCGAACGCTCGCCGATGTGGCCCGGCGTGTTCTATAACACTTTCACCTGATTGTGGTTAAACTCTGACACTCCTCTATCTCCTGACCCTTTCCATAATTATAGGAACGAATGGCTTTCAGTTCGATCTGAACCAAAATAAATTCGTGAGAACTGTAGGTCTGCTGGCTCTACTTAACAAGACCGCGGTCCTCAGCCCCAGAATACCTCCTGACAGTCACAAGCGTGATCGGCGACTGCATCGAAGCACCCCCATCCCAATCCGTCGTCGTCTCCGAAGCCAGTGGCGCCATTCCATTCGCCATGGCCGTCCGACTCAGCAGACAACCCACCAAAATAACATTCTTCGACCTCCCAACGCAAGTGGGGATCCCCACATCCCCGAACACCTGGAAACTTCGGTGCGTGGCGCGCTTCCCGCCCTTCTCCTCGCTTCCGCGCGCGAGCCCTTCCCCTTTCCACGGCACCCCTGATTAGCTTCGCGCTCAACTTCAAACGCCTTACCTACACGACACACTGGACCCCGACGTCCCTCGCGACGGAGATCTGCCAGGCGCACGGGATCCCCCCCAGCGGAACACACGCAGACGGGAGCCCGCACTACACCGTCCCCGCGCTGGTCGACTTCACGCCGCAGCGCGACGACCCCCGCGTCGCGCCCGTGTGCCTCTCCGACTCGACGCGCATCATCGAGTATCTCGAGCGCACGTATCCCGACCCCACCGCCTCCGACTCTCCTTCGAAGGCCAGCAACGAGGACGAGGACGACTACCCGCACCCGCGCGTGCTCTTCCCCGCCCACTCGCGCGCGCTGCACGCGTTCGTCGAGCACCACGTGCAAAACGTGCTCAAGCCGCCGCTGTACAACCTCTTCACGCTCTCTCTATACGCGACGAAGCTCCCGCGCGACCAAGTGGACTACGCCGCGCGCAGGACGCGCGCCAAGGGCGTCGGCTCCGTCGAAGAATTGCAGGTCAGCGGTGCCGCCGCGCGTGAGGCGGAGTGGGCGAAGCTGCGCGATGCATTTAAGGTGCTCGCGGACGCGCAGTGCGAGGCGGAGAGGTATTATAGTCAGGCTGAGGGCGCTGCCGCTTGGAAGACGAGCGCGGGGATTCCGGTGTTCCAGCCTCCGGGCGTCACTTACGCGGATTTGGCGGTCTGCGCAGTGCTGATGATGTTGCGCAATATCAGTCCGGGGGAGGCGTGGCCTGTGGTTAGGGAGTGGGACGACGGGAGGTGGGCCCGGCTGCTGGGGGAGGTGGAGAGGAGGTGGGGACGGGTCGAGGGCGAGATGAAGACGGATTGGTGAAGCTCGTGTTGGTGTTTTGTTCTGTGGCCTAATGTTTCAGTTGGGATGTGCTAAAGATGTTGTATGTTATTGCAGCCCGAGTCCGATGTTACTTTCAGCTGAAGTCACCGTCCAACCCTCAGGCATAGCGCAATCCCCGACACCGCAACCCCGTGCGTCCTTCATTTCCGATTGGCTGCTGTTTTCACTTTACACCGAGAATTCGAAGCCAGGCTCAGCTACTGTGCTTTGTGAGCACGAATCAAAATCTGTGTCTCGGTCTTATAAACCCTTCCCACCACCCGCACGGCATCGTGACATGACACAGACACCATGCCGAAATCTCACCAACGCATTACGACGACATCGCAAGCAACCGTACACCTATAAATGCCAGAGGTATCCTACACTAACCTACACGCCCCCAAGCAGTGGTTCCCCTCGATCCGAGCTGTCCTACGCAGCCCAAAATCTATCCGTACAACTACGATCTCCGACGTCCCCGCCCCGCCTACAGATTGCGCAGCGCCTCCCTCGCCGCCTCCGCCTCGCTCTCGATCTCCGCTTCACGGCCCTTCCGCGGGACGATACTGCACTCGAATGGCTCCGGCTGCATCTGTTCCCCACGAGTCCCGCATCAGCTCCAGGACAGGCCAGACACCAGATACAAGAGACAGAGACGCACGATAAACCCGGGCGTATACCTCTGCGTATCCACCGGCGCGCCCTCCTTCTCCGCAATATCAAAGTAGAAGCACATATTCGAAACCACGAGGAACAGCGACTGGCCCGCCAGATGCTTCCCGGGGCACACCCTGTCCTCGCATGTGTCAGCACGGCCGGAAAACAGACAGAGACGCACGCACCGCCGCCCAAACCCGAACGCGGGATGCCCCTCGAGGATGTCGCCGACGCCCTCCGGCCGCTCGAGCCACCTGCGCGGCTCGAACAGCTCTGCGTCGTATTTCTGCCCGTACGTCTCTTGGCTGTGGGGTTTCGTGTTAGTCGGCGATGGCGCAGATGGGGGAGACGAGAGACGGGAGACGGGGCGCACCTGAGCCCCATGCCGAATTGGTTTGGCATGAGCAGCGCGCCGGCGGGGATGCGGTAGCCCTCGTAGTAGTCGTCCTCGGTCGTCGTTGCGAGATGCGGTAGGCCTATCCAGCGTGCAGTACGAACCAAGACCAGGATGAAGGACCACGGCGCCAATTCACCAGACAGACATAAAGGTAGGATTAAATCAGTTGGTTTTATTTTGGTAAGTGGCAAGAAAGACGCACCGCCTGCGGCGACACTCCTCCAGCGCAGCACCTCCTTGCACAGCGCGAGCACGTACGGCAGGCGGCCCATATCCTCCATGCCGGGTGCGTGCTCCCCGCAGACGGCGTCGATCTCGGCCTGCGCGGTGCGGAAGGCGATGGGATTTGCGGCCGCGGCCATGATGAAGGTCGACAAGGATGCGGCGGTAGTGTCTGTGCCTGCTTCGAACCTGCACCGTGACAGACTGGTCAGCATATATTCCTCGGGGAGCGAGGTGGGATCGGGTAAGGAGAGAAGGGGGGAGGACGCACATGGTGCCCGCAAGGTACGCGATATCCAGCTCGTCCATCGCGAACCGCTTGCGGTCGTGCCAGAGCCGCGCCGTGAACGCGCCGTCGGGGGCGAGCTCGCCTGCGCCGACGCGCTTGATGACGTCCCTGACGAGCCCGACGAACACGTTCTGCGTGACGCGGCGCTGGTGCATCGCGGGTGCGCGCCAGGGTGCAAGGAAGTTCGGGAGGTTGTCGAGCGTCGGGAAGAGGTCGACCAGGTTGGTGCCTGGGACAGCGGATTCGAGGAACATGTCGGAGACTGTGGGGAGTGAGTCAGTAGGGGGATCCTGGGGACGGGATGGTAAAGGCGGGAGCGTACTCTCATAAAGGTCGGATATCTGTGAAAACTCTCAGCTTCAAGCTCTAGAATGAGATTGGCGAAGGCGCGTACCACTTTCTTGTTCTCGCTCTCCGAATCCAGTCCATAGCAAACTTGAAGGCGCAATCCATCAGCAGTTGCTGCATTCAATTACTGGGATACTTACTCTTCAGGATCACGCTCGCGGAGTACATCTTGAAGTTATCAATGAAAGTCGCCGGGGTGTGCAGCATCCTTCGCATCAGCAGCTTCACCTCCGCCGCCTGTATCGGGACATACGACGCCGCCTTCTGCGGGGTCATGTCCCTGTGGAACGCAGAGCGGTGGTTGCGCCAGGCCTCGCCATACGGCAGAAACACGATGCGCTTGCTCTCGGAGCCATAACTACGCGCATATATCCACTAATCAGACGCATATAGTCGGTCAACGGGCGCAGCACGTACTCTCCGGCGATGACCAGCCGCGGGCGCGACGAATAGTTCGCTGAGCGCTTGTCGAGCTGATAACGGGGCCAAGCTCAGTTTCCGTATGCCTCGAAAGAACGAAAAGAGCGAGGAGACGCACAAGGTCGATGCCCGCCTGGTAGTCGTTCACGATGATCACGTCCTGCCCCGCCAAATTCAGGTACGTGAGCGGCGTCTTGAACTCGTTCGCGAGCTGCCGATACCACACCCACGGCCGCGCACTCGGCCTGCGCGCGACGCGTCAAAAATGCCTCCGCTGCAGGAACGACTTTGAACGACGCACATGAGATGCAGGTGGCCGATGAGCGGCAGCCCGCGCGGGCTCGGGGGCAGGTTTCCGCGGCCCTGGTGCAGGCGGCGGTAGAGCGTCCGCCCGAGCAGCACGAGCAGCAGCACGAGCGCCGCGCCGGTCGTCTTGTTCTCCACGAACGCGTCCACGAGTGAGGAGGTCGGAGGCATGGTGTGCGGGGGCGGGGATGGGCCGGAACGAGGAGTCAAAGTAGGATCATCGGTCGAGGGCGGGGAGTATATAAGGCTGGGGAAGCAGACGGACGCCGGGTCGGCGGGTGATGCAGCAATTGCGGTGTCCCAGCATGCACACTTCCTATTGCGAGTGAAATCATGATGAGTGTGCTAATCAGAACACGTCGTGGATGCAGAGCTCTATTCAGTTCATCCTAGCCCAGGCCCCCTACGTTATATCGGACGCTGGCACTTGGCGCACGTTGCGCGCGTCGGCGTCGACGTCGACGCTGCTGCAGCAGTGGGCCGCGCCGCGGCTCGCGTAGCGCGAAGCGACGCACTGCAATAATTTCCGAGTCGGCGACTAGAATCAAGCGAGGCGTCACACCGGACCCGTCAGATCTACACGCGCAATTATATTCGCAATAATGATCGGGGCCTGGCCATCCGATCTGGCTTAGAGACCCTGCCATGTGCGTGCGTCGACGAGCTAAATTGTTGACAGGGTGCAGCTGGAGAAGATAACGCATCTCGGCCTGCAGCTTTGTGGCGCGCGCTCTGGACAGAAATTGAACGACACGACGAGCCTGGGGAAAGAGAGCAATAATAACGGCATTGCCGCCGGGTCGCCCCAGGCCGTCGTTGCGCTATACCGATCGGGCGCAGGTTCACGGGGATCGGGCCCGTGAACTCCCCGGAACAAATCTCACGACGAGTGCCTTCAAAGTGTCGCTGCATAAAACGCGCAGGCAGGTGCAAGGCCTGATA
Organism: Dentipellis sp. KUC8613; assembly: GCA_002286715.1. Lineage (NCBI taxonomy): Eukaryota > Fungi > Basidiomycota > Agaricomycetes > Russulales > Hericiaceae > Dentipellis > Dentipellis sp. KUC8613. The sequence goes on from NSJX01000017.1 coordinate 204,709, forward strand.
CTTATCTCTGATTGTGATTTCTGCATTGGCCGCGAATTAGCGCATCTGATACTGCCGCACCGCGTCTGATAGACCTTGCTTAGTTCCACGGGCCTGCTTCGAATGCCACACCGTTATATACACAAAACATACTAGGTAAGTTCTTGATTCAATCCACGACGGAGATTTCTGAGGGTACCATCTTTCATGTAGACATGTGAGATTAGACTAGCACCACAGGTGGCATACAGAAATAAACTTGCCGTGAAGGTGGAGAGTAGAGAAGGTGTGCGAGGCTTGCCTCCGCAGGGTTGTGGCGTTCGACCCTGTTTCGAATACCGTAAGTAAGTAAAATGGCGCACTGTCCATTATTTTCGGTCGACTGGTAGGTGCCCCAGCTATCTACCCACGAGGCACACCAAGCAGGCACACTCACGAAATCAAGTACACCCAAGTCTTGCCACGTGTGTGGTTTCGCCGTCGGTCGCGCTCCTGCCGCACTACATAGTGATCCGGGGCAGACGAACGAGCGGGCTACGATTGTGCTGGTCGGGACATGTGCGAGGTCAATGATGGCACCAGGGCCGCGGTGAGTGGCTGCACGTATATTGGCATCCGACGAGGGAAAAATACGGGCATGGCGTCGTGAATTCCGCTCTGACCTGCGTCGAAAGTACGTGGTGGGCTGCGTGCTGGTCATGGGGGTTTCTGTCCATCAAGGAAGCCTCTGCGAACGTGTTAGCCGCACCAAGAACCCACAATTTCCTCCGATGGTCATCCCAGGCCTACTTGAACGTCAAGGTGGTCAACAATTATCCGCTAAACGGTCTGACGAGCGAAGCATAAGTTGTTTGAAACGTAAGACGGTGGCAGGTATGCGATGGGCATCAGGCGCACGAATTTCGGGCCGTCAAAACAAGAGGGGGGCGGCGTAGGGGTAACGTGGAAATTGTCGATGTTGTATTAGTTTTCCAAATAGCCAAGCAATGTGTAGACACCAGAGGAGTATGAGAGTGACGCCTAGAAAGAGTTTGGGACTGGACCAGTGTCATTTGACTTCAAGTAATGAAATTCGTTACACAGAAGGAGTGAGGCATAGTCCGCAGTTTGAGTCACAGAGGAAGAGATTCGTGCTGTAGACAAGCGAGAAGGCTTGTTCTTGATGAGAAGCCATATTTTCTCCAGGAATAGGGCTCGAAGCAACGGTTTGAGTGTCGACTGGGCTGGAACGCGCAGGACGCAGACGAAGACGCAGGTGCTCGACGTTTGACGCCGAGGCGGATTGCACGTCAGCGGAGGTGACAAAGTTAAGAAATGATTTCTTTTAAACCCTCCTGCTGGGATGTGTCCGGTCATTGAAAGGGGCCCGCTGGACCGTCTATAGCGTCCAGATCTGAATGAGTCATCGCAGTAAGCAGGCAAGATGAGAGCAAGCACGTTTGTCTGAAACTGAAAGAGTTGGTCAGCGCGTGCTCACGGAGTTGCGTTGCATGTACCGTTCGACGCAAGCACTGTAGTGCGACGGAGAATCGGCTTTGACACTGTGGGACCATAATTTCTCAGCAGTGTGTTACAAGGACGTTTCGGACGACTCTCGCGAAGAGGTCTAGCGGTGGACGGCCAGCGCGAGCTCGTCCGTTCGATTGAACGATGTTTGGTCGCGCGGTAGATCCGAAGCGGTTCTGCTGGAGATTCGTGGATCGGAGGTGCGACACCGAACGATAGTCTCTAAGAGAGCTTCTCTGTCTGAGCATTATTATCTGACGCTTGTAGAGAGTGATACACTAACTTACCTTGAGGCCATCGATAGAAAATCATGCAGCAGTCATATCCTGAAACAGAATCCCTGGAAAACCGCAAGATCGTAAATTCTGAGGACAATGAGTGAACTTGGGAAAGTCCAAGGACTGTGCAACCACCGGCAGCCGTCGAGAGCTCGAAGAGGTCGAGAGACTCCCTTGGACGCGCGCACACGTGACGCGCCCTCGGACGAATGGAACAATCAGTCATCGGGTAGTCATAAGCGAGAGCAAAGCCGACAATCCGACAGTGCCCAGACGCCTAGGGGGTGGGCACATTCCGCGGTTTCGCATGCTCTCCGCAGCGATTGGCAGAGGCGGACGGGAGGAAAGGGACGAGTTTGGGACGGGGGCAGGAGGTTCGCACGCTGGCCATCCGGTCCGGTCCGGCGCCGGCCGACGAGCATGTAGTAATGCGATAAGTCGATCAGTTCAGCCACCGTAACTTCATCCTCTCCACCACCTCCCAAGGTCCGTCGCTCGCGGTCCCACACCGCTATATAAGCTTTGGAACGTCTTTTTTGCTCACCCTGTACCCAGTTTATTTCGCAAAATGACCACCTCGCTCGACCACCTCAAGCAGACCGGAACCGTTGTGGTTTCCGACTCCGGAGACTTCGAGAGTGAGTCGCTTTGATATGAATGGACGATGCTCGGACAGCGCTGAATACCCTCGGGATTTTCAGGCATCGATGTCTACAAGCCCCAGGTATACAATGGTCTCGCTGGAGTTGATGTCATTGGAAGCTAACAGCTGCGCGCTCTAGGATGCTACGACGAACCCGTCGCTCATTCTCGCGGCCGTGAACAAGCCCGGCTACGCACGCCTCATCGACGTCGCCGTGAAATTTGCAAAGGACAAGGGTGGCGACCTCGAGACGCAGGTGAACCACGCCGTCGACCGCCTCGTACGTCATTCCTCCACCCCGGTGCGATCCTATCCCATCCTGATCGGACATCGATTAGCTCGTCGAGTTCGGCAAGGAGATCCTTGCTATCATCCCGGGCCGTGTCTCCACTGAAGTCGACGCGCGCCTCTCCTTCGACAAGGAGGGCACAAAGGCCAAGGCCAAGGAGCTCATTGCGCTCTACGAGTCCGTCGGCATCAAGAAGGAGCGCATCCTCATCAAGATCGCGTCTACCTGGGAGGGTATCCAGGCTGCGCGCGAGCTTGAGCGCGACCACCACATCCACTGCAACCTTACCCTCCTGTTCGGCTTCGGCCAGGCTGTTGCCTGCGCAGAGGCTGGTGTCACCCTGATCTCGCCTTTCGTCGGCCGTGTAAGTGGATCCTCGATAAGACCTCACGAGAAACAGATTACTCACGAAGCGCATAGATCCTTGACTGGTACAAGAAGTCGACCGGCAAGACCTACGAGGGCGACGAGGACCCTGGTGTCCAGTCCGTGAAGCGCATCTTCAACTACTACAAGCAGCACGGCTACAAGACCATCGTCATGGGCGCTTCCTTCCGTAACGTCAGTCGATTTCGCTAATTTGGCATGACATCATCATCTAACGTCATACTTCATAAAAACGCAGACTGGCGAGATCAAGGCGCTCGCCGGTGTCGACTTCCTCACCATCGCCCCCGCACTGCTCGAGGAGCTCAAGAAGTCGACCGAGCCCGTCCCCAAGAAGCTCGACGCGCAGGCCGCGGCCAAGGCGGAGCCCCTGCCCAAGATCACGCTCATCAACAACGAGCCCGAGTTCCGCTGGCAGCTGCTCCAGGACCAGATGGCGTTCGACAAGCTCCACGAGGGCATCAAGAAGTTCGCGGAGGACGGCGAGACCCTCAAGAAGGTCCTCCGCACGAAGCTTTCTGCCTAAACGCGTGATGCTGTGCCCGGGGGAAAATGCTGAGAAGTCCGTTTTCCGTGGTGTATGCTTTTAGATTCTGTTCGACTGTATTGGTGTGGAGAAGTTCGATAGGAAAACTTGTATCATCTTGTTGACCGTAGCAAAGCAATAGACGATTTTAATTTTGACCTTCTTGCTCTCGAGAGTGGTCCAGGTCATTGACGTGTTGCATGGTGATCACGTGGGTGTCCGTCTCCTCGGTTCAGTCGACGAGGCGGAGACAGGCAAGTTGAAAGACCTTTGTCAATGGCCACCGTGTCATCGTGGTCAGTACGATAGCAGCCGCACTCACCGAGCTTCATTTCATCCAACAGACATCCGCAGACCTCATCTTCACGAACGCTACCAAGCGAGACACGAAGCGGTCAGACGTCGGGTCCTTCATCTCGCACACTTGCCTGGAAGATCCAGGCTCGCATCGTACTGATTTTTGTCTAGATACGCGCCATATTTCCATCTTGAATATTTCTGATCATACGCAGACGATGTCTGACCAGCACAATACTTATACCACTTTTACGACCAGCTGCAGTGCGTATCTCCGGGGTTCACAGACGCCTACTCCCAGCTCAAATGTCCCAGCCACAGTACCGCAGCGCCGAGATGGTCAAAGAGCTCTAAGGCCTATCCCCCTCGATATCTACCATGAGATATTCGACTGCTTCCAAGCCGGCGAGACGTTCACTGAGCGGGAGTGCAAGATCATCTTCGCCAACCTCATCCCCGTCTGCCGCCTTTTCCGCGTAATGTGCTTGCCGCGTCGGGTCCGGACGCTTACCCTCTCGGGTCGGCAGAAGGACTTGGTCAAGTTTGCACACACAACTTTCCAAAAGCCACACGACGACCTATTCGCTCTCGTTCACGTTCTGCGCTTTGTCGACTGCCAGTAGTTACCGCCACCACTGTCCTTAGACTCGGACTCGGAAATGGACGCCGAGAGCGACGACGAGGACATACAGAACGCAAGGGCTCACAGGGGTGTCTTCTCCCAACTCTGCGATGTCCTGACGCATTTTCACAACGTCACGGAACTCATCTTCTACCGTGCACTACTCAGACTCGACGTCTTCCAGTACCTTTTCTCCATGAACAGTCTATCTTCTGTGGACATCGCACGCTGCAAATTCGAGGGTCTTCCCACCGATGAGGCATTGTTGCCGATCCATCACTCGAGATCTCCCGTACCCTGGCGCAACTTGCGATTTGTCGCCGTCCGAGGATACAAATCTTGCATAGACGCACTGGCTGCACATGCAGCCACGCCGGCGCTGGAGTCTTTCACGACCACGCGATGGGACGTCTCCCGTGCCTTTCTGATGCATAAAGACCAGGCGATGACAGGCCTCAAGATGCTCCATATACCCTGCGAGAGCCTGAGAGTTGTCCGCCAGTTTCTCGAGAGGACCCCAACCATCAATTCCCTTACTATCACGACACTCCCAATAGGTATCCCCGATAAAATCTCTCAGCTGTCACCTACGGCGCTGCCAGATCTCCGCACAATAAAATGTCTCCCCAGATTACTTCCCGAGCTCGTGCCTGGCCGTCCCGTGTCAAGTGTCGACGTGTCTGTTTTCGGACAATTGCAACGACCCTACATGCCTGGTGACGATGACCTTCAATACTACAGGTGCCCTCTTCTCCATGCTACGCGAGTCGAGGGTGCCGATCGACAATTTAGGTATAGCGTTTGCTGTCCTAAATATACCAGGCGCAGAAACCAACTTCGAAAAATTTACGCATCTCGAGCGTTTGACGGTATGCGTCTCCGCTACAGAGGATGAGTTCGTCTACGTGAGCATACTGCCCTCGCTGAGCATCTATTGTCCATTAACGACACCGGCTGGCGTGTGTTCTTAGGCGATAAATCGCTCGCCGCTTTGGCTGACTTCTGTCCGAAAAGGTCTCCACCTCACAGTGCCGACTGTGGATGTCCGGTTCTGCCCGCCGGCCGACAGGGTGCCTGTGTACGACCTCGGCGCCGACCACATTACCGTGGCCAGATATTTCGCGGCGATGTTCACAGGCGCGACGACCATCACGACTTCTCCCTACATCGAGTGGCGGAAGCATTTCAGCGGGGACTCGGCTGTGTGGAAACCGGTGGTTATTGCACGGGACACCGTGCGGGCACATATTCTTTCTATGGTTGGCACGAGAGCCTCGGTGAAGGATGATGATGGTTGTTTGAGAGGCTTGTTCGAAGAGAAGGAGCTGACGTTGCCGTTGAAAAGGCTCTTAGGGATGGAGGGCGACTCGCAATTATTTACTGCTTCTAAAGATATGTAAATGACGGTCAGACTGAATAAAACTTGGATTAAATAAAATCCTCAGGGGAACGATCACGTGTCCTAGTGGCATTTCCGAGCCACGCGGCCACTGCTGTGAACCTTTCAGCGTCAACAAAGAGGCCTAGGGTTATTTATACCCTCAACATCGAAAGGCAGGCGTTTGAATCTCAACACTAGGTATTCTGCTCACCTCCGCCTTCCAATCCCCCAGAGTCCAGGTTATGCACTTGGCTTGAAATGACACAGGCATAGACTATGTCTCACCAACCGAAGATACCTCGTTTAAGATCAGCAGGTACGTTAGCCCCGAGACATATCTGTGAGGCATGAATACCAAAGTTCCGAGATCACAGTGCCACGGAGGCAAGACGGTCACAAGCCTCTGAGGCATATACCACTCGACGTCTACCTCGAGATCTTCGATTACTTCCAAGTCGGCGAGTCGTTCTCTGAACGGGAGTGTAAGATCATCTTCTCAAACAGCATCCCCGTCTGTCGACTCTTCCGCGCAATCTGCCTGCCCAGGCGACTCCGCTCGCTCACGCTCTCTAGTCAGCAGAAGGGCCTGATCAAATTCACACACACCAAGTTTCACGAGCCCGAGACCGATCTATGTGAATATGTCCGTACCCTGCGCATCGTCGACTGGCGGCCAGAATCACCCGAACTATCCGAGTCGGACATTGACTCCGAGAACGAGGACGAGATCGTCCAGACCAATCCAAACACATGGGTATACCGAGGTATCATGTCGCGCCTCTGCGAAACCTTGCCGCGCTTCCAGAATGTGACGGAGCTCATCATCGATTACGCCATGCTCAGCCCCAGCATTTTCGTACACATTCCCCTCATGAACAATCTGTATTCCGTGGACATCGCGTATTGCAAGTTCGACGATCCTCTCACCGACAGAGCGCGTCGTCTCATCTACCATATGACTCCTCAGACGCCCTGGCGGAAGCTGCGGTTTGTGGCGAACACAGGGTGCGAGAAAGCCTTGCACGCCCTCGCGACGATGGCATCTACTTCGGCACTCGAGTCTTTAACCACCATGGAGTGGTCTGTTGCGCACGCGTTTCTGACGCAGAAGAAGAATGCTCTGGTGGGCCTCACGATGCTCGACATCCCTTGCGATCACCCGGACGTCGTCGGCAAGTTTCTGGCGATGACACCGACCATCACTACTCTCACCCTCACGGGTCTTCCGATATTTACTGAGAGAAGCCAGGCACATTTACAGCTGCCGCCCTCTGCACTGCCGAATCTGCATACTCTGAAGTGCAACTACTTGCTGTTGGAGGAGCTTGTATCCGGTCGTCCAGTTTCATCCGTCCAAGTATTCACTACAATTTTTGGCACACCCGTCGGCACTCTGGATGCGTCTTCCACAATGGATATCTTATCCGTTGTGGGTCGCTCGAGTGCGCAAATCAAGCTTCTGGGGATAGAAGAGACCACGTCCCCGCTGACTGGTGCAGGACTGAATCTTAAGGATTTTACACATCTCGAGCAGTTCACTTTCTATGTATCCGTCCATAAGGATATTCTCACCAAAGTAAGAGTCACTCTGTGGTGGAGACATGCGCTGAGCAGCGGATTACTGACTGCGACATCCTCTGCAGATGATCAAGAGCACACAGCTACCTGCCACCGATGCAGATGTTTGGCACCCCACCGTGCCAATCATGAATATCGTGTTCGATCACTACCTGCAATCCGCTGTCATGCCTTTGTATGATCTTCAAATCGACCACGACCTGTGCCTCTTTCTCGCAAGCCTATTCCCAGGCGCGACGACTATCACCACGACACCGGGCATCGAATGGCGGAAGCACATGCGCGAAAGTCCGAGTGCCCCGGTGTGGAAACCAGTCATCATCGCACGAGATATTGTGCGATCGCATGTTCGTTCATGGGCAGATGCCTTTTGGGTGATGAGGGATTATGAGGGCTGTCTGGAGGCCTTGTTCGAAGAGCATGAGCTGGACGTCGATCCGCTACTGAGAAGCGTTTTGGGGATCAAGGGAGGCGAATAGTTTGCCATGATGTGGCGGACGGATATGTAGACGTGGCCGTTGCAAGCCAATTGAGTTGTTTTCTGGGTATCTAAGCACCGTGCGGCTGCTGTAGACTGAGCTGTTGAAGAGGACGATCACGTGGGTTATCGCCTGCCAGTAGCTGGCGGTGAGAGTCCCGAGTCCGAGCTGGCACTCATGGTTACCATCGTATTGATATTATCGATTTCACAACTCATACTACATAACTGGGAGGGTGGACTTCTTAAGCCATAGGTTTGCTTCTAGGTCGGCTTCCTTCGAGCCCGTAATCGATGACGAGCCAATCTAAGGCAATTCCTAGGCCTATCCTAAATTCACAAGGTGCGAGACGCTATTTCGTCCATATGTAGAATGTAGCAAGGTAGTGACTCCCAATATTACAGTGCCAGAGCGACGAGACGGCTCAAAGACCTTGAAGCAGATTCCCGCAGATGTCTACTATGACATATTCGAATACTTCCAGGCCGGGGAGACGTTCTCCGAGCGCGACTGCAAGATCATTCGGTCCAACCTCATCCCCGTCTGTCAACTCTTTCGTGCGATTTGCCTGCCCCGCCGCCTCCGCTCGCTCATTTTCTCTAGCCAGCAAGGGAATTTCGTCAAGTTCAAAAGCACAGAGTTTCGCGAGCCGCACGCTAATTTATATGGTTTTGTCTACGCTCTGCGCCTCGTCGACTGGCTCCCGGTGTCGTCCAGACGATCTCAAGCAGACATCGAGTCCGATTACGCAGACAAGACCGGCCAGGGCACACAAAATGAAAGGTTGCCCAGGGACCTTATGACGCGCTTCAGCGACAACCTGCCGCGTTTCCAGAATGTGACGAAGCTCACCATCGACCACGCCATGCTCCGTCCGAGCTTCTTCACCCACGTTCCCCTCATGAACAGTCTGCACTCCGTCGACATTGCGCATTGCTCGTACGACGATGCCTCCACGACCGACCCATACCAGCTTATCGTCCCCACTATGCCCCGCACGCCCTGGCGGAAGCTGCGGCTCGTAGGGAACACCTGGTACGACGACGTGATGTACGCCCTGGCGACGGTGACATGCACACCGGCGCTCGAGACGTTCATCACGAACGAGTGGTACGCCGTACGTAGGTTTCTGACGCACGAGAGCGTCCTGGTCAATCTCCAGACGCTCGTCATCCCAGGAGAAGAGCCCAACGTCATCGGCAAATTCTTGGCGGCGACACCGACCATTACTACGCTCACCATCACTGGCACCCCCGAATTTGCCACTGCAAGCCAGGCGAGTCTCCGGCTGCCACCCTCTGCGCTGCCGAATCTACACACGCGAGGTGCAGCTCCGTGCATCTGGAAGAGCTCATTTGCGGCCGCCCAGTCTCAAACGTCACGGTGATGACCACCAATTTCGGCGCATACGGTGCCAAAGTATCCTTCACGGTGGACGTTATGTCCGTCTTGAGTCGTTCGACTGCGCCCATCCGGTCCTTGGGGCTGGAAATCTACCCGTTCGACCTGGTTAAAGCAGAGGGTCTGGATCTCAGGAATTTCGCGCAGCTCGAACGGTTCGCGATCTACGCAAGCGCTGACGAGCACACTTATACCGAGGTAGGAGCTCGTTCTATAGCAGCCGGATGTGCAGAACGGCAAAGCGCTGACTATGGCATCTTCTCTCCGTAGCTGATGAAGCAAAAAGGGCTTCCTGTCGAACGGACCATCTGGCACCCCACCGCGTCGACCGTGGACATTGTGTTCAATTTCTGCGTGGAGCCAGATCTGCTGGTTGCGTATGATCTTCAAGCTGACCACGATCTGCTATGTCCCCTCTTCGAGAGCATGTTCCCGAGCGTGAAGACTATCAACACCTGTCCTGGCATTGAGTGGCGGAAGCGGATGCACGGAAATTCAGGTGTGCCGGTGTGGAAACCGGTTATTATCGCGCGGGATGATGTGCGCTCGCGCATCCTCGCCAATGTAGACTCGTTCTTCAAGGTGAAGGATTACGAGGGCTGTCTGAAGGGCTTGTTCGAGGGTGGAGAGCTGAACTCGACGTTCAGAAAGGTCTTGGGAGTCGAGGATGATGTGTAATTTGCCGGGCGTATCCCATCTACCGCAAGTGCTTCTGCTATGGGGCTTGTAAGTATCATATACGTGCCTGCATATTCTTAGTTAAAGAAGCGCCGCGTTAGTTGCACCTGCACTGGTCAACTGTGACACAGAGGTTTTAGCCATCTGCAATACAATCATCATTTATAACCATCTATTATACAGTCGTACAGGAACACTTCACAGCCACATAGCCTTACACCAATAACCATTAGAGTGAGGCCTTGCCCTCGTTGAACTTCTTCACAAACTCGAGCGCAAGCACCGGGCTGTGAATGGACGAGCGCATCAGGACCGGACCTGACAGAATGATGAGAAATCAGCGCACCTGTCCTTCGGAGTGACCGGGAGCTGCTTCTCAACGAGCTTGCCTCCGGGCGCAAAGATGAAGTGTCCGCGCGCGGTGCGGCCCTCGGGGCTCTTCGCGCCCAGCGCTGTGATCAGCGTGCGGTCCACGTCCGAAATGAGGGGGTACGGGAGCTCGATCTGTCCGATCGGCGTCTGAGCACATGCGCGGGGGTGAGACAATCAGTAGAAGGCGCACCTTGAGCTGCCACTTGAGCTGCTCGGTCGGCGGGTCCGCGCTCAGGCAGTACACGTCGAAGTTCTGGCCCGAGAAGTCGGGGAACTGGTCGCGGAAGCCGCAGGCCTGGGTGGTGCATCCTCCTGTGTAACGCCGCGGAAGCATGTCTATACTTTGTACTGCATCGTGGTCGGAAGGAAGCACGCACCGGTGTCGACTTTGGGGATGCTGAAGAAGATCGCGCCCTTGGTAGCGACGAGGGTGGAGACGTCGACGTCCTCACCCTTCTCGTTCTTGAGAATCACGGACGGCAGGCTGTCGCCGAGATCGATGGGCTCCAGGGACATTGTAGTAGGTTACAAGGTTACGGACGAAGAGACAGCGACTCGGACGTGGGTATCAGAGGCGGACGCGGAGACGGGAGAAAGGCAAGTCGCTTTTGTAGTTGGGCTATCCCATAAGCACAAGGCTATCGTGCAATCGGGAATGACGTGCTCCCGTGGTTCCCTGCGCATGCTCGAAGCTCACCAAACAGACTCGGAACGGGTCAAAGAAAGATTCGGACTAGCATAGCCGCAGCCTTCGCTGCTGACTGTCGCGCACCGTGACCGCTGTGCCGTGAGTATGCCGCCCTGCACGACGCCCGAACATAGCAAGCTTTGTGCACGGGCGTGTGCAGAATTAATGCGGGGCAGGGTCCAGGCGAGGCGCCCGTCACGTTCATCGATGACTCAGTGAGTAAGTAAATCCGGGGGTGATGATAGCCATGGAGGCCAAGGGAGGGGGGATCGAGACTGTCATATGATGTTGCTCCGAAGTCCTTCCAGCCCATGCAGCTGAAAGGTAGCCGGACCCGGTGCGTGGGTGGGAGGAAGCGGAGAGGGGGATTGTAATTATGTGCACTACGATGGTGGGCTGGAATATACAAGGATGACCGTGACGGCGCACAAAAGTACGGCTAGACAGTAGATTAAGTACGCGGAGTCTGCACACCATATACAGCCTGCAGTTACAGTAGGCACTCGAAAGTCGGTGTCTGTGGCAACAACCTCAACCAGCGGGGAGTCAGTGTATAACACGGGGATTCTATAGATAGGTGGAGGTAGATAGGAATGTTCAGCTGGTTGCTAGTGGGTATCACAAAGCGAAAAACTGTCCAACTTTTAGTGACATGTACGTAGAGGCCATCCGGATGAAACACCCATACTGTAATCAATAAGATACCATATTGCGAGATCCGGATCCATCTCCACTAGGGCCGTGCTTCCAGAGAGCCATTGGACGACTTCCGCCGCGGGACGTACGGCTTCGCCGCAGACACAGGTGTACCCGGGCTGCTGCTGACGGGACTCCCGCTCTGCGGTGAGTCGTTGTCTTTCACGGAGGGCAGCACTGCCGCCGCCGCCTTCGCGATGGGGGACACGATGGACGCAGACGACGTCCGGCGCGGGATGTACGGTCGCGGAGGCGGCTTCGCAGGCTCTTCTGCTTTGGGCTTTGGCGGCGACGACTCGCGCTCGGGCGAGGCTTGCTCCATCCCGAAATCATCCAGAATCGCACGCGGCGGCGGGCGCTCGACCATCGCTTCGAGAAGCTGTCATCGTAGGGCAGGAATCAGGCTCCGAGGTAACTCCCACGCGAGGTCAGGATAAATATGACACACCTCTATCCGCAAATCCTCGCCTGCATATTCACCCTCCATCTCCTCCGGACCTAGCAGCTTTGTGCCCTTGCGGAACACCTCGCCCTCTTCCGCCACCCAGCGTTTCGACCTGAGTCCCAGCCACCGGGTATTCTAAGTCAACCACAGCGCATACGGCCTAAGGCATAAGCAGAACATACCGATCCGTAGGCGATCGCCCGTCCTCCCCCTCGACCTCCCCCTCGTTCGCTGCCACACGCACAAAGCTCGGGCTCAGCACCGGCTCAGGCTCCTCCGGTTCGGGTTCGGCCCGGCCCTTGCCCTTATCCACCCTCGGCGTCGGCGGCAACTCATCCTCCGCATCCTCCTCCGGGCTCTCCACCTCCTTCGCGTCCTCCACATGTCCATTCGCGACGCCATTTTCGCCCACGCCCTTGCCGAGATCGAGCCCGAGCCCCGCGAGCCGGATCTGCGGGCGCGCCGCCTGCGCCCCTCGCGCGACCGCAGCGCGGAGATAGTCATTCAGCGCGAGCACGTCGTTCAGCCGTTCGGGGTCGCTCACGACCTGTGCGGCCTCCTCGAGCGCGGGCAGCAGCGCGCGTGCGCGCTCGAGCGCGGCCTCCGACACGCCGCCCTCGAGCTCCGCCTTGAGCGCGCGCGCCTGCACGACCGCCTCGCCTTCGCTGTCGTGCTTGCTCTGTGGTGCTGATGCAGTAAGCACAGTCTCGGGGGCGGGCACGGGAGGGGGACTGGGGGACCCGACCTTCTCGTCCTCCTTGCGGATCGTCCGCGCGAGCTCGCTGTCGTCCAGCATGCCCCAGACACCCTTGCCGGCACGCCCGCTCGCCGCCTCGGCCTCCTCTGTGTTGCGGCTGCATGTGTTTAGGATATCGCGGCACATGCTGCGGGGATGACGGGGTGTCAGACTGGTTGCGATTATGGGACAATGGTGTAGGGAGTGTGAACGTACCGGGCCATCTCCTCGTTCCCGGGCGGGATGTTGAGATCCAGGCAGCGCATAACGTGGTTGCCTTTGAGCCCTGAGCTGAGTGCCATGACGCCCGCGAGATCGAGATTGTTCATCGTGAGATCGAGGTGCAGCAGTGATGTCGACTCTGGCAGGAACTCGGCGAGCGCGATCGCGCCTGCAGAGGTCATGGATGTCGACGACAGGAATAGGCGTTTCAGGGCCGTGTTGAGGGTGAATGCCGTCCGTAGCGATTGTACCTATTGTAGGCGTTAGTCACAAGGGTATATTCAGCGACATTGAAACATACGCCTTCGAATCCGGGACCGCAGCAGGGGTTTTTGCTCAGGTCTAACGTTTCCAGACACGAGTTGTATTTCTGCCAAACAAATCAAATCGCATACCATGTCAATGTGGGGTGGGCGTACCAGCGCTTCCGCAATCGCAACAAGCCCCTGCACATCAAGCTTGTTCTCGCTAAGATTGAGCACCTTGAGCGTGCGATTACGCTTCAACACCTGTGCGATATACGTGATGCCGCTCTATCCTCGCCATGAGCAGCCGCCACCTAACACGTCTATCAAAAACGTACCCGGATGTCATTCCCGCGCAGATCCAGTGTCCGGAGTGCCCCAAGCCGGGGCAATGCGTCCAGCGCGCGCACCTTATCGAGCAGCGCGGCGCTCGGCCCATGGTCTGAGAACCCGCCCGGCGTCGGTGGCGCGGGGTGACGCATGGTGATGCCGCCTTGCGCCGAGGACGTGATCACGGGTATCTGCTGCCCCGTCGGTGACAGCGGGTTGGGCGCCGCGTTTGCGGCGGCTGCACGCTTCGAGCGCGGGATGTAGGGGGTATACGTCGTCTGCGGGGCCGCGGTCGGATGCCGTGGTGGCGGTGGGAGGGGCCCCGAGCGCGGGTGGATGGCTATGGGTGAGTTTACGGGGGAGCTGTTTGCGGTGGAGGTGGCGGATTGGAGGCTTGGGAGGGCAGTGACGGATGGAGGGGGTGACATGGGTGGGGTGGAAGGTGCGGAGGACGTGGGCGTAACGCCGGGGATGACGTCGGGGTAGTCTCTAATCATGAGCGCAATCGCGACGGCGCCAGTTGCGCTTATGCGATTGTGGCGGAGGGAGATGTTGCGAAGACATGACACCCGTACGACGTGTGCTACATGGGAGGATCAGGGTCACAGTCGAACTGACGACAGAGCAGCATGCCTACCCAGGGCGTCTAATGCAGCCGGTTTCAGGAAGCAGTCATCCAGCTTCAGGGAGGCAAGCCCTTGCTCGCCCGCTTGGGGAAAAGCGACGGAGATGTAGTCAATCGCCTTTTTGTCCAAGGCATTTTGGGACAAGTCCAGAAATTGCAGGTTTTTGGCCTATCACATGTCAGAACCGTTCTGCGTGCAATAGATGACACCGAGACGAAACCCCCGCGCATGTGCGCAGAACCCGCCAGAAGGCGCATCGGCTTCAGGAACACTTCTTATACGTACCGCCCCGACCAGACATGCACCTGCAGACGAGTCATTACAAGAGAAGATGGCTTACTTGTTGGACAAATGATCCTATTAGCCGGAAAGCTGGTGTCTTGAGACGACGATTGGACGCGACCGAGATGAAGGTGATGCTTCCGGGTATGAGAAGTGCGTGAAGGATTGGTTTCAATATCTGGGGCTGCTTAGGGCTTGAGTCTGTAGAGAGACACGATATACTCACTCGCTCGTCCAAATCACACTCGCGGAATATGAGTCTGCGGAGACCCCACTCGATGGTGAAGACGTCCGCAAGCGTAGCCGCTATCATTGGCGTCAATTGCACACCAGAGAAATCCACGGTGCGTGGGTTCGAGGATGACGCATTCTATGGGGAGGAGACGAGATCAATGATCGATGCAGGAGCAGTGTAGATGAACGCGCTGGCGCACCTTGAAAGCAGCAGACACCTCCGGACGAGGAGGGTCGTCTCTGCTCATGCAGCATTCGCGGTAGAACGATTCCACTTTTTCGAGAGACCACCACTCCTCGGTGTCATCGGGCCCGGTCGAGTTGCCTCGCAAGACACGCCGCCGGCGCTCCTGCTCACGCTGCTCAACCAACTTCTTCTCCTCCTTGAGATTGGGCGTCGATGGCGGGTTGGCCGCCGAGAACGGGTAGACGGTGACGAGTTCTGGGAGGATGAAGTGCGCTCGTTTGAGCGCTTTGGCTTCATCCTCTGCGGTGGTTTGCGATGACGCTTGGTTCGGGAGGAACTTAGAGATGCGCGAGAGAAACGATTGGGGGGTCGGCGGGGGGCGTTTCAAGATAGATTTTCCAGGAGTTGGAATTGTCACGGCCGAGGATGAGGGGGCATAGGAGGAAGTGGGAGAGGCCATGGAAGAGCGTATTCAGCTACGTTCCTCCGCTTGCTTTGCGGCCTACGACCCCGGCGACTCCGGCCTCCGGCCGAGCGTGCCTTGCGACTTTCCAAATATTCCAGAATGGGGTTACTCTGCATTTCAGCAACACACGTACACTCGTCCGGCGAATATGTACTGCTGCGTCTAGGTACACTATGGTGCGTATGTAAGGTAGAGTACAACAACATGGGAGGGGTGGTCCGATCGCTATGTGCTAATAAGTTAACCGCAGGCGCGAGTTATTAGGTACGTGCTCTGGAGGGCTGTAATGGTAGAGGAGAGCTACAAGATACAAACTTGAAAACATATGGGATTTGTTCATCTAGGAAGCATGTGAGAAAACAATAGCAATCAGCAAAACTTGATGGATGGGTGGTGATATACGCGTGTCACATCGTGTCCATGTAATCGCGGCAACGGTCGTACAGCCGCACCCACCTACCGCCTCCCCACTGGCGCATCCTCGCCCAGCCATCATGAGGAGCGACGCGTTCCACCCACACGAGCACCGAGCACACGGCAAAGTCTGCGTAGGAAAGTTCGCGGCCCATCGCAACGACGCCATCTCCATCAGGAGGCGAGTTCTTGTCCAACAGCACGGCAAGAAAGTCGAACTTCTCCTTGACCGCCATCCACGCCTGCTCTCGCTGTGGCCCCGGGGCGAGATACCCCGGCATGCCCGCCTGTGATCCCGCTCGGAAGTGCGCCTGCGTTCGCTCGGGGAGACGCATATGGCTGAGCGGGACCATGATGGGCAGGAGCGGTTTAACCACTACATCGTTCAGGTAGTGCACAAAGGTCACCTGCAACGCGCGGGAGCCTTCAGGGAAGATGGGCCGCGCGGGGTAGTTGACCTCTAGGTATTCGGCTATAGTGTTGGCGTTGGAGAGCACGACAGGGTATCCTCCCCGCTGAGGGTCCGCGATGACAGGCAGCGTGTATATCGGACGGCCATCGCGGCCCATACTAGTGGGAGGGGCATTTATCGAGCGCAG
Organism: Dentipellis sp. KUC8613; assembly: GCA_002286715.1. Classification (NCBI taxonomy): domain Eukaryota; kingdom Fungi; phylum Basidiomycota; class Agaricomycetes; order Russulales; family Hericiaceae; genus Dentipellis; species Dentipellis sp. KUC8613. The sequence continues at coordinate 221,295 of NSJX01000017.1, forward strand.
CGTCGGCTCGACGTTGTTGAAATCGATCCATACCGTGCGGTACGGGAGTCTCTTGTAGTTCAAGATAAATCTGTAGGTAATGTTAGTCCGATCTGAATGGAGCAATTCAAAGAATTTGCGGACCTTATGCGCCAAATATTGGGCGCCCAGGGTTCCGGCATCGCAGAAGGGATGTCGTAGAGGGTGATGCTCGGAGGAGCCATGTGTGCAAGAGCAAAGGATGTGTGTTTAGTTCTTAGATCGGAGGGAAACCTGCCTTTAAATACGGATATCGCAGCAAGGCAAGTCATTCCAGATACCACCAAACCCTTGCGTTTGTCCGCATCAAACGAGAACCATCACCCGCCACATCATTCAGGAGTGCCCTCTCCGAGGGATGACTCCGCCTGAGGCAAGGATCCAAATTCGAAGGGTGTACAGCCCGAAATGCTCGGTGGGATAAATCCGGCAAGCGTACCCTGCAGACGCTTACACTCGTCGCCGGCAGGTCGTCTGCACAAGGTCCGAAGCCTGATTGACGTAGTCTCGCCGCAGTCCTTTGAAAGCCGGTATCCCTATATCCCGTACTCGTCAGAGTCGCAACACATGACGGCACAAAAATGTTGTACAGCTGCTATGAAAGGCTTACAAGAGACAATCGGCACCGTGTGCCCGAGATATCAATAGACCAATGACTGGCCATTTTAATCATGTCCTTGTATGCAAACGTGACCAGTGGATCTTTGGCATGGGAGGCTTTAGCAATTGCTGTGAATACGGTTTCTGTTCGAAAGTTACCGGTTGTGGCCACGCGCACACAGCCGCACCCCGCCGCGGCTTGCCGCGCCAGCGCGACCGTCGACATCGTCACCTCTCGGCGAACGACTCGCAACCTCCTCGTGTCTCCAAAGCTGTAAAGATCTTGACCCTGATCGACGGGCCAACATCGATTCGTGAATCGTCAATAGACAGAGGTAGAGGTGCGACCTCAGCAACCCTTACCATTAATTGAACTGACCGGCATTTTCCGCTGTACACCGCACTCAGAAAGCAACGTAACTAAGGACGCCTCAGCGCTTCAACTTCAGCAAGCACGGAGCCTTCGCACCTTTCATATGCGGCCAACACCGACAAATATTGCACCCATGGAGCCCCGATAAGTGGATTGGGATCTAGAGCTGTCAAGGGCTGGAGAATGAGCTGGCCGTGGCAAAGCCACAACACCGCGCGTTCCCAGCATCCGGTGCACGCCAGGGCGCTTCGCCGCTTCTCTGACGCAACTTGCCTTTTTCATCCGAGGCGATGTTGTCAGGTTTGCTCGCAAGAATGCTTCTCGGCACTGGATATTGCGAACACCAGTACCTATTTGGCCCATTTAGCTCGTCGACATATGTGCCCTTGCGTCTTACCTGCCCCACTAGACGTCTCGTCACACAGGTTTTTTCCTCCCTGGGAGGCCAGGGCGCGACTGTAGGCCTCAAGTGTCAAAGTGTTGACTCGTGTCCTGACTGTTCCTGCTAGTGCCCTATTCCTCTTGGGACATCGGGGCCCCGGCAGCCATACCGTGTCCAGCCTTCGTGCGCCCAAGGTCGGTTGAAACAGATGGTCTCGCAGCGTGGCATCTCGACTCTCTCAGATTCGTTCGGGCTCCCAAGCCCAGGTGATCCGCCTTTATGGCCACTTTGCACCTGCACTGGCTCATGATCCGAGAAAGCCAGGCTTCTCATGCTTGTGCGAGTGTCTGTAATCCTTGTATTGGGTGCTTCTACTCCAAGACATGTGCTGTGCCGGCGCGCGAGAACTCGGATTTTACGGCCTTCTCTGGACGTATCTCCGCGTTCCTCGTATCTGTCTTCGACATCAACGCCTCCACAAAATCACCTCCAATAGCGGCGGCTTTACGCCTCTAGCTCCTCCGGAGCGTCTTCAATAGAATTGACACCCGGGCACCGGGTGGTCTCAGCGATTCCTAGGACTGCAGGCCGCTCCCGACGCCGGTGACTGGTCGTTTCATCGTCATCTCCTTGCCGACGGTATAAGCTCTTATGTCCTATTCGTCTCGAGATCTTAGCGCCGACGCCCTTCTTGCCAATCCTGACCGCGCGGCCAGCCACTGGGCCCCAAATATGACGACACGATGGCTGCCGCACCGATCCGCAGACAGATGCGCGCGCGCATGCGACGTGCGCACCAGCAATTTCCGTGGTCGTTTGTTTCATCCTCACTGCAGCCGCGGTGGCAGGTTGATAGGATGGCATCCGCAGATAGATGGAGAGTCCTCCGTGGGCGGGTGAGTGCTCTCTACCGTATTGCACCCGTATCCTCCGGTTCACCGTCTGAAACAGGGTGCCATGTCCTTGAGTGAAGAATGGATGCGAGATCATGGCTCCGTGATGATTTGCAACCGAGGGAATCCCAGTACGTGAACATGAGTTGGAAGCTGGGCTGCCGTAGCGCGCGGTACCAGGTCCCGACAATACGCAGCAGGACGTGTCGATGCTAGGAACATCAGCACTTGTGAAGACGTACATCTGCTTCTGCTTCTCCCAATATAATACTGTGATCCGCCGCGGTCGAGGTTCGGCACTTGTGCCAGCGCGCGAAGATTTTCGGGTCAGGAACTGGTGTCATGGTGCATTATCTCACTCCGAGTCGGCATCCAGCGCGCTGTTACAGTTTCTTCTTTGGACCATTCAATGACATTGACATATCTTCTCCTTCTTCAGCCCTGAGCTCTCTGCTGCGCACCCAGTCCCTCTCAGTCACCTTCCATGACTTCCTGCCGGTGCCGAATTCTTCCCGGAAGCTGCGATCCGCGAGGGATTTTAATACGAAGAGGTAAGAACTTCAATTGAATAGCCGGCGGTAACCTTGGAGGCTTACTAGGATTTCCTTAGCGATCGCCGCATGGCCAGCGACTCGTCGATCGGTCCTGAAGTCCAGTGAACGGCCGCCTGAAACTGTCTGCACATGCAGAGACCAGGATTCGTCGGGAAAGGTTAAGATGCCGGCGGCGGGGACTCGAACGGTACGAAACAGCGCCCGCACTTACTTCCGCTGCGCCCTCTGCGCATAGGGTCTTCATACATCACCCCGCGATCTCTGGCGGACATCATTTCAAAGAGGCGAGCTGCGGTCTGCAGGCTCGTCGACTCAAGGTAGCGAGGTGCTGCAGTGCCGTCAATTCATGTGGCAGAATCTACCGGGGGCATTCGTTTGCCTGGCGCTGTGCTGTATCGAGGTGCCGTGGTACGTCTGATGCAGAAGGATATGAACTGTGCCGCTATGACTCAAACCAAGGACATCCCAGCTGCGCAGATCGGTGAACCTGACTCTGCAGTTGCACATGAGGGCCGTGAAATAAATGCTTCCAACGGCGGTATTTTTAGAGGGCCCTCGAAGACATACGCGTATACGGCATGGCTTGACTGTGCTAGGGTCCAGCGCCCCAGAATAGGACAGTGCGCGAGGTACGGCCTCGTGAACAGTGCCCCTATTCATATTCATGGCTTGCAGAGCCGACCGACGAGCTCGATGGAGCATGCCGCTGGGGATCGTCATGGCGGCCTCTGCCGGGACGGAGCGGACGTCGAGGGCGGTGCAGGCGAGCTCGATCGTAGCTGTGGTGGATGTTCATTGAGGTCTTGGAAGGGGCTAGCATGAAATTGACTCCGTCTCAGAGTACCTCGCGAGGAGGGCACGACGGCATTGTATTGCGCGTTCAATTTTCCCGAGAGGGTGCGGCCGCGGCGAAGTGTCGATATGCAAGCCTAGTCGCATGTGGGCGATGGTCAGGGTCACGAGATATAGCAGAGGAGGCGGGGCATGAGAAAGGCAAACCCCGGATGCTACTTGGTCTCACAACGGATTTAAAACGGCTCAGAGCTGAGAAGCATGCAAATTCCCGCTACCCCTGTGGTAGTGGGTCTTGTCGAGCATTTCTGTCGCCGCAGCCTCGCGGTAGATTTGAGATCTCACTTGTGGCTGTGCAAATTGTCGGCTTCTCCCGTATCCGCCTTACCTCGCCTGTGTTTTCTCTCCTTTCCCCGTGACCGGTGACCCTCCGCGTCTTTTCTTCCCTTACGCAGCGGGTTCCTAATGGAGGCAGAGTAATGACGCTGCAAGAGTAACAAATGCAAAGGCGCGGGACGCATAATGTTAACAGAGAAACCCAGTCGGGTAGCGGGTTTTGCCATCTGCAAGCAGGTGGCCCTCAGGCTTATTAAATTGAGCTCAATATTCAGTGGATTTTTGCTTGCGAGCGTTGAGGCGCGTCACGCTACCTCCTGTTCTGTCGCCATACGAGTCCAGTTCACGAAGGCGAAAATTAACAGATCGTTATCAGAGCCCGTGAAGAACTTGCCATACAGCTCGTCGACAAAGTACTCATATGGGGATGCCTCCACAAACCCTTGGCACCCCGGTTTTGTGCCGGCACGCGACTATATTTCGCCGGTTGAATCGGCAGACTGCTTTCATCCGATGGATAAAGACGAGTTTCCAAAGCCCTTCAAAGATAGTACTCCTAGAATTTTTGATTCAGAATGTCGTTCATCTCCAAGTTCGAGGGGAAGCCTAGAGAAACTCCGACCGAGGTCAGCGCGGTACGCGCCGGTCACGGTTGTCACCTCCCCGTCACAGCGGGGCACCTGATCAGGCACGACGCGGTACGCGTGCAAGTCACGTGGCGCAGGTCTGTTGATCAGTGCGAGTCTCAGACAAGGTTCACGATTAAACAAGGTTCCACAACTCCGTCCTCTCTCTCCTCCTCCCACCACCCGCGCACCCGCCGAATCCACCGCAACATCTGCACGATCATGCCCCGCAAAGCCGCGACTGATACATCTGCCGAGCCCCGCCGCTCCGCGCGCATCAAGGACCTGCCCAAGGCCGCCGAGCCTGCGCCAGCAAAGAAGCCCGCAAAGCCGCGGGCGAAGAAAGCCAAGGCGGCCGCTGCGGAGGACGAGGGCGAGCCTGCTGCTGAGAAGGCGGATGAGAAGCCCAAGTCTGGCCGCAAGCGGACTGCCGCCGAGAAGGACAGCGAGGATGCCAACGGTGCTGCTGATGAGGCGGCGCCGCCGGCGAAAAAGGTGCCCATCTCAACCCCTCTATCTTACCTCTTTCCTCCGAATGACGACTGATTTCTTTCTTCGGTAGAGTAAGCCTGACTCTAAGGCTGCTGCGGCGAAGCCGCCTTCCAAGGCCGCCGGGAAGCCTGCATCGAAGGCAAACGCGAAGCCTGCGTCGAAGGCATCTGCGAAGGCCCCCTCGCGTGCGGGATCCGCAAAGCCCGCTTCTCGTGCGGCTTCTGCGAAACCCCCTTCAAAGGGTGGCAAGCCTGCATCCCGTGCAGGCTCTAGGAAGCCAGCGTCGAAGGTGCGTTCGCGCATTCCATCATGCTCCCCGGTATCTGCATCTGATCTCCATTCCGCGCATTTCCAGGCGTCGGCTGCCAACGGTGATGATACGGCTGCTGCCGCTGCTGCTCCTACCACCGAGACGATCGCCGAGGAGCCAGAGGCGGAAGCTGCCGCTACTGAAGAACCTGCTGCGGTACGTGTATCCTAGCATGTTGGGAAGGCGGGCTGGCGCTGATCTTGTTGATCGCATGCAGGCTTGACCTTCGGCGTGTACATTGCCCACACCCCGTATCGTTATTCCATCGTTCCTATCCTATCCCGTCCCGTCCCGCATCCATCCTCTGTACGATTTTGGGATACAGCGCAGACACCCGAACACCATTCGTCGAGACCTCGCACCATCATTGCCGTGTACTCAGGCTTCGCTTCTCCTAGACGCCGCGCTGTACCCTGTATGATGCAGTACCTGTATGTATTTGTCAAGCCCTGTGCGTTCGTCCTCGCCGTCGTCGTTGTTTGTCCTCGCTGTCGTCGTTCTGTCCTACCTGTCTGTGTCTGCGTCTGCGTCTGTTTGTGTTGTCTGTCTTACCCCCCGAGTTTATTTACGCGTTACTTGTATATCCCCCCTTCCAGCGTCCCCCCGCCTTTCTTTGTACCTATGGCAATTATGTGACCGCCCCGAGTCGGAGCGTAAGCTTGTCCATCCAGTTTGCCCTTCCCCCCCCCCCCCCCAGGTACACCAATATTCTGCCCTGCTGGAGCCGCGGCCATGATAAGTATTCCTGAGATGCCTAGCATCGGGGACATCCGAGGCCGGGGCATGCCCACCTCCATGGCATTGCTTTGGAATCAACATCGGGGACGTGGGGCTCCTGGTGCGCACGGACCTCCGGAGCCCCGCGAAGGTGTGGGGTCGATGGCGCCAAGTTCGCGGGCTGGACTGGACACGGAACACGAGGCGGTGGCGGTGGCGCTGGAGAATCGTGTCACGCGTTGGGTGGGGTGCACGTGATCGCGTCGCGTTGTTGTTTGCGGGCAGTTATTCTTGTTTTCTGGGAATTCTTCTGATTATGGGCCTCTTAGCTTTGCGCGACGTATGCTCGCAGGTATACGGGTAAAGGTAATTTATGTACTTTGAATGCGCTGGGTTCAGGTACTTGGACATGTCTATGACAGTGTACATCCTCATTCCCAGCTCCTTGAACTGTCGCCGACGGGCATACCAACCCATTCTCCCACAATGAGAAGACAACTATCACAGTCACTGACTTGTGTCATCGACATGTATGCGTGTACTTGTAATCGTACGTGTCAATTGTAAGAGCGGCAATTATAGTGCTCGACGCACGAAGCACTCCTTCTATGTCGGGCTGCACGAGAGTGCTATAGCGGAACCGCACTTGCGAGCATGAGAGGTCGAGTGGTTTGTGAAGTTACGTGGTCATCTGTTCACTAGGGCCCATGAGAATACAATGCGCAGCAGATCGCTGCTGTCGATGTCGATCGAAACGCAGACAACGGTGGAGTGGTATCGAGACGCTCCGGCATTCGCGCTTGCAAACGCGACTGCAGGAGAACTCGCGTTCATCAGTCCGCAGGACCCATGAGAAGAGAACGTAGTACGCAACAGATCGTTGCTGTCACGTCGATCACAGACGCAGCCCGCGTCGTCAGTGCCAGTGTTCACGCTCACGTCCAAAGCCGCGACAGAATCAAACATCAGAGCCGGGACGGAATCTAACATCACATCAGAGATGTCGATGTCAACGCTGCAGGCTGTAGAACGGTTCACTTACGATGCTGGACAAAGACGAAGAGAAATCAAAAAAAAAATGATCCGGGGGCAAAGATCTGGTAAGATCGTGCGAGGGGGAAGGATAGCGAGATTCTGGTGTTATGCGATGTGAGATCTGGATGTCCTGGAGATATGCGTGGGGCAGGCGGGGGCATCGGGAAGTTCGTGGGGATGGTGGTTTCGTGCGTCAGGCGTCACCCCGGGCCGATTCACGTGTGGTTCGCAGGAAGCGGCCTTCAGCGGGGGAAAAATGGTCAGCAATGCTGGTTCAGATGGGTTTCCGTGCATCGGAATAGTCGGGGCACGCGTCGGCCTCTGCGCCCGAAACTCGACCATCATCGATCGAGGCGAGGCCAGCGCCGTCAGGATAGACCCGCAACAAGAGCAAATGGCATACCAAGAACCGTATTGTCGCCACTAGCCATCGTGCTGGTATCATAACCACTGTGCGGAAGGAAGGAAGTGAAATTCGCAGGGCCTTGACGCGAATTTCGTGTTTCGCGTGTTCATGAGGTGAAAAGGAATTCACCTTGAATCGTTCTGGCGACGCTCGTCTTAAAATTTAAATGCATGCGTCAGTTTAAAAAATAATAAAGATAGCCCTTCACCGAAGATGTCGAGAGCGGAAGCCAATGGTGCGGTTTTCCGTGCAGGGGGTGGAGGCTTCTGCATTTTGGTGCGTCGGGATGATTGACGTCGGAACGCGCTTTCAAGGTTCGGCTGTCGTCTCGACGCTGACGTTGCGCGTCGGCCCCGTCAAGATAGACCCGCAAGACAAACAAGGGGAGTGCCAAAAACAATCTGAGGCCACCGTCTATCATGTTGGGTTCATGACAAGTCGCGAAAGCTGCAGACGGTACCTGGAGGATCGACGCACTGACGCAGTCGCTGATCGTTCTGGACAATCGCTCTAAATTATATGCCTCAGCGAGAGAAGAACAGAGATAGTCTCTCACCATACATGTCGCGGTTGCGCATGAGATGACATGGAAACTTCCGTGGTGGGGGTGAACACAAACGAGCTTCCGCTCGTGGGTCGTGCTTCGACAATACTTCGGGCTCTGCAAGAGCAAGACGAGCTATAAGGCCTTCCCCAGCTCCACGATCGTCGCTCGCACAACGTACCTACGGTCTTCCACTGGCACCGACGACTTGACAGCGAACTCTACAACCGGGAACCCGAACCACAGAATCCGAATCCAAACGCGACATTCGGGAATCTCGGGAAGGGAGCCAAGCGTAAAAAAGGAAGGACTTCCACTTCCACTTCCCGCCGTCCCTCCGAAGGCTTCCATGCCAGGGGCGCAGGGATGTAGGGGGTGCAGTTACGACGTCGCAGGGCCGAGACGGGGCATGGGATGCGTGTTCGAGGATGGCTGGCGCCGGTTCACGTCAGGGCTGTTGCTTGACGATGGGCTTGGCTGTCGAAAGGCGTATTTCCGCTCTCAGTGGGGAAGGAGAGGTGCTGCTGGCCGCTTGCGCTGCGGCGCGCTAGTGGGCTGACAGGGCTTACATGGGCTGACCGCGATCAGTATGTACGTGTTTTCATTTTCTTGACATTTCGGGTTCTGATTGGGAGTGGGAGTGGGCTCGGTGGCTAGGCACGTTGGTGAAGAGCGTTTCGTACTTGCTGTAAGGCCCGCTCGATTGCGAGTGGTCGCGTGAAGCTTGTTGAGCAGGGACGAGAGTGTCAACGAACCTATTTTGTGTGAAGACAATCTAGCTTTTTCGAAAGGCTTGCGTCGGAGATAAGTCCAAACTTGAAAGTAACGACTTGGCCAGGAATGGCAGCTATCGGACCAAAGCGTGGGGATTTTGCCGTAAGCTGCCTGTTCCGGACGCGCGGACCAGAAGGCGCCTTCTATTTGCTTCCGGCGCCCGCGGACATGCATCTCCACGTCCATGTCCATGGTCCAGTAGCATTCGTCCCCGCCCGACCGCCCTACACCCACCTCTAGTTGAATTGCTATCAACGCACACATGCACAGGTTACTAATCTATCACAGTATTCAGCGGCATCTGGCGTGTCACCTTCATCCTTCTTGTTCATCATCATACCAATACCATTAGAACCGCTCGTTTCGTTTCAATGGCGCCTGGACCACCGCGGCACCGTTCTGATGCAGCACGCCCGCAGCGCAAGGAGTCGAAGCACCATATCCTCTGGGTCTCTGGCGGCAGGCTGGGCCATACATAACCCGCGGTCTTCTCGGGACTCGACGACGTCCACTCCGCTGTCGAACGACTGATGGGTCGCCGAAATTTGAATTGCGCGTAATTGGGGTGCTCCTGCTCGACTGGACCACAGTGCACGCCGGGGCGGCGTTAGCGTTCTTGTGGGTCGCTGACGTTGGGCAGTGGACACCTTGGCCAGGATCCGCAGGCAACGACACGGTTCTGGTTCGCGGTGCCTGAGCTCGGACAGAAGCCAGCGCAGGAGACCATTCCGGATGGTGCATGGGCGGACTTCATTAATGATTATGAAGTGCTGTCAGTGGTGCACTTCACTTCCTCGGCACGGCTGGTGCGTCCCATATTTTCGTGACGGCAACACGCAGTTGCAATGGGTAGATGATCCTCGGACCCGCATATGTCCTTTCCATCATGCAGGGTTCCCACCCCGCTGCAGGGAAGTTTTTTCGACGGCGCCAGTGCACAACCTTCTGGCTTCTGGGTTGCGCGGCGCAACTAAACAAGCTCAGGCTCAAGCCGTGGCCAGGCTTCTGCGCGGATATTGGGATCGATTCCGGTGACGCATTTAGACGCGCACGCCCGCTCTCGCGCCGCAAGCGCCGTGACCATCAGGCAGCACACGAGCAAATGCACGGGCGAGACTGGGCGAGAAATTATGTTACGGGGATCTTCTGGGATAGATGTTACGTTGGGGAGAAAGTTCTGGGAGATGGGTCGTCGCCGGAGTTGACAGCGGGCGGGCCACGGACCTTTGCATATTTCTCCAGCTCGGTCTCTGTCACGAATGTCCGTCCCGCCCCATTCAACGCGTCCAAACGCGGTCACCCTCCTGCCGCATCCGGCGCTGCTGCTCGGTGCATTCGCGTATATAAACCTCCCGTCGGCGTCCTCTCCGCCCGCCCTTTCTTCTTCCCTCAAGTCGTACAGGCCCCGCCTTCGCGCAGTCACTCTTTTGCCCCCCGCCCGCCCTGCCTCCCGCCCCGCCCGTTGCTATGCGTTTCATCCCCGCCCTCGCCGCCGCCTCGGCTCTCGTCCTCCCCGCAGCTGCCTCCTCCTCTCGCGAACTCCACCAGTTCCGCCAGCGCGCCCCGCTCCTCGATGTCTGCGCCGATCTCGATGCAGGCGTCCTCGTCGACCTTTTCCCTACCGCCAAGGTCGGCGCTCAGCTTGACCTTTGCCTGTGCCTGTCCGCGTTTCCGCTCCGGCTCGACGTCGACCTTGGGCTCGGCGCCGTCATCGACCTTCTCGGTCTGAACGTTGTATCGGCGCTCCTTGAGGGTGTTGTAAGTCTTTGGGATATTATATGCGCATATATGCGTATAAGAATTCTCACTTACTTCGGTTTATAGGTTGGCAACGGTCCCACATCGCAGCACTGCAAGTATCCTCCTGGTGCGACACCTATTTGCGAGGCGGGCAACCCCTGCGGCTTCAAGTGCCCTCCGCCCCTCGTCCCCAAGAATGGTCAGTGCGTGTGCGCTCCCCCATACTCGGAGTGCAACGGAAAGTGTGGCTCGTTCCCCAAAGTCAGTACATACTATCGGTAATGTTCGCTTTTTTGACTGTTTTTGGGATCGTCAGGGCTGCCCCTCTTCGGTTCCCCGTGCCAAGCGCGAGACTGCCCGTCTCTTGGCGGCGCGTGGCTCCTCCATCACCACCCTTGAGCAAGCAAATGCTATCTGCAAGGCCTCCGAGACCGTATGCGGTAGTGGTACTCGCGGTTGGGAGTGCCTCGATACGACCTCGAACCTCGAAAGCTGTGTGTATATCTTAATATTGTTAGTATACTTCGCTTGCTCACTTATGCTCCTCAGGTGGTGGCTGCTTGACGCCTGCTCCCTTCCCTGACGCTCCATCTGCGACTGGTACGGACTGCTCTGCCATTGAAGCTGCCGACCGCGTCCAGTGCTTGTCCGGCAAGTGCGTTGTCAAAGACTGTAAATCCGGCTTCGTTGTCAATGAGTTGGGCGATGGATGCGACGCTGTTACTCCAGTCCTAACATCTCAGGAGAAGCGCGGCGATGACGACGACGACCACAAGCATCTCCTTGACCTCGACGTCTTCGCTGACATCCTTGCCAAAATCAAGGTCGGTAAACGCGACCTGATCGACGTTGATGCTCTCGTCGCCGCGCTCGTCAAGATCGGCAAACGCGACCTGATTGACGTTGATGCTCTCGTCGCCGCGCTTGTCAAGATTGAACGTCGCGACGTAGAGGAACGCCACTTGATTGACGTCGGTGCCCTGGTGAAGGCGCTCGTCGACATCAAGCTTCGCCGACGAGATGGCGACAGCGGCAACCTCGTCGACGCCAACATTCTTGCCCAAATCCTTGCCAAGGTGAAGGTCGGCAACCTGATTGACGTCAATGCCTTGATCGACGCGCTCGTGCACTTGAAGCTTCGCCGAGAGCACCACGACCTTCTCGACCTGCCCTTGGTCATCCCTGCGGTGGTCCATGTTTAGGTGGTTTTTCTTTCATTGTTGGGCGCTGCGCGAGGACACATAGACTTTATCTCTCTCTCGTTTTTTACTTTGCGCTTTCGCTCTAGCTGCTGTCTGCCGAACTTTATCTACGAACAGCGATGTCTGTGCGCATACCCCACTCTTCACGCATCTCTATCGACGTCTGGCTCGGATATGGTACTGTTCCCTTACCTACATGACCATGCAAAGGCCCGGCGGCTGTCTCTGATACCTACAGTAATAGCTCCCCGCCTCGCTTTCCTTTCATTATGTTTCATATTGGCGCAGGAGTCTCCATTTTTAGTTGGCAGGCGGTTGATTTGTACGCGCGGCATTGCGCGTTTGATTAGGTACGACGACGATTGAAAGTACGTTACAACAAAGAGACAGGATATGATGCATGGTCTGTGTTTGCACGTGAGATTGCTGTCGTGTCGTGAATCGTTCGCCGCTGTGCGACGTAGCTGGCGAGTTGACAAGTTATGAAATTGACCTGGATCGGTCGCCTGCCCGATGGGTGTCACGGTGTCGTCGCATAGTATGGATCGTGGCGGCGGATCGTAAGTTCATCGAAGTGTGAACGCCATTTGTATGCACGGTCGAGGAATTTACGTACGCGCCAGGATTATTCGACGACGGGCGGCGGAGTGGAGTTGTACGAGAGCATGGATGCTGTCTGACAGTCCTCGATGTGAAGATTCGAAACGTGATACCAGTTGTGCTGGCGGCGACCGGTGAGTGCGACGACTAGACGTGAATCCAAGTTATGAGACGCGACGCGTGGATGTTGGGTGGGCTTATGGTCCGCGGACGGCTCGGCGTTTATAGATTGATTGGAAGGAAGTGTAGGGTTGAAAGTTGACGGAGGGTGGGGCGGGAGGCGAGTAGGCATGTGTCGTAAATGTATTGTATGCATGCGTGGAGGAGTTTGACGTTCGTGCGGAGTGTGGGCTGAAAGTTGAAATTATAATGCGACGGCTCGGTGAGCATGGGGAGGAGTCGTTGAATGAATGAATGGAATGGCTGGCTCGACGCGGTCGTCGTTTCCCATCGGGAGACGCTGGATTCTGATGGAGCTGGCATTTGCGAGTTCAGTGACCACTTCGTGCGCGGGGGGAGTGGTCTTGAGCGTACGAGCCTGAGACAGTGAACAGCTCTGGATTTTTGCCAGTCCTTATAAAGTCAGCAGGGAGAAGGCCCATACGCACAAGGGATTATACGCGTGTTTTCTTTGACCAAGCTTGCGTGCCGACCGGCTGATGAACCACGCAGAAGTATTCGCAGTGCGGTGAACCCAACCTAACGTGCACGGTATTCGCATAGCACGATAAGTCAAATGATCAGATGCAGGGTTGTCAAACCGGGACAACAAATGGCCTATGAGATTCAGGATCGTGCCATCCGTATGTTATCGCTAGCCAAGCTAGCATTCCGTAAAATCCTCGCCAGCTCGGACCCTGACGTTGTTGCATGTGGTCAATTTCTGGGGACATCAAGGCAGGATTGGCGACCCTGCATGCTGGTGGGAGGGTTTGATTGTGAGATGTGAGATGGAGGGCGCAGTATAGAGTGAGACGGGAAGGCCTAGAGAACGGTCGAGTGGATTAGGAATCAGCGGTTCAGCAGGATCAAGGAGGCAGTATTCCGTGTCGGGAAAGGACGACGATGAGAACGAGAGCGTCTCCGAGAAAGATAGGAACTGCCACAACTGCATGCTCGTTCTGGTCCAGGTAGATCAGAAACAATGCACGGGTGCGGCAGGGGTAACGTCGGATCTGCGAGGTGGTCGAGAAATTTGAAACGGCAGATAAATCGAGTCGAGAGTGGGTTATTTCTGGCGTTGACGGATTGATAGCAGATAAAGAGAAGTTGAGCGCAGGGTTTTAGCGGAGTAGATCCAGCGAACGGGACAGCTAGATGACTTCTTTGTACATGAAGAGCGAAGCGGCAGCTTGTTATAACATGGGCACAGGCAGACTCCAGTGACCCGCAACGACGACTCCGAGTCGGCCAGGATTACCACAACGGTCCACATTGAGGTGTGGTGCGGGGTAGCACGGCTGCCCGAGGAAAGACGGGGATGGCCCTGGGAGAGGCATCAGTCGCGGTCCTGGAATGCTCAACCGGCGCTTGCGGTTCCGGATGTCCAGGTGCGATCGGACCACCCGCGCCCGACATCCTCCTCCAAGAATATCATTGTTATTCGCTGGGGCCTGCGAGTATAAAAGAAGATGAAAGCGGACAGGGAGCGTCAGAAGTGAAAACAACTCTCACCTCTATAAACACACGCACTCGTCGACGATGCAGTTCAAGTTCTCTTCGCTCTTCTTCGTCCTCGCCGGTCTCTCTACCTTCGCGGCTGCGTCGACCAGTAACAACCTTATGTGGCGTGAGGACGCGCTCGCGGCGCGCGACACTGCTTGTGCGTATATGGTGCTTGTTGTTCTGGTATGAGACTTGCGCTGATGGTATGCGTCACGTTTGCAGGCCTGCGCAGTGGATTCCTTGCGGGCGTTGAGAAACGGACGCCGTGTCCGTGCTGCGGCCAGGGCAGCTGCGTCGTCTGCTAGAGGGGCTTCTCATGCTTTTTGGGAGGGGGATGTAGGAGTGTTTGGGAATGGCGAATGGAGCGTGTAACAGCAGTATACGGCCTGATCATGGTGTTAACAAATAGTGAACGGAAATTCCACCGGAAGATGTTTGCCAATTAGGACCAGAGTGATTCGCTGGCAGGGATGTTGTCGCCTGGATGATAAGATGATTCTAGTATCAGGCTCGCTGAAGAAGTCGTTATTATCTCTTGATCCTTACCCAATCCGCGAGGCCAAGCTCTCAGGGGAATGCGCAATGATCTCCGCCGCCGCTGCAATAGGTCATGGGAGGGTTCTATGTCAGGATTTGCCCCGACACGAGTTTGACCATGGGAGAAATCCTTATATTGCGGCAAGCCGTGTCCTATATATGTTGTCGCACGTCCCGGATGCATCTGGAAGGCCCATATGTGCACCCCTTCCTGGCGCAGAGCCATGCCCTGTCATAGGGAGTGCAAGGGCCACAAAAGGACTAAGATGCGGTGTGTCGACTATAAAATGCCTGAAGTGAGTCGGGGACAGCAGCAGCGGACGTGCACGCACATTTCCTACGCCCGCCTATTTCAACCTTATCATGCAGTTCCGCTTGTCCGCCTTCTTCGCCCTCGCCAGCCTGTCTGTATTGGCCGCCGCGTCGACCAGCAAGAACCTCCTCTTTCGCGAGATCGCGCTCGCTGAGCGCGAGGTCGACTGTGAGTGTGCGCTTATCCTTGTGCGGTAAACGGAATCCTGAACATACCTCGATTCCGCGATGTAGGTGGCCCTGGGCCTGGGGGTAGACTCGCGCCTGAGTTCGACGAGAGGCGCAGCCCGTGTGACTGCTGCATCAGAGGCTGCGCCTGCTAAGCTGGTCATCAGAATAAATGCCCACGTGGTCCGTGGAAGGAGAACGCGAAGGACTTGATGGTGTATATGAATGGGGGGTATTGTTGTATGGAAGGAAAAATGGTGGAAGGCAATTGCAATGTCAGTGAGGTTTGGAATTTATATGAGGACTTCGGTCGATGCAAACGTCAGCGGAACTTCGGATTGCGCCATGATGCATGGTGCAATTTGGAAGCGAAATGCTCGCGAGGGCTCCGCGAAGCTTGGCCCTGATGTTGGCGGGGAATCACCGGGTTGGGTCGCGGGATAGACGATGTCCTCAAGCTTCCTGCTGTTGACGTATCGTTGTGTTGTCGCAAAGCTCGCAGAAGGAGCAGTATATTGCTAGCAGCGTCATGCCAAGTCAGGGATTCATGCTCGTAAGCCGTCCTGACGGCGTCGAATGCAAATCCGAGTAATTTATCGAGGCCCATGTCTACTGATCAGTCATTTTCCGTGTCAGAAGGAGAGGATTGTGAACATTCTCTCACGTACCGTGATCCAGGTACTTATCCAAGTTGGCTAGCACCTCTAGAACAGGCCGTAGATACGTAGCATCTGACCAGACCCTGGTTGACGAGCATGATCATCGGCAATCTTCCCGACTCGCATCACGAGCGGGAGCAACAGAACCCTTGTGCTTGAGCCTTGGCTGATGCTCAAGTGGGCACGAAGTAAACAGGCGCCGGCCTTGTC
Organism: Dentipellis sp. KUC8613; assembly: GCA_002286715.1. NCBI lineage: Eukaryota > Fungi > Basidiomycota > Agaricomycetes > Russulales > Hericiaceae > Dentipellis > Dentipellis sp. KUC8613. Next base: position 237,240 of record NSJX01000017.1, read on the forward strand.
GGGATCTATCAAAACCTGGTAATCGCTCAGCCAATTGTTGAGACCCTGTAGAACAATACTTTCACATACATGCCTGAACATCCCGCGGCCTCGGGATGCAGGAACATCACTGTATCAGGAGGAGTACGCAAAAGGCCGCCCGCACCGCCCTGGGCGCACTGTTGAGATGCGCAGAGCACATGCGTTTTTGTTGCGGCGGACGATACGGCGCTGAGATGTTCTTGCTATCCCGCAGCCAAGACATTCTGCAGAGGGCAGCTGAGCGGTCTGGTGCCTGTAAAATCCATGCGATAAGCCCCCCATCTTTAAGTAAGTATTCCAGAATGCTTACCTCTGCGATATGGCGCGGCTATAAAGGTTGGGACAACGACAGCCGAGGTAGCAGTCACTCATCCTCTCTAAACCAGCCACCGACCTCAGACAACCATCAGCATGTTTTTCCGCCTCTCCGCTGTTATGCTCGTCCTCGCGACTCTGTCGGCGTCCGTCGTCGCATCGCCCAATCACGGCCTCACCACTCGCGAGGACGTGCTGAAGCACCGCGAGGCCGATTGTAAGGATTTTCGAGTTTGTCCGTGCACCGATTGAACGAGACTGATGGCGCTTTTGTCGCAGGCATCTTTGGAATCTTGGAGACCGACGGCACCGCGTGCTGCTGTGGCTCCGGCCTCTGCACCACTTGCTAAATGGAGGGTGGCATCGGCGAAGGAAGAGAGGAGGGGCTGGAGGGATCGTCGAACGCATGTATGAGGGATATTTGGGGTTTCCGCAATGAAATGCTGGGATTTCACGCACATTTATGAGAAAACGGTTTTCGGCGGGTTTGAAATGAGGCATGAGTCCCGCCCAACCTGCCGGCCCGACGCTGTTTGGTTCGATCTCATTCTCGTAGTGTCTGTTTGTGGCTGGGTCGAGAAGGCACAGCTAGTCGGCGGCGGCGAGTACATACGACCATAACGACGAATGGAAAAACATTTCGCGATATGCGTGCTCTTCTGGCGCCTGATAAGTGCTCAGAGTCTGTGAGAAATGATCGTCGTCAGATTGCAGATGGTAGAAGAGCTTCCCGTAGGAACGTCACGACACTCGCCACGAGATAACCGATTTTCGGACGCCACGAGGGGGCCGCAGCACTCGAGGCATCGAGCGCGAGGAATCTATTCACCTTCAAGGATAAATAAGTTTATTCTGGACGTCAGCGCGACTTCTGATTGCGCCATAACGCACGGTGTAGTTCAGAGCGAAGGGCTCGCGCGAGCTCCGCGAAGCTTGGCCTCAAAGTCGGCATGACGCCATATCAAGATTGACATAGTCTGCGAAGTATTGGTCCCTCGTGCCGCAGTTGACATATGATTCGGCTGTTGCGGATTTTGCTATTTTGCTAGAGGAGCGGTATTCGGAGAAAGCGGCATGATACAAAGTCCCGTGTTATGTCTGATGATCGGCCACTATCCATGTTAGAGAAAGATGATGCTGACTAGTCCCCCACATACCGTATCTCAGGGATGCGAGTTGGCCACTGCCTCTATGGCTTATTGATACGTAGCAGATGACCGCCGAGCGAGCCACCGGCAGTCCCGAATCGCATCACGAGCGAGAGTAACAAACGACCGTGGAAAGCCTTGCGCTTGATCCTTCGCAGATCCTCAAGTAGGCACGGAGTCACCATGCACCTCCGGTAAGTATTGATCAGGCCTAGCAGTCGCTCGTGGTCAGCTACACATCGAGGGTCTGCAGAGTGACGTTTTGAATTTTCACATACATGCCTAAACTCCCCGCAGGTTCGACAGACTCGGGATGCAGGGTCATCGCCGGGCTGGAAGTAAGTACGACGCATGAGGTACCGTGCATGGCCTTGTGGCGCTGTCGAGATGCGCAGAGCACATGGATCTTTGTTGCGGCGGGTCATCCGGCGTTCAGATGTTCATGTCGTTCAGCTAAGCACTCTCCGGAGGAGGCAGTTGAGCGGCTTGTGCCTGTGTGATGCATACGATAAGGGACTGACCTATCTTTCTATCTTTAAGTCAGGACTCTAGAATGCTTACCTCTGCGATACTGTGCGAGTATAAAGGCCGCAATGTGGGATGAGGGAATGGCAGCCAAGGCAGCAGTCACTCATCCTCTGCACCAGCTGTCAACGTCAGACAATCACCAATATGTTCTTCCGCCTCTCCGCTGTTATGCTCGTCCTCGCGACGCTCTCGGCATCCGTCGTCGCGTCGCCCAACCACGGCCTCACCACCCGCGAGGACGTGCTGAAGCACCGCGATGCTGACTGTAAGTCTCTGCCTCGCACGCGTACCGAGTGGAATGGAGCTGACTGTGTCTGCCACAGGCATCTTTGGGATCTTGGAGACCGACGGTACTGCGTGCTGCTGCGGCTCCGGCTCCTGCGGCGGCTGCTAGACACAAAGTGGTATTAGCGAGAAGAGAAGAGAGATGGAAGGGGGCAATCCGAACGCACGCACGAAGGTTCCTGAGGAGTTCACAAATGAAATGTTGTAATTTGCTCACATCTATGGAGAAAGTGACTGGAGGGGTTATGAGGCCCGGGTTCGGCCCACGCTGGCATTGAGGACGATGGCAAGCATGAGTAGTTTGTCGATCCCGGCCCGCGATGCTTGAAGGTGGGTGTCAAATAACCTTTCAGCGATGTTCAAGTGGGCCGTCATGACCGATCCAAGCTATGTATGGTGGCCCGATGTGGCCGAGGTACGCTGGCTATGCAATGACGAACTACAACTTGAAGAGCGACTTTGCGTTGCAAGGAAATGCATTGCAGGGTCAAGAACTCGATTTGAGCAGCGCACTATGCCGCACTAGCGCCTGGCGAGTGTTCGGAAACTGTGAGAAACGATCGTCGTCAGAGCGCCCATTGAATGCACCGAAATCCGAATATGATGACCAGCGAGCTAACGAACAAGCTTGGCCACACGTGTCGATTGAGAAAGGCTGCCGTTTTCTATAAATCATGAGGATGCCGGAGCACTTGATCGACGTCAAGCTCGAAGAATCTGTTCATCATCAAGGATAGTGAAGGAAACACACAAAAAAACATGAACGGCGACTACAAGCGAGGCTCGTCTCAGACCTTCTGCGGCCCTTCGTCTGCAATTTTGAACTCATTAGAAGTGCTTGCCGACCAACAGATACAAAACGTGGTGACGCATGTGGACCAGTGGACCCGGAGGCAGCCCGGAGGTCGAGAGAAATTGATGGCCGTCCCATCCACATGGGACCGATAGACACGGGCAAAATGCTGCGGAAAAAAAGAGAAGTGAACGAGCACACGGAAGTGTTTTGAAGGTTTCATTCGAGAGGCGAAGGACAAGTGCTTGACCGAGTTGAAGTAAGACAGTGGAAAGACTTGACAAATCGTTGTGGAGTGATCAGGCGCCTATGTAGCGCAGCTAACAGATAGGGTCGCATACACTAACAGCATCATCTCCCTTTACGTATCGCCCGGCGAGCTACACCCAGCGTCTTTGACACCAATTGACTCTCCGGAGCGCTTCCATGCCGATGTATACTTAAGTATGTAGTCTCATCCTTGGCGGTCAACCACTCTGCTTCATCCTCAGTCAGCCCCCGAACCGCACGTTACGATCCTCGAGCTTTTGTTGAGCTCCCCAGCTCCCGCCAGGCGCCATGTCGCCTTCTCCGTCTATCCACGCAGACGGCAAGTCTTCGAACAGCACCAAACACGAGGAGGACCATGGCACTCCGGCTGATACACCGCAGAAGCCTCGAAGTTCGTTCCGGGGATACGTACCAGACTGGGTGGCCACGAACGTTCAGTCGAAGAAATCATGGAAGATGGTCTTCAAATGCTGGTTGGCGACGTGGGCGGCTTTGATTCTCTTACTGCCGCATGCGTCGTTGCAGGTCATGGGAAATGCGTGCGTCTTGTTCATCTGGTCTCAGTGAGCAGAGGGAAGCTTATCGTCGTCGACTACAGTGCGTTCTTCTCGCTGCTATGCGCATTCTTCCTGCCTCCCTCCATCCCGCTGCAGTTGTACATGATAGTACGTCAGAAAGAGTCTTCTTGAACCAGAGAATGCTCACGATCTGTTATCTTCCGCAGATGAGCTCCACGTTATTGCTCGGCCTCCTTTTAGGATGGGGAATTGGCTCGGCTGGCATGAGGGGTGCCCTTGCCGCTCGGAACCAGGCTGTGCTGAAAGAGACGCTTCAAAAAGCCCAGGAAAGGTCTGTAGTGGCCATGTTCGTTTATTTGCGTGGCGATCTCATGCGAGGATGGTCAGCCTTGCTGGTCTCTCTAATCCGGATCAGGTCTTCAAGATCGAGATCTTCCAGGGTATGTTTTTGGATGCAAGGTACGATTCTTGGATGCTTTTACAAGTTCCTGCCTGTTCTTATGCGCATATATACAGATCCTCCGTCGTGTATGGCGTATTTATGGGTTTTGGGTCGTTCATCTTTGCGTTGATCCGCGCATACTCCCCTCCTCTCATGTTCTTGAGTATTTTCGGCACTATCAGCCTCGATATCGTTTGTGTATGCCCCATTTAAACTTCTTTCTTGTCTATCCGTGACTGAACATATGATGCAGACGGTGGGGCCTTTATTCCCTTTCCCGCAATACACCCTGCCCTACACGCTCCTCATATCATCCTCAATGTATTTCGCGATTGCCCTCTTCGTCCTCGTCACAGTGTTCCCGGAGACATTAAACCATGCCTATCTCAACGGAGTATCCGGCCTCCTTACCCACGCTCGGGCAATCCTTGTAATGCAGAACGACGTGCTCTCGAGCACCCCAGATGATTTCGGTCCCGGCTGTCCCAAGCGCGAGCGATTAATGCAACACCGCACAGCGATGGTTCGCACATACCAAATGTGTATGTCCCCTTAGCCCCTCTGCTTTCCACTTCGGCTTGAGCTGATACGGGTCGTACAGTCTCACAACAGACCAAATTCTTGAACGGCGAGTTCAGTTATGGCCGGTGGAACGGACAGGACGTGAAGGAACTCGAGGTACCTCTCATAGCCGTCGTCTCTCGCATCAGTACGTCCCCTTGCATTTCCAACACTCATAAAAAGGCTTATACATTGCAGACGGCCTCCTCTCGTTCGCGAGATACGCGGGGCGCTACGCCTTCACCGGGCCCGACTCTGGCGACGCCAGCACCGTATCGCTGACCACGGTAGCCACCAAAGCCAGCACGGCGCCGAACCCCACCTCGGACACCTACCTGATGCAGCACCTGCGCAACACGCAGCACACGCGCGAAGTCGAGCACGGCCTGCGCGTCGAGGACGTCATGCCGAACATCAAAGCCGCGACCGCCGAGCTGCGCGACGCGTGCGTCGCGGGCCTCGCCGCCGCGCAGGCCACGCTCGACTTCGTGAACCACACGCGCTGGGCACGCGCCGCGAGCACCGCGGCGGCCGCGACGGCGCACGACGCCGACCTGGATACGGCGACGGACGCGCTGCGCGCCGCGCTGGAGGCGTTCAGGACGACGGGCCGCAAGCAGCTCATGGCGCCGTACGCGGCGGTGCTCGCGGGCGCGACGGACGCGAAGGCGCAGGCGGCGCTGCCCCTGCGCGGGCTGTATGTGAGTCATGTGTTCGGCGCGTCGATGATCGTCACGGCGGAGGTCGTGCTCGCGCTCGTGGAGCGCATACAGGCGACGGCGGCGCGCAGGAAGAAGAGCCGGCTGTGGGCCCCGAAGGGCCTGAGGACGATTGCGGCGGCGCTCGCGGGGCGGCATGCGTCTGGCGCTGGGGAGCAGGATGGCTTGTTTGGAGAGCAGGAGCAGATGGGGGATGTGTTTTGGCAGGAGGAGGATCGCAGGGCGTATCGTGAGTTTGATCGCGTGTCTTGAGAGGTTGGTGGTTTCTGACGAGTTTGGTGTGTACAGGCCGGGATCCGGATAGCGAGCCGCCTTCGAATGCTGTACAGCTCGTGGCGGATAAGGTGCACGACCTTCTCCAGTGGGCGAAGACGCCAGAGGCAATCGTGAGTCGGGTGAAGGTGGATTTGGAGGGTTGAATACTGACGCGGATTATCGCAGTTTTGCTTCAGATATATGATCTTGTCGGTTCTGCTATGGCTGCCGTGCGTGCTCAGCAATTCCGCGCGTACGTCGTCTGTCCTTTGTTGTGTTGTGAGGTCTCCGACAATTTTTTTCCCTGCAGATTTCTACTATGTGAACAAAGGCGTCTGGTAATACTCATCTTGTCGAAAACCCTAGAGATGCTGATCGGGTCTGGGAAGGGCTCTTATCATGGCGCAGACGATCTTGAACATATATGCTGGCGATCAGCTGTACAAGTGAGTACATCACCGAAACCTTCAAAAAACTTTACTTAACGCTCGTCCTAGCTATTTCGTTCGAATCCTCGGCACCTTCCTCGGTCTTGTATATGCGCTCATGGTATGGTATATCGGTATGGCATGCCCTTTCTTGCTCAAATGTAGTCTCATTCCTCACTCTTCTGAACAGGCTCCGGAAGCGGCAATGGCAATCCGTACGGGCTTGCTGCTAGTTTCGGCGTATTCTCCATACCACTAGTGTTCATTCGCTTGTATGCACCTCCTCAATACCTGCAGGGCATCGTGCTAGGCACAGTGAGTTTTTGGATGCCTCTGCCAACCGTCTTGTCTTCAATTTATTCCACAGGCTACCGTGGCTCTCATTCTTGGCTACTCATGGATCGACGGTCATCTACCGGTCATCTCCAATCCCGGAACAGGCTGGCACGTCGCCTGGCGGCGCGCCGTGCTTGTACTGATCGGTAGGCCTGTCCTATGCGTTCTTTATTGCCGCCCTTCTCATTCCCAAATTTTCTCCATAGGATGCGGGGCTGCATTCGTCCTCATGATGCTCCCGCCGCAATCCGGCCGCAAAGCCGTCCGCATCCGCAATGCGAAGACGATCGACGGCCTGTCGCACGTCTACGCTGCCCTCATGTCCGCGTGGATCACAGACCCGCTCGCGGACGCGACCGGCGTCGAGCGCGAGAAGGGCCGCGGCGTGAGCATGATCGATGCGCGCTGGGCCAAGGGCTTCCGCGAGCGCCTTGTGGGCGTGGGCGGGCAGCTGCAGTCGCTGAGCGCGTTTACGGACCTCGCGCGCTGGGAAGGAGGAATTAGGGGGAAATGGAATTATAAGGACTATAAGCGGATGGTGGAGGTGCAGCTGGAGATGGTGGCGTGTCTGTCGTCGGTCAGTGAATACGCGTTGCTGGTATGCGTCGTACTCATTTCTTGACTCGTCTAGCTCGGCAGTGCGCTGTGGAAATTGGACAGCGGATGGAGGCAGTCCTTCCTGCACCACACGAAAGTCGTCAACCCCAACTTCGTATGTCCCTGATATTCACATGCACCCATCCGACTAACTCGACGGTCTCGCAGATCATGGACGTCTTGGCCATGTTCTCGCTCGTCTCCCAATCTCTGCGCAACGGCGAGCCCATGCACACCGTGCTCCCGCAGAACCTGCTCGATCGGCTCTTCTACCACCACTCTCCAGTCTACCTCAGACCGGACCCCGATACCATGGGCGTCATTGATACGGCGGATATGGAGTCGCTGGAACATATGTATTATTCGACGGCTGTGATTGCCGTGTTCCAGCTTATGTCGGTGTGTGGCCCTTTTCCCTTCCCACTTACGCATTTGTGTGATGCTGATCTGGACCCGGAAGAATCTCAACGAGCTGCATATGATTACGCGAAAATTGTGTGGCCAGGTCCCATTCCAAGGATTCGATAAGTGGCGCGACGAGCATCAGCGCGCGCATGCTCCGGTATAAAATATGGGATATAGGGTATACATAGCATTGGTTGAACAGACTATTGTTTCTTTCATGCCTAGGCCTGTGACTGTTGGTTGATGTTTCGATCTTTGTTAGAGGATTTTGTGCTTTGTGCTATATTGGACGTATTTTACACAAGACCTGTATTCCTGGGATCCTCACCAACCTATAACTTATCTGATGTCGATGCGCATTTTCATCGCGATTGTACACCTTGTCGAAGTGTCAGTACAACCTCTCACTTGGGAATGTTCACTGGGACATTTGGCGAGATATCAAAAAAGCTTGAAAAGTATGCGCAGGCAACGTGTGCATTAAGAGGGAATCGAACCCTCGGCGGGTCGATGGCAACGACCCAGGTTACCACTACCCCATTAATGCATATAAAAGTTTGGCTAATAAATTATATAACATAGCCAAGACTGATATTGCTAGGCTCCTCGTACTCCGGCCTCTGTTTCTCGTCTGCTACTAGTATAAGGTACGATCACGGTAAGCCCGACACGGTTCTATTTCCTGACTGAAGATAAACCGACTACGGAATTCATCACATAAAACTTCAGTGAGATTCTGTCTATGCCCGCCCACCGGAAACCGCAAAATCTGACGTGAGTTAGCGACAATAGTATCTCAAGCCAATTCCTCTTTTTTAAACTTCGGGCGTATTCCGTACGCGGATTCGATCTGAGGACTGGAGCTTCGGACTGGAGCTTTGGGTTGTAATCTTATACAGGAAGAACAGAAAAGATCTTGAAGATCAAGTAAGTATCAAGTGAGTTTCTTGGTCAAAACACCGGCGTTCGTTGACACTGTGTCAGTGTAGTACAATATGTCACAAGAGAGTCCGTAAATTATCCCAGTCTTTGGCCCCGTCGTATCTCCTACTATCTACTAGTCGTGTCCTCCACCTCTGACGACTGCTGCTGCAGTCTGGCAGCGAACTCTGACTCCATCGCCTCTCTCTGCTTCTTCAACTCCATCGCCAGCCGCTCCTTGTACTCGTTTCCCATCTTGATCCTGAATGCATTGAGCTCTCGGAACTGCTTGATGTCCTGATCGTGCAATTCCGTCCTATACATCCTGTGGACCTCCAACATCCTGGCTGCTTCCCTATCGCCAATCGTACTCTTCTGACGTTCTGGAGCCTCGCTCAAAGCACCTGCGACTCTGCTATCGAATGCGGCTGAGCGCTTGGCCAGGTGCTTGTAGAGCGCGATGTCACGATCACGCTTCGTCATGTTTACCACAACGAAAACCCATGTGGAAATGGGTATCCGTGTAGAGGAGGGATCCGAGCCCTCAGCATAGAATCTCTCAAGAGCATCCTTGAGGTCGTCGTCGAGCTTGTCGATATCCGCAAAGATGTCCCGTATAGCTTCGTGAAATGTTTGCGGGTAGGGGTCGTGTGCATCCATTTTCTGCATGTGTTCTGTTAGTATCTGGTATGCTGAAGCAAGACAATTAACTCACTTGTTATAGTGATTGGCAGGGTCGCAAGATTGAGATGAAAGGAGGTCTTAGCCGAGTGAGTCCCCATGCTGGGTCGCATTTTATATGGTGTGCAACAATGCGGTCAGCAGCCCACTCATGTCGTCCACATCTTGTCGGCATCTGTGGAATCGAAGCGGTTTCCAAGTTGTGGACGACGTTCTGATGGCATGTTCCTTACCGGTATGTGGCCCGCCCAAAAGATCGTCCGCTCGTGTACAATAAGGCTGATAAGTAAAAATAGTATTGTGGCATGAACAATAGGAAAGAAATAATTGAAGCCGCTATACAAGAAGCCCTGCTGTGGACGATCATGCGATAACGCCACGCGCACAAAGGTTGTGGACACAGCTATGGCGACCCGCCAGGTGTTGTCAGGAGATTGTTCAGAACCTGTGATACCGCGTCCACACCATCCTTCACCATTATTCTGTCTTCTTCATCAATCCGACCCGCCAATCGCTGGTTGAACTTGTCCGGGTGCCACATCTTGATCGCCTCCCTAAGCCTCTCCCTATCCGTCTTTCCCTCGGCGTATCGCGAATCCAGAACAAAGCTCTGGATGGCAGAATGCGTCAACTCCTCGGGACCCTCCGCACCAATAGCGATGGGCCACCCGATCATGTTGAACTTCAGAGACGAGCCAGAGATATATGCCCAAAGCGTATCGTACATGCGCCGATAGACACCCGCGGCGCTGTGGTCCAGCTTTGACTTGGCCAACAGTTTCCGCAGTGTATCGATGGTGGCTTCATTCATCTTCTTGCTCTCAGCAGCCTTTTCCTTACTTCTGTCGGCTTCGGCCAACGCAATCTTAGCTGATTCCAGGTCCACCGCGACTTTTGCCTGCTTTTCCTCGGCGGCTTGGCACCGATGTTCAGCGGCGTATTGCTTTTCTTCTGCCTCTTTCCGCCCGCTTTCGGCCTTCTCCAGATCAGCAGACAAGTTCGCAATCTGCAGGACGAATGATTGCTGCGCAAAGATCGGATGCCACGTAAGTCCTGGTATCTTGGATGACACGCGTACAACATACCTTTTCTTCAAGGATCTTCGAGCATTTCTCGGTCTCCGACTTCAGATCCACCTGCAACTCGCCCACCTGTCTAGTAACCCGATCCAGTTCCTCCAACTTCGTCTTCAGCAGTGACTGATGACTGGCGCGCATCTCCGCCTCTCTCTTCGCAGCCTCCTTCTCGAGCCGAAGCCGATCTTGCTCCCGCTGCTTTGCCTCTCTCTCTCGTCGCTGGTCCACATTCCGTCTGACCGCGTCTTCGGCGTGTCTTTTCCTCGCTTCATCCAACATCTCTTTATGGAACTTGGCGAGCTTCGCATTAGTGCCCTCCAACTCGCCTTTGACTTTCGAGAGCTCCGCAGAGAGCGAGCCGCGAGTGCTAGTGAGTTCTGCCTCGACATTCTTCCTCAAAGCTACCTCGTCGGAAGTGCGTCCGTTAGCCGCCGTCATATCTCTCTGATACTGCGCGTTCCACTGCGCTGCTTCCTGCTCAAATTGGACTTGGAGACTCGCAAGGGCCTGCTCTCGCCGGCGCTCATCGGCCTCATGCACCGCCTTGTGATGAGCCTTGACGTCTGCGAGTCTCTTCTCGTGCAGAGCGCTGACGTCCGCGAGGGTACGCTCCTGTTGGGCCTTGAGCTCTGTGAGCGTTTTCTCGTGCTTGGATTTGCAATCTGCAAGAGCGGCCTCGACGGCCTCGATGTCCGCGAACAGCGACATTCGCTGCTTCTGCAGCGCCTGACAGCGCTCGCTGTTCTTGTCACGCTCCACGCGCCCAGCATGGTCTGCCCAGCGCTTTTCCATCTCCTCTAGTTCTGAAGACACGAGCTTCGTGCACGCAGAGATTTGCTCATTAGTGAGCTCGTTGAGCCTGTCCGTCGCGTCGGTCAGCATGGCAGACAGCCGCACGGCCTGCGTGGGCGCGCGCGTATCCTTGATCATGCCGCCCCAGGAAAACGGATGCGCTGGGTCATAGCCATGGGCGATCTGGTGCGAGAAGCTCTCGGCCTTCAGGATTGCCTCTTTGATCCCGTCGTGGAGGGATCCACGGCACTTGTCGATGTGGATGCGAATCTTGGATCGCGGCCCGTCTTCCTCGTCGTAGGGGAGCGGTGTCTTTCGGCTCGCGCTCAGGGATAGGCGGTTGACCTGCGCGACAAGTGACTGTGATACAGGAGAGGCATTGGTGGAGCCTTGTGGCGAGACGCGCTGTGAGACTTGCGTTCGCTTTGGAGGAGTGCGTAGTACGTCTGGACTGGCAGGATTGCCGCTTCCGGGGCTTTGCATTCTGGTCTACGGCGGTGGATAATCAAATTGAATGCGGATCAGCTAGAGTTCGATTTACTATGGCGTACTTCTGAATATTTACCTCAGCCGATGTCGTTGTGTAAGGGAAGGGGACGAGATGGGGAGCAACAGGCAGAAGGTCGCCTCTTATAAACTGACGTGCAGCGGGCGTCATTGAGGGCCACAAAGGCATAAGCCACCAAGAACTTATAGTTGATTGAGCCACTCCTTCTCTCAGACCAAAGCTGCTTGGCAAGGATGAGACTGAATAGATTCAGAGACATGTAAGTTCCAAAACTGAGGTGAAACGGAAACTATCGAGACAAAGAACGCAAGACACCGTGAATGTCGCTGCTCGTGTGGCATTCTTTCGCTATGCAAGACCTAGGTGATCGTTTTGGTGATCACAAAGACGATCAAAGCTGGAGGGTACGCCACGGCGGCACGTCAAGAGCTTTGAACTTCACAAGATTGAACGTCGAGAGCGACCGGCAAGATCCGTTGGGGGCGCCAATCGGCGGGGAATCCGAGCGACCTGCCTGCCTTGCTTCATATTTTCGCGCATTTTCTAGGCCTGGAGTAGCGAACAAGATGACTTGTTATTGGACTACTTCTGAACATCATATAATTCTTTACTGATTTTCTTCACAGACCGTCTGTCTTACCGCGACCTGCAGCTAGGGTGCACTCTGCTGAACCCGCAAAAATAAATCTGTTCAGGTGCCCATGCACCTAACTCCTTGCGCGTTGACAAAGTGGTCGTGTGAGGGCCCGTAACTGTGTCCGGAAGCCGCCGCTAGACTCTTGCTTCAACAACTTTGGCAGGGGTTTCTCTGAATAGTGGCCAATAGTCCATGAAACGGCTGAAAGAGCGTTGTCGACACCTTTGTCGATGAAAGGAGTGGTTGAATCGGCAATGCGCCGAGAGGAAATGAGCGACGTGGTGGGGCATTGATGGGTGTGTAGTGTAACCCGATGGACAAGCCATCTTACCGAACGTCTACCATTGTTGCGAAACTGAAACTCGCCGTTATGGATAAGTTTGTTCGGGCGTTGATACTTACTGACGTTGACACAAGTAGCCTGCCGAAGCTGTTGTCTACCCGAACGGCGTGCACCGAGAAGCTGAAACAAACAAATGAACGAGGTCGTTGTATACTCGTATATCCACGTCCAAAAGACACACACCATAAAGAATGGGCACGAGGGCACCTATTACTTGCTGGCGGAGGCTAACATACCGTTCAAGCACTTCGAGACGATATCCACGCCCTCCTTGACGGCGGCCCGGTCCTCCTCCGCAATTCTCGTCGCCAATCGCTGATTGAACTTGTCCGGATGCCAAGTCCTGATTGCCTCCCTCACCCTGTCTCTGTCCGACCTGCCCTGTGCGTATCGCGAATCCAGTATGAACATCCGGATAGCTGATGGCGTCAAGTCCTCGATGCTCTTCGCGCCATTTGCAACAGGCCAGCCGATCATGCTGAATCTCAGAGGCGAGCCCGAGATGTACGCCCAGAGATTGTCGTGCATTCGCCGATGGACTTCCGCACCGCCCGCACTTCCACTCTTGCCGCTCGTCTTTGCCAATGCGAGTTGTTTGCGCAGTCTGTCGATGGCAATATAATTCTGCGTAAGCTCAGCTTTGTGCTTGGCGAATGCATCGTCCAGCTGTCTCTGCAGGATTTTCCGCTCTTCCTCAGCTAACCCCTGGGCGAATTTGGCCGACATCATGTCCCGCTCGCATGTTCGGTACTTCTTCTCGGCTTCCCGCTGCAGCCTCTCGGCCGTTCTGCACTCTTCGACGGCAGTTTTCAGCTTCGCCTCCATAAGCTTCTGCTTTGCCTCTGCCTTCTTCTGTCTGCTTTCAGCGTACGAGAGATCGTCAGACAGCTCTGAGATTCGGGCATCGGATGAATTCTAGGATAGATGGTGAATATAATTATCGGCACTTCTTGAATTGTGAAAGCAGGACGTACTGTATCGTTGAACAGCGTTCGATATTGCTCCTTCTTCCTCTGCAACGACACCTTCAGACCACTGACCTGTTCCATAAGGGTCTCAATATGGTCTTGTTTCGCGTCAAGCCGCTGCTGGAAGAGCTTTCGTTCGTTTTCCATCTCCTCCTCTCGAAGAAGACGGGCTTGTGTGCGCTCTTTCTCCTCCTTCTCCCACCGCGCTTCTTTCTCCTTCCAGGCCGCCTCCTCCGCCTCTCTCTTTGTTGCCTCGTCAAAGGCCTCCTTCTGAATCTTGAGGATATGTTCCTGAGCACTCTCCAGCTCGCCCCGGAGCTTCAAAGTCTCCGCACGACTGCTCTCCAGCTCCTCTTCCGCCTGCAGCCGCGCCGCCATCTCAGCAGACACGCGGTCACCAGCCGCCGCCATCTCGCTCCGATACTTCTCGTTCCAAACTGCGGCCTCCTGCTCGAACTGCGCCTGCAGACCCGCCAGATCCCGCACGCGGCGCTGCTCGGCCTCCTCGCACGCCCTCCCAAACTGCACCCTCATCTCCTCGAACGCCTTCTCGTACTGCCCACTGAGCTGCTTGAGCGCCGCCTGGTGCTCCTCCTGGCACTCCGCCAGCGCCGCCTTACGCTTCGCCTCCTCCGCCTCGAGGTCCTTCCAGAACGACGCGCTCTGCTTCTGCAGGCGCTGGCTGCACTCGCTGTTCATGTCGCGCTCCGTGCGCCCGACGCGGTCGATCCAGCGCCGCTCCATGTCCTCCAGCTCGGGCGACACGGCCTTGCTGAGCTCCGCGAACTCGCGCCCCACGAGCTCGGCGGCATCGTCGCCCGCGGAGGATAAGAGGGTGGAGAAGCGAGCGGGGTCGGGATGCCCCTGGGCGATTTGCTGCGCGAGCCCCTCGGCTTTCGCGAGCGCGCCGGCGAGGGCGACGCGCAGGGCGTGCTCGCGCTTGGTGATATGAGACCGGATCTTGGAGGGCGGCCCATCGTCTGAGTCGTAGGGCAGCAGTTCGCTTTCGGCTCTGCTATGTGAGAGTCGGCTGCGCTTCAGCGGCGGTCCGGGTGTCGAAAGGGTGTGGTGAGATGGTGAGCTTTGTGCGAACATCGATGTCGAATGAGTGTCTCGGTGGGAAGTGGGAACACTGTAGCAAGAGTGTTGTGTTCTATTCAATATTCGACTTCTGAGTACTTGTAGCCATGAATTACGCAGAAAGCATCACGACGCACCATGAATTGTGGAGAGTAGTGACGAACAGCGCCTACTCCGGTGTGAAATGCGGCCAAAGAATGTGGGGAAGACAAAGAGAAGATGAGGGAAGAGCAAGGGGGAGAAAGCACTTATTGTCCAAGTCCACCATCTGCAGGTGACTGAAAAGGAACAAGGGAAGGTACCGGTTCGACTCATCTAGATCTCCGTTTCGAGAGCCTGAGCCACCTCCTGACCTGAGCCACATCGTTATCAGTCGAGAGCAGAACAAAGGCGTGATCAAAACCACGAGGACACCGATGAGAAGACAGTAAGTTAGCTGAAGAAGAAAGACGGCCGTAATTATCACATCTTGCATCAGAAAATGGTGCTAGCACGAGGACCTCATAGTCGGACAAGCAGAATTTATTCGCGCTGCACTATCCGAATCACTCACAGAGTGATCTTCGTCTAATACACCCCCTGCACCTCACTTGATATATATAACGTTACATTCATTCGCCAAGGTACCCCAACAACGGAGGCACTATTAGGTTGTCTACCACCCCAACTGCTCCTTCGTCCACCCCCAGACCTTGCCTTTATCATTAAACTTGTTGCACACCCGCTCGCCCTTATCCAGCGCCGTGACCGTCGCCACGTCCTCCGGCTTCAGCGTCGCCGGCTGCACATACCACATCGCAATTTCAACGTCAGCACCGATGCGCGCAAGGATGCTAAGTCTGATGACTTACGTGGAGGTTCTCCTTCTGCCTCTCCGCATTCTTCGAAGCCGCGACAAACGCATGGCCACGCGCGAGGTGCCAACCGAGGGTGATCTGGTTCGCTGTTGTGCCATACTTCTTTGCGAGCGCGAGGATCGTGGGGTGCTCGCGGACGGAGGCGTAGCCTGTAGTCACAGCAAATGATATCTGGTGCTCGGATCGCGTCTGCAAAGTATAAAGCGGGCGGTACGCACCACTGGGCGTGTAAGCCTGGAGGAGGATGCCCTTGGACTTGGTGTATTCAAGGAGCTCGGGTTGCGCAAGAAGAGGGTGCAGCCTTGAGAATTTCAGAACAGGTCAGAAAGGAACTAGGCATTAGATATAGTAATAACGCACTCGACTTGGTTCACAGCCGGGACGACTTTTGCAGTCTTGAGCAGTGTTTCGAGGCTAGCAGGTTACCAAATTGTCAAAATCACGAAACGGAAGCCCAAGAGGAAGGAAACTGTCGACGTACTTCTTAATCGAGAAGTTGCTGACACCGATCGCCTTGGCCTTCCCGCTCGCAAGCACCTTCTCTAGTTCTGCCCAGACTTCGACGAACGTCGGCGATTCGACTGCGATCGCCTGCCCATCCGCATCCAGCGGGAGGTACTCGTCATCTGCGCGGCGTGCCGTCAGCAGGCAAAATGAGAGGTGGGCGCTGAGCAAGGTCTACCGGAAATGAATTTCAGGACCTGAGGCCAGTGAAGCAGGTACTGATGAACAGGCGTCAGAACTCATGCTTGTCGGAAAACAATAAAGGTGAAAGAGGGCATACAAGATCGACATAGTCCAATCCGAGATTGCTCAAGCTCTGGTCGATCGACTCAGCAACCTTGCCGCCGTGGTGCCATCTATACAGAACGTTTTGTCAAAAATCCTCCTCAAAAAGAGGCAGACACAGAAGACGCACGGGAGCTTGGTCGTAACAAACAACTCGGAGCGCGGTATGCCCGATTCGCGGATCGCTTGCCCGGTGGCGACTTCGGTGCCTATACATAGCAGTCGGGGTGAGTTCTTCTGTCGACAAACGTGAGAATGCATGGAACACGCACCATAGATCCACGCGGTGTCGAGATGTCTGTATCCCGTCTGCGGGATTCTACCTAGGTCAATTTCTATTCTGATAGGGACATGTGTATGCGCACTTTCAGACCAGACAGGATCCATGGGGTGACAATCTTGGGGTCCCGCTCTTCTTTCGTCCTGCCAGCCCAAGTACCCAGTGCTGTAGGAAGTCAAGTACGGTCCGAAAGGAGGAGCAAGAACAACGCTCACCAATCGCGGGGATCTTCGCCCCAGTGTTCAGCGTGTATGTTGGTTCCGGGAATGCCATGTTGAAAATACTGCTATGAAGTGATGTTCAGGGTTAGCTCTTATGGTAGTTCGGCGTGCAATGGCGACGTGGGGGCGATATCGATGAGAACAAGGAACCTGGCTGGTCAGGCTCTGCTACTTATAGGGTTCCTGCAAAACGCATGAGTAATCCATCTGGCCATTCGCATGCTTGTGATGTCTCTGTCATGCTTGTGGTAGAGCAAAATCGGTAACGCCGACAACGATCGCCGCGCCGGCCCTACGCCCGCGGTGATGATATTGCGGTCAACTATGGTGACTACGGAGGACTTCGAAAATAGCGGTGTCCTCCGACCGTTCAGCGTACTGAGAGACAGTAGCCTATGTGGTATTGGGGCCGTGCTGGTGCTCAGCGAGGGCCGACTGCTAGTGGGCTCTGTTGGTGAGTGGGCATACCCGGGTCCCTCCCGCGACACTTGTTCTGGTATTACCAAAGAAAATAAGTGGTTCTGGGCGACGGAGAATCCGGTCGCTGTGTTAGTTGGCATGAACCCAGCATACAGCTGAGACGGGATGAAACGCGGCAAGGTGAGAAGGCGAATTAGAATTATTCGATATGATATATTGCATGCGGCTCTATGCAAAGATGCTACCTTCGGGCCTCTACGTGAGCAGAAAAGATATCAGGCAAGTGTCGTCTCCGGCGAACAGCTCAACAACGCACCGTGTCCCAAGCCCATCCTCATGTATGCCTCATGCCTTCTTCGCCTTCCCGCTCTCTTTAGCCTTCGGGGCCTCCTCCCTTCCCTCTGCCTCAACCATCCAATCAACCTTGCCCTGCCCACTGAGCTCCTCGAACCTTCTGTTGAATCTGCCGAGACGGCCAGACACCGCGCTCTCCTCGGTCGCGCCTTCGCTCAGCGCGCCGACATTCCAGAGCGGGTTGTTCGTCACGTCGCGCGTGAGACGGATGACGGAGCGCGGTGAGGTCGTCCAGTGCGTGAAAGAGGAGCCGTCCGCGCGGATGACACGCTGGGGGAATTGGGGGACGATGGGGTTGGGCAGCTTCGCGGGGCGGCGTTTCCAGACGTGAGTGCGGCCGTACGGCGAGGACGAGACAGAACGAGTCGAAGAGGGTGTCGGAGCGCGGGCAAGGGTCTGTGTGATGCGCCTCGACGCGAGCAGCGAGCAGGAGGACGACATGGTGTCTTTTGAGAGGGAGTGCGCTGGTGGTCGACAACGCAGGCGAGACGCTGAAATTGCCCCGAAATTCATGGGAAATTGTCGGTCACGCGCTTGTCACGTGTGCGCCCGCCTTGCCTTCGCTCGAGAAACGCGGCACGTTTCAGTCCAAACCACCATATGCTCCTTCCCTGTTCTTCCTCTGTTATCTGTACGACAACCTATCACGAACTACGAGAGACCATACGCTGAGGCAGAGGCAAGTTGATCGAGCCTCTAATCGAACCGGTCTTACCTTTGAAATGCCACAACTGTAACAGTTCAGACTCCAAACGATACACAACTCCTAGAAACCAAACCACCGACATCGTCGATATTCGTAGCTTGCGATGCGCTACGCAGTACCACGATCATCTTCCCCATCGCCTGCGCGGCCGTTAACGAACGCGTCGCCCTCCGCGGAGCGCCGCCACGAGGCCCGGCGCGTCCGGCGCCGCGAGGAGCGACGTTCATCCACCTTCGGGCTCTCCCTGCTCAGCGATAGCGAGTTCACCGAAGGCTCCTCTTCCGATGAGTCGGATGACTCGTTCATGTATAAGTCCGAGGCGGACGTACCACCGCCCGCACCGTGCGTACTTGCCCGTTGTTATCTATTGGCTTTAGTAGACTAAAATGAACGAATCCTTGTCGGCGTCATAGACGCAGCCGCAGGACAAAGCTCACGCCCGCACAGCGGGGATACGTCGACGATACAGTCGCTGCTATCCGCCTGCGCACGCGGCACCACGATCCATACGAGGAGTGGGAGCGGCAAACTCGCAAGGATGCTTTCGTGCGTGACTTCAGCTTCATTCCTTTTTGTGGCCCTGAACTGGACCCATTTGGCAGCATTCCGCCCGCCGTCAGCAGGCAGCCGACCGGACGCACCAGGCGCAGGCGCTGTCGGAGGCGCGCTCCCAGGCCACAGAGCGCCAGGCGGCTGCTTTAGCCGAGGAGCTCGATACTGTGAAGAATCAGCTGGCCAAGGTGAAATTGGAACAGAGCCGCGAGGAGAATGAGATGGAAGCAGCGTGGAAAGACCGCAAGGGGCGTCTGCAGAAGCGGATTGAGAACGTGATTAAGGAAGAAGAGGAGAAACTGCGCGTGAAGCTGGAGCTGGAGCGCAAGGCACGGGAGGAGGAGGAGCGGAAGCGGAAAGAGGCCGAGGAACGCGCGAGGCTGGCGGAACAGCGCCAACGAGAGGAGCAGGAGCGGAAGGCCAAGGAGGAGGAAGAGAGGAAGAAGCAGCAGCAGTTGGAGGAGGAGCAGAGACGGAAAGAGGAAGAACTCGAACGGGCCAGGAAAGAGCAGCTGGACAAGGAGTCGGAGGAGCGCAAGGCGTTGGGTATGAGTACGTCAGAAGACGACTGGGTAGCGGCACGCCAAACCCTCAAGGTGGGAGATCTACATGCGGTAATCTGTCGCTTAAAATGCTGATCGGTGATCTGGCATGAGCAGAGACTGAAGGCCGGTCCAATGGCTACAGTGAAGGGTAACAAGGATCTGAAGAAGTTGTGGAACGAGCAACGCCGCAAGATTATTCCCAAGGTCGGGCAAGTGACGAATGACGACAATTCCATCAACACCATTGTACGTCCCTTTGATCCCCCTTCCCCTGATCATTCACTAAAAAATTACCCCTACAGTCCCAACAGATCTTCGAAATCTGCCGCCCCCCCACCGGCCAGCTCCCAGCCGATGTGTACCTCGCCCTGCTCTCCTCCCTCGCCAAGATCATCCTACTGCAAGCCGAAACCGAAGTCACCGCCGAGAAGCGCAGCGCCGGCCCCCTCGCGCGCGTCGCAGTAAACCTGCTCTCCGCGCTCGAGCACTTCGGCGACATCTTCTGGGCGAAGCTGTGCCAGCGCGCCGGCGGGTGGCCCGTGCCCGCCTCGGTGCCCGCCGCAGACGTCGACGGGCACACCTTCACCGACGCCGAGCGCACCAAGGTGCGCGGCTACCGCGAGGGCGAGACCTCCGCGGAGCGGGCCGCGCGCGTCGCGGGCCTCCTGCGCGTGTACTTCTCGATTCTGCTCCTCCCAGCGCCGCAGCCGCTCCCGCGCCCGTTCCAGCTCCCGCGCTACTGGGCGTACTTTGCGCGCATGCTCGCGCAGCCACGTCTGCTCGATGCGCCGCTCGCGGCCGAGCTCCTTGCCGGTGCGTCTCTCTTCCTACACTGTGTATTCAAATCAAAGCTAACCCTGATGTTGTTCACGTGCAGTCGCGCTGGACGTAGGCGGGACCAAGGCGTGCGAGATTTGGGGCCAGCAGTGGGTCAAGCTCATGGCCCTGCTGTACGAGGGCGTCACGAATGGGCTCGCGGGCTCGGGGAGGCTCATTGGTGGCAGCACGCCAGACGGCAAGGCCGCGCGCGTGCGCGTGCAGCTCGAGGTCGAGCGCGTCCTCGGTGGGGGCCGCTAGAGCTGCAACGTATCTTTCGTCCTTCGCCAGTCACCGTCCGCCGTCGTGTGGGTTCCTCCTATGTTCCGGTTCTCGATTTCATTTCGTTCATGATTTCGCCTTCGCCTTCATTCTCGTTTGGTCGTGGTTCTGTTCTTTGTTCGCGTCGATGGCGTCTGTGATGGGCACCTGCGTCCCGCACGGCTGGCTGGCGAGTCGCTGTCGCCTTCATCTACGGCTGCAGCCGTGTTCCGCATTGTATTCGTACGGGTACTGTCCATATACGATATGTTGCAATCTCGCGCAGGCTTTCAACCCCCACTCGCAAATCTCAAATCTCAAATTCGAATATCATTGACTGACTGACTTAGACCTCATGCACACGCTTCGAGCTTCGAGCTTCGCAGCTCGTGCTCGCTCGCTGCGTCTCCCAGCCGCAGGCTAACGCCCACTCCCACGCAGATGGCAATCCGGAACCAGAACCAGGACCAGAACGGCAGCCCCTGCGGCCTGCGCCAGAATGCAAACCAGCCGCTCGCCCGCTTCTTTCCTTCCTTTCTTCCGGCGTCCGTCGCCGAGTGAGGCCTCGTTCTCGTCCCAACGCGTCACAGTGCCGGATCGATAGCGCATGCGCAGGGTGCTTATCGTCGGATCTTGGCTCTGCACGCATACACCCGCCACGCCATGCAGACTGCGATGGGAGGCGGATGCACGTTCGCGCACGAACGTTGCGTCGTAAGACCCGGCGCGGTCTAGGTACGTCTGCGTATCTGTGCGTATCTGTATCTGTATCTCTGCGCGATGGTACGGCGAGATAGGGGTGGTGTGTATGTCGGAGGCCGAGGGAGAAGTGGAAGTGGAAGTGGAAGTGGAAGTTGGAGGGGGAGATGGAGGAAGGGAAGGGAAGGTGCGTAGCCAGCCTCGCGACCGATGTTGTTCAGTCGAGACGGAGCCTGTCAACGTTGGGCCTCGGGGTGGGACAGGACTATCACGATGCTCGGAGGCGAGGTAGGTGTGCTTCGGGATGGAGACGGTAAGGGCTTCCGTCTTCTGCCCTGGTATGCCCGCCGGGGACCTCAGCTGCTCGCTACTCGACTGCCCCAGTTCGTCGTTGGGCATGCCGCTGCCGCTGGTCGGTCGGGACGATCGTGCTATGCGCAATATTCGCTGCGCTCACGCGTGTAGTTCTCCAGGTTCCTTTCCTTTCCTTCCTGTCTCTTCTCTTCCTTTCCCTTCTTCCAGGTATCGACTTGGCATTCGATCTGAGTCCTCCACATCATGGACTAGGCACTAAACATCCACTCACGAACTCACAAATTCACCCCCGATCGATCTAATCATCTAAGCATTGACACCAGCAACACCACCACGCACTAACAGTAGCGCAGTGGTGCGCTCGATCTCACTACAGTCCCAATGCCAGTGACCATCGCGTGCCGATTGCACTCTACACACTAATCAACCCAGCACGCCACGAAAACGCACTTCCCGCCAGCACCAATGCCTGATGACTCTTCCTGCCCTGCCAGCGGACAGTCTTCTCCTCGCGCTGTACATGTGAAATAGCCGCACGCAGCACGCTCACGACGCTGACCCGGAGATCCTGGTCCTGGACCTCACGCTAACGTCGACCTGCACGCGATAATGCATAATGCACGGCGTGGCACTGGTCAGGCAGGCAGGCAGGCTCCGTATGCATGCATCTTGGATCTGCATCTGGGGACAGGATCGGCAGCATGCCTCCTTAAGTATACAGTATTATGCCCATACTGTAATTGGCCGGCGCGCACGGTGCTCGGTGCTCGGTGCTCGGTACTCGCCGCTCGGAGACCTCCAGGTCTAGGATCGGCGGCATAATTAACGGGGCCAACTCTAATCGTAAATGGCCATGCCGTAACCCGCACAGCGCTCGAGGCTAAGCGGGCCCGAGGCTCACACGTCCATCCTTTCACTGAATGGCAACAATGCACGCTTGCTCACACGCAAGACACGACGAATAAAGCGCGATATGGTATTCCGGTCCGAACCATCCATGAGGTACTAACTACTCACTCCGGGCGGGGGTAACGGTAAGAGGTAAGAGGTTATGAAGGGTAAATGGCAAATGGTATGTGCAGGTATGATGCGTAAGAGTCGGATATTCGAGCGTAAGGGCGTAAGAGGCGTGAGGCGCGTGACGGGATCATGAGGGTCTATGCCGCTGGGGCGCCCATGGGGGTATGGAGGCGCCAGCGGCACAGAGGCAGGGGGCAGAGTCAGAGTCAGAGTATCAGACGGGGGGGAGAAGGACGAAGAGGAAGAGGAAGGAAGAGGGAGATGAGAAGGAGAAAGATGATGATGGCTACAGGGCGAGACGAGACACGAAGATAGGAATAGGAATTAGCAGCGCGCGAAGCCAAGCCGCGCGGCAGGCGAAAAAGGGGGGGCAGAACGAAGCAAACGGGATAAACAGGGCAAAGTAATAAGTAACAGGCAACCAGATCAAACCAGACCAAACCATGTCCGATAACCGACAGCAGGCGAGAACGGGACGAAGAGGGACGAGACGAGACGAGCACGAGATGAGGAGCCAACAGCAGGCACACCAAAAATATACAGCGAAGGCGGTACGCGGCGCGGGGACGCGTACCGGGTCCTGGTGGGGTAGGGTAGGATGGGACGATGATGCGGGAGGAGACGAGAGACTAGCTCGGATTAAGGTAGCGCCGCGGGGAGGAGGGGGAGGATGGGGGGGCAGGGGTGGGTGGAGGGTGGGTATCGATGCGACAGTCCGCAATATATACAATGTTCCGGTTCCTGGCGACTCTCACGCACGAGCAGTCGACGACTGGCGCGGGCCCGCGGGGCGCGAGGTGAGACTGGGGATCGAGAACTTGCTCGACTTGGTCTCTGCGGGCGCGGGAGTGGGGATCCAGCGGCGGTGCTCGTCGAGCGGGAACGCGGGCGCGGGGCCGGACATGGAGAGCGTGCGGCCCTTGCGGGTGGGCGCGCGCGGGGACGGGGACGCGGGAGAGGCGGGTGTCGCAGAGCGGGTGGAAACGGCGGGCGTCGATGTGCGCGAGGGCAGCGCCGCCGACGGCGAGCGTCCGTGCGAGAGGCTGAAGTGCATCGGCGTCGCCATGCGCGTGTGCGCATGCGGGAGGTACGCGGAGGACGTCGGGGAGGAGACGCGGGTGCTCGGCGGCGAGCCGCGCACGGTGCTCGGTGGGGAGGTGGGCCGCGAGACACTCGTGTGCGAGGGCGGCGCGGCGGCTGAGGCAGACGCGGTGGAGGTGGTGCTGGTAGGGGTGCTGGGGACGGATTTGACCTTGAGCCGAGCGAGCTCAGCTCGCAGATTCTGGCACTCTTGAGTCTTTTGGGTGTAAGACAATTTATGTCTGAGAGGGGGATGGTCAGAGGGGGGCGAGGGGACAAAGGAGTTAGTGGCGTACCTCTGTATCTCGGCTTCAAGCTTGCTCTTCTCAAGCTCGAGCTCGTCTACTTTTGATTTGAGGGTGGCCTCGGTGTTCTTCGCGTTCTTGGAAGACTCGGTGAACGCGACATGGTTGGCCAGGATGGCGTGGAGCAGCAGGGAGCTGAGGTGGATGGAGGAGAACTGCGCTCGAGTCATATGAGTATGAGTCACACGATCGCTGAGCGATGAAGACGGAAGACGCACGGCGTCCGAGTAGCTGTTGCTGTCGAGCCAGTCGCGAAGTTCTTTGTGGAGGGCGGTCACCTCCTCGACGGAGCACTTCTTGGCCGCGATGCGGGCGATGCGTGACTCGAGTCGGCGGACCTCGGTACGGGACTTGACCTCTGCATCGTCGGGGAGAGGGGGGAGGTTGGGGAGGTTCGCCTTGAGCAGGAGGTCATTGGGGAAATCGTCCTCGATGAGGGGGGCGCGAGGACTGCGTGGGCTGCGACGGGGGGTACTAAAGCCGCTGCCTGTGCTCCCGTTGAAATCGATGCGGATTAGGCGGATGGTGCTCCTGGTGAACTGCTCGCGGCAGAAAGGACAGACGGGCTGGAGACGAGACGGGGTTTTTTCGATAATGGTGTTGCAGCAGCTCAAGCACAGTACATGTCCTGGGGGAGGCCGAGGAAGAAGCGTCAGGAAAATTTCACAAGCAGGTCTAAGGGTTATTGTGACCTACCGCAGGGGATACAGTGGGGCGGATTACGAGGGCCATACTCGTCGGCGCAGACGTCGCACAGAGAGCAAGGCTCGAGAGTGAGCATAGTAGAATAAAGAAATCTAGGTGCGCATGAAGAGAGAGAGGGAAAGGTGAAAAAGTTTCACGGCCGAGAGCCTGACCAATAAATAGCGCTGACGAACTCGCTTAGCCGTGCCTGCCTAATCCAGCCCCGACGCCCTTCCATCATCCGCCATCACCCCGTCCCCATGTGCTCCTCTATCGCCCGTTTCACACTGCTTTCTCACACACAACCAAAGAACAGTCCCGCGAACGGCCATGAAGCCTCTGTTCTTTGTATTCAATCGATAGGATGCTGCTGCTCAGAAATGCCTCCGGGAATACTCGCATGCTCGCCGAGGTTAGGGTTCTCGACGGACGCAAATGCGCGGCCGACGAGACGCTCCTTGCCATCGGGCGCCAGCCATCAGTCGGAGCGCGCACGGACCAGCGCCGCCGCCGCGCACTTTCAGCAGATTTCAGGCCCGGCGGTCCCTGGCCATCAGCGCATCGGCGGTATGTACAGATGTGTACCCACATGATATTCGCTATTCCCATTAGTCTGCTTGGCGCTCCGACCCAATCTCATCCTCTTCCTGCCCTCTGCCCTACGCCAGACGTCGACGTCTCCCGCGGAACACACATACGTACGTACCCACCACTGCTCTGCGCAGCGAATGGCGAATGGAGCTGTCTCGTTTCCACCTTCCTCCGCATGGAGTCGCGAGCCAGCCCGCAGGCCACCGGCTGGTATTAATGGATCGTCTCGTCACAGTCCAGAGGCTTCCACCGGAATCCTGCACCAGCGGCGCGCACCGCATCGCGCGTCGCGCGTCCGAGTGACGCGTCTCCAGAGCAATCGAGCTGCAGCGCAGAGGCACAGTACGCGCCACGCACGCCCGGAGATCAAATTCAGACCTCGCGCGCCTCGGAGGCATGGCCCCAGCACACACAAAACAAGCGCAGCCGCTTCCCGTCCTCGCTCGTCCTCTGCGCCCCGGAGCGCGGGCGGCGCACTCCCTTTTATCGATAAGCGGAAACGGGAGCTGGGTCTCGATCTAGGCGGCACGTTGCGCTGCACGTTCCGCCCGCTTCCCTTTCTGTGCGCGGATTTTCCCTCGCACGACCGCGTCGGGGCGCGGTGCGGCATGTCCTCACGCGAGCGCGGAGCGTGGCCTATGTAAGTCGTACTACTTACACATCATCGCAGATAGGCATCCATCCGGATCCCGCGAGACGACCCTTCGCGGTGGTGCGCGCGGCGGCTGGTGCAATCTAATCTACCCGCAGCGACGTCTGCCTGCAGGCAGGCGTGTCATGGTGATCTCACTCCATCTGCTCCGAGCCGACCAGGCTTCCTGGGCCTTACGTCCACCGATTGCGATTGCGTTCATTCACAGGCACGCGCGGCATTCATCCTGCGCGAAATGAAAGCACGATGGCGCCCGGGCTTCGACGCCATTCAGCACCGTCCTTCCACGACCGCGCCGCTTGGGACTTTGCACAACGCGCCCCACGATCGCCGCCGCTTCGTCCCTCCCTTCCCCACTTCCACTTCCCATCGAACTCTCTTCCCCGCACTATTCCACCGATTGCCCATTTATATTAATTAGATTACTGCACACAGCAATCGCCATCGTCCATCGTTAATATCTGGGATCTATCGTGCATCGTGCATCGTATCGACAGCCGGGCCCGTCCTCACCACGATGCACGCGCCCTCAAGTTGACGCACCCCCATCCCGCCCGCATCGCGCGTTCTGCGTCCTGCATACCAATTGCTAATTCCTCCCAGCCCAGACGTATCGCCATCCCTGCGCGCGACGCGATAAGCCGCACGTGTAGTATGCGTGGCCCGCAGATCCACCTAGGCAGGCTCAGGCTACCGAGCGCAGCTGCAGGTTTTGCCTGCGACTCGCACCGCCGCTGCGAGTGCTTATCCTTATCGCAGAGCGTACGCGAGCTGTGGGCTTACGTCCGGGCTGGCACGCGCGTGCGGGCCCTCGAGCTTCGCCCATGTCCGCGTCCGCGTTCGTGCTGGCGGTGGTGTTTTTTCTTCTTGCTTCGGTACGCGGTGCGTGTTTGCCGAGGGTGCTTCTGAATCGCTGCCTTGATTTTGTTCTTGTTCTCTCGCTTGGCAGAGGTGCCTGTAGCCTGTGCATGCGCGCAGGGCGGCACTCCGGCGACCACGACTCGCTCCATTCGCGACTTACAACTTACATCTTCTGACTCGCGCCATCGACAGACCTAGCACTACAACCGCCACTCTAGCCTTCGCCTTGCCATTTGGTGTTGTCAAGACATGTAATACCCACCTTCCCGTACGTGTATACCCCTTCTCCGACTATTCCAGACAGTCCAATGCAGTATCACCTGCACCAGCAATTGACACACCCACCTCACCGGTGACTCACCTTCCACCCACATACAGACACAGATACTGACAGCCGCCCCGCCTCGTGCAATCATCGCAGCTAGAAGCCCCGCGCAATTGAACACTCGCCCTGCAGCGACAGGCTGGCGAAAGGCGAAAGGCTCCCCCCGCACGGCGCCGTGGCCCTCTGCGCGCTGCGTGTGTACGTACGGTGACGCATGGCAGTCGCGTGCTGGGGCGGACAGGGGCCCGATATCGCCTTTGCGGCGCTGGCAGGCAGGTAGGTTTATTCCGGCGCGGCGCCAGTTCGGACTTCGGGTTCTGGATGCGAGGACGGGCGATTAGGGTTTTCGCTTGTCTGTCAGTCGATGCCTGCAGGTGCGCATTGCGCACAGGTGGAGGAAGCAATTGCAAGCTCGAGAGTCAGCGGCCCCGGCCGCGCGGATCAGAAGTCCGTGTGGTGCGGGCGTGCGTCGTGGCCTGCGTTTTATGTTTTGTGTTTTGTGGTTTGTAGTTTGTGGGATGCAGTATTCAGCGGTGGTGTCGGGGTCTGCAACCTGTTCCAAGTATACACGCATATGTATGTCATGGTCTGTTCGTCGTCCTGACGCCCTCAGAATCAGAACACACTTGCACCCCCATCCCATGGCATGCCGGGCAGCTCGGCACCAATACTTATGACCAGCAGGGAGGAGCGCCGCGGCGAAGGGCAGGGCACCGAATTTAATGAATCCGAGGAATCCGCCGACACGACGCCGTGTGGGTCCATCGCGTAAACGCGCTGCGCACGCGCGCGTTCGTACCTGCATGCGTGCCGTAAGATGGATATATTGGAGCCCGGCGCAAATGCCATCAGAACAGCATTCGAACTTGTAAAATGTAGGTCCAAATTGAAAGTCCTGAGCCAGGGTTCTAGGTTCTAGGTTCCAGGTAAGCTCTGATTTGATTCAAGGTTCGCGAATTGCACCGGCGTTTCCACCAGAAGCACCCGCAGGCGCACGCGGACGGACTCATTAACAGACAGAAACACGGGCGCAACGGACAGACAGAGCGTGACTCGCGTGGCAGGACATAGATTTCAGAACAGTGCGAGACCGCGGGGCGGACGAGACTCGGGGAGCCTCGCCCGCTGCGCGTCAGGCGGCGACAGAGTGATCATTCACAGCATACAGTACATACGTCCACACCCCACCCGCAAGCATACACACGCATACGCATATAAATGTAGCATGCGGCTTTTGCACCGCGCTCAGAGACGGCGACCACGGCGACCACCCTATTGCACAGATCCAAATCAGCATTGTGTACATTATTGTTGTTTTGGAAGGGGGGAAAGAGCGCACCTTGCGGCGGGTCGAGTCGGTGGGGACGGGCGTGACGTCCTCAATGCGCCCGATGCGCATGCCGGCACGCGCGAGCGCACGGAGCGCGCTCTGTGCGCCGGGGCCGGGGGTCTTGGTGCCAGTACCGCCAGTCGCGCGCAGCTTGATGTGCAGGGCGGTGACGCCGACCTCGCGGCAGCGGGCAGCGACGTCCTGCGCAGCAAGCATGGCCGCGTAGGGAGAAGACTCGTCACGGTCAGCCTTGACCTTCATGCCACCTATTCAATTCGCCATCCCGTCAGCTTTCGTACCGATTTGAGGGGGGAAGGGGGAAGCGTACCGGTGACGCGGGAGATGGTCTCCTTGCCGGACAGATCGGTGACGTGCACGAAGGTGTCGTTGAACGACGCGAAGATGTGCGCGACGCCGAAGACGAGCTCGCCCTCTGCGACCTGGGGGCCGAGAGAGACGGTCGCCTCTTCCTTGGGTGCCTTGACTTTCTTGGGGGCCTACACGCAAAGTGACATCCGGCTGTCAGCACGCGCATCCATCGTCGAATACGCACAATCCGGCCCTGCGAGCCTCGTTGGGACGCGTACGGGGCCGAAGGGCGCGTTTGCGGGCGTACGTACCATTTTTTGTGTGGTGTTGAGGGCGGGAGGGCTTGAGGTGACGGGGATGGCGACAAGGTTTGCGAGGTGGCTCGAGGAGCTGGGATGCTGCCAAATAGGGGTAAACAGCGCGTCGGCGCTTCAGCCACTGTTCGCGCGGGCGCTTGTCTGGATGACGTCGACTTCTGCTCTATTCCATTTGTTTTGCCTTTAACACAGTACTTGTTGGACTCTCAGGCCTTATTTGTGGCCTACGCGAAGATATAGCATGAAGAAACCTCCTCCCAATATCTCAGTTATCAAAATGGCCGCTAGGGTGATGTCTGGCAGCCAGGGCGAGGTAATTATGGTCTCGTGCGCTTTTCATCTACGAAGTATTCATGCTGACGCAAATTATTAGTAGGGTCTCTGGCATCTCCGAGGCATGCAAGCCAACGTTAGGCATTCCACGCCGTGGCAATGCGCTTTGAAAATCTCTCGCGATCGTACTAACCTTCTTTGCCTAGGAACATACTCTGGTGCTGGTTTCACGTCGCTCCTGCATCACTGATATCTTCCCAGCCATGCAGTGCTCTAATCGATGCCATTGGATACCCACGAGCGCATCTCTGCGTCTCTATCAGTTTGAACAAGTTGCCCGCTGGACTGGTGAGGTATTGCTTTGTCGCTGCACTTCTATCTGTCTCACTATCTGTTTGGCATTAGTTGCGATGATACAGGGGAATGATGAACTTCCTTCGGGCGCAAGTTGTTAGTGCTGCAGATGACTCCGTCCAGCTTCCCGCCCCCGAAAGGTTAGCGCGGTGACCTCAAAATGAACCCCGCCAATCTGATCGAGCTGGCCTCCCGCCCACACTCGCATTCATGGAATTCGAAGCTAGGTACCGGAATTGGCCCACGAGCGAGGCAAAAAGCCACACCCGGGCACGCAGTTACCGTGTGTCGTGCATTTTTCCCGCCAGCTCCATTCGCCATCCGAGCAAGTGTCGACGTCGACGCGTTTGTGCGCCCTCGCGAGGTCAGCAGAGTGTTGTGCGTCAGCTGCTACTGGCGCGCAGTCACCGGCTCATACACCTCGAAGATCCTCCCGCTATCAACGTCGTCTTCCTGGCTTCTCCATGGGGGAGCCGGCGTCCGAGTCCGGGTCACCGCTGCGAATCTGCCTCGACGCCACCATCCATGCCATCTCCACACAAGCTTGTGATATATCTCGCACTTCTTGCATCTTCTGTCACTTCGCAGAGTTCGCTCTCCCGAGTCATGGTAATCGGCAGTCTGCCTCGGCCCACGGTTCAGTTTCGGCGCCAGTCCGGTCCCCGACACCCAAGCCCGTCCCACGCAGATAAGATCTTTATCGCATTCCGAATTCTCACTCTGGATTCTGCAGCGCTGCTCGCGCCCACAGCGCACGGCGCACGGCCTTGATGGCACTCGATAACGGCCGGCTGGACTCCCGCCCGTCGGTCAGCTGACGGTCCCGCACCTTCTCGCTCCCCAATCTGGCCACCTCTTTTCCTGGCGCGTCCAATCGCAGGCGCGCTATCTGGCATTGGGAGCCTCCCTACGCATCCTGGGCTCTTACGTTTCGCGTATCCACACGTATATATATCGTGCGCAGGGTCTGCTTCCTCTTGCTGAACACCACTACCACACCATACCACACGCCGCATCCTACCACCACCAGCTCTACTCGCACGATGGCCCCTTCCCCGCAATGCACCGCGCTCGCCGCGGCGATCAATAGGACAGGTACGCCGCTGCTGCTGGAGTTGGGTATGGCGCGGAGCTTACGATCGCGCGCTGCACAGGCGTTTCGTACGGCCAGCTTGCCGGACAGCTGGGTACGACTGAGCAGCACGTTATCGATAGTGAGTTTTGGCGTTTTGCCTGTCGCGCACTCCCGCATGGGGAACCGAGGCTGACTGACGACGTACGGGGCAGTCGTGACGGGCAAGACACCGGCGACTACGGCTGAGTTCAATAGCCTCGCAAGGGCGCTTGGAATCACTGATGTTGTGAGTAGATCGATTTGTGTATGTTGGATTGAGTACTTATGCACTGGTTTGCTGCTAGCCCCCTCACACCGGTGCGCATACTACCAAGTAAGCGATCGTGGGTAATTCTGGACTGTCGCAGTAGTACGGTCTGCCTATGTACAGTATGATGCCGCGATGCGCATGGATGTAACATTATGGGTTCAGGCGAAATCATGATCAGAGTCGATTGCAATTGTATGTCGCCGAGCGGGAGAGCGAAAAATTGTTCCGGATGAGATTTTGTTTCTGTATCCATCGTTCACCTTCTCGATGTCTTTCTTGTCTTGTGCCCACGGTGAAGTCCAGGGAGCGGTTGACTCTTCTAAGTCGTCGGGATGAGAGCCTGCGCAAGTGACTATGGTTTCCATATGAGGTTATCAAGCTATGTCATGCCGCGGGCGTTCCTAGCTGTGGCTCCGAGACTCACCACAAGACCGCCTCGCCGTTACCAGGCTATTGACCTCTAGACCTCCTTCTCATACAACTATGTCTTTGGTATGTTCCCTGTGGGCCCTTTCGACGAAGATAATGCTAATCGGATGGGTCGTACGTGCAGATTCACGCCCTTGTTGCGCAGGGAGCGACGATCTTGGCCGAGCACCAGGCTGGTCAACGGGATTTCTCCCAAGGTACGCCCGCAATCTACGCTTTTCTCATCCAATATCAACTGAATACAAACCACGAGCAGCTACTCAGACGATTCTGTCCAGAATACCACCGAATAACAGCAAGCTGACCTATGTCTGGGAACAGTACCTGTTCCACTACATCTCGGAAGGGGGCTTCACTTATCTCGTCATGGCAGATGATTCTGCGGGGAGGTAAGATCCGCTGCTGCTGATACCACACAACACTCACGCCGTCACCTGCCAGGCGAATGCCGTTCACCTTCCTCGGGGAGCTCCAGCGCAAGGCATGTGCACCTCCCATCCTGCTCCTTACCCCCGGCTCGGCTCCTGACCCTTCTTCCCCGTCTTCCACTTCGTATCTTAGTTCGTTGCCAGCCCATCATCTTCGAGCATCTCCGCTCCGCTTGGCACGCATGCACTGCAGTCCTCCTTCGGACCGGTCATCTCACAGCTGATGTACACCTACAACACCGCGCCGCCTGCTGACGAGCTTGCGCGTGCGCAGAACGAGCTCGCCCAGGTGAAGGATATTATGGTGCAGAACGTCGAGCAAATTTTATCGCGTGGCGAGCGCATTGAGTTGCTCGTCGACAAGACGGACAACATGGCGAGCCAGGCGACCGCCTTCCGCCGTGGCGCGAAGACCGTTCGCCGCCAGATGTGGTGGCGAAACAAGCGCGTTGTTGCGCTCGGCTTCGTCGTTGCCCTTGTAAGTACCAAATCAAGTCTCTGGCTGCGTCCGGAAGGGAAAGCCAAGCACTCATCGCGCGCCCACAGGTCATCATTTGGGTCATCGTCGCGCAATTCTGCGGCGCCGGCTTGAATCAGTGCGGGGGCAGCAAGGGCCGCGGCGACGGGCCCCACTGATCTGTCTCCCCGTTCCCTGTTTGTCCCCGAGTCCTCGAGCCGTCTTCCGATATACTGCCTCCGCGGCCACCCGCTGCAACCACAGTCTCCCGCGAGGCACAGATTCCCCGTGCTCCCTCCTCCCTTCTCAATTAAGCAACCCGTTTCGTTTGTGTTTCTCGTGTATGTACCGGATCTTCTTGTCTATCTAAACGCTCCTTTGCCGCGTCGCCTTCGCGAAGTCCGAAGAGTGCAGTGTGGAGCAGGCCCAGTGCCGGCGTGCGGTACGCAGCACCCGTGCTCGTGCTCGTGCGCGTCCCAGAACGGGGCGTGGCGTGGCGGCCTCGGGGCTGCTGCGAACGCGAGTCTAAGTCTCGACAGGCCTCACATCCGCGGCGAGCACTGCGCATGTGCGCGCGGCCCTGAGCTATAACTTCTGGGGATGGAAGATGGAAGAGCGCGGTGTCTTTCAATCTGAGGGTGGCTTGACTCGATCGTCGGGGGATAGAGGCGTTAGAACTTGTGCTTGGCCACGATTCAAGGGAGAACCATGGGTGCCGGTGAATGCTCCCGGCGGTCTCGATCCGCGCTGTGGGCTCAGTGATAACAAGTATGGTGAAGACTAAGGGACAAAGCAGTAGTGTGAATGGATGAAAATTGGACGAGTCAAGAAGCCAATGATTTATTCGAATGAGTATGGGATACTATACAAAATGAATGCATCTTGACGATGGATAGGGATATGTTATCGTACAGCGTACAGAGATATAGGTACAACATAAGTATCATAGGTATGCCAGACGTTACTGTTACTGCTTTGGCCGATATGGTCCATCGTGATTTGCCTTTGTCGCCCACAAAGCCACCAATCATCATGCTAGAGAAAACTGAGAGCCAACCAACCAACCAAAAACCTATTGAGCGCAGCTCTGCGTGCCAACCAACCACCTACGCATCGTCCAATGTCGCGCCCTAGTCTCCAGTCCCCACCTATGAATACATACCACAACTTACATCGGAGAGACTCAAGCCTCCGTCGGCGACGCAGCCTTCCTCGGCCGCCGCTCCCTCTCCCGGTCACTGCGCTCAGACACCCGACGCTCGCCCATCCGGCGCAAGTTATCCTCGCCCGCATACGCGTTCGTCGCATCCCGCAGCGTAGTGTTCGCACTCGATCCCGACTCCCGCTTGCGGCGCTCGCGCTCGCGCTCCAAAGCCTCCGCCGCTGCACTGGCATGCGACACGATCGTCGGCCTGGGTGGTACTGACGACGGCGGCGCGGGAGGAGCCTCGGGCTGCTGCTGCTGCTGCTGGACGGACACGGTGCGGTTGACGTAGAAGTTCGGCTGCTCCCGCGGGTCCCGCTCCCTCTCGCGGTCGCGGCGGTCGCGAGTCCGGGGCGCAGGCACCGGCACCGGGAGCTCCTGCTGCACGATCGGCGGCTTCGCGTCCATCTCCCTGTCCCTATCCTCCGCGGCGTCGTATGCCTCGAGCTCCGCGTGCGTCAGCATGCCCGACGGCGTCGCCGACTTGGACTGTGCGGGGTCCGCGAGGATGTCCTCGAGCCGGCGCTGGCGGCGCTCGCGCTGCTCCGCCTCGATGTCGCTGAGGTCCGGCGGCGGCGTGTTCGCGGCGTGCCGCAGCTTGCTCGCGGCGGTCGAGCTCGAACACGACGAGTGGTTCCGGCTCAGCGCCGCCCCGTGCTCGCGCTGCTTCTCGTGCCGCTTGCTGTAGTACGTCGCGGGCGCCGGGTGCGGGAGCGACGAGCTGGCGGTCGCGCCGGCGCTCGACTCGTAGAAGCGCGCAGAGGCATGGGCGATGGTGAGCGGCTTCGCGTTGTCTGTGGGCGTGTAGTCCATCGGCTCCGACGCGTCTGCATCACGGTCACGGTCGCGGTCGCGGTCTCTGCGGCTGCGGGTCTTGCCCTTGTAGAACCCACTGTCGTCCGCGTCCTCGCTTGTTACGGCAGGCTTGCACAGCGGGCTGAAGGTGTTCAGGGCTGGGTGGAAGGGCGAGAGGTGGGCTGGGAGCGGAGAGAAGTGGCTCATGTCGCGCTCATCATCGGCACGGAGCTTTACGAGGTCCTCTGACATGTCCATGTCGGCGCTGTCAGGCTCCTGGATGGCCAGAGGTGGGTCGCGATCGCGCCGCGATGTCGAGTTGCGGCTCGAGCGGATGTCGATGCGGTCT
Organism: Dentipellis sp. KUC8613; assembly: GCA_002286715.1. Taxonomy (NCBI): domain Eukaryota; kingdom Fungi; phylum Basidiomycota; class Agaricomycetes; order Russulales; family Hericiaceae; genus Dentipellis; species Dentipellis sp. KUC8613. The sequence goes on from NSJX01000017.1 coordinate 271,830, forward strand.
GACCGCGGAGCAGGGTTCGCGTTGTAGCTAAAGTAGCGCTGCTCCTCGCGGAGGCTGCGGATTTCGTTCAGGGCATCGTCGTACTGAGAAGGTCATTGTCAGAGTTTGCAGATGCGCTGCGAGCGAGTTCTGCTTACCTTCCTGATAATTTGCGGAACCAGACAAAGGAGCGCACGATGATTTCGTGAACAAAGATTCAGATGTACATTCGATCGCAGGACTCACTGGGACCAAGCCGTTTCCATCCTCGCGTGGTGGTCCTTCAGACTCTTCTCGACAGCAGACGCCTTCACTCTCTCCTCCACGAGAGCCTGCCTGAGATCCTCAATATCGTTCTGCAGAGCCTCCGTCTGCTCAGCGAGAAGAAGGCGCAGCTCCTCGCGCTCCTTGCTCAGCTCATGCACATCCATCTGCGCAACCTGGTGCTCCTTGTGCATCTCATGGTACCGGATGAGCAGGAGATAGGGTCCACGGAGGTCCCAATGCTACGGCTGCGTGTAAGTCGCGAATCAATCAACTGACCAGAAATGACGTACTTCGTCCTGGTCCTGCTCACGCAGCCAGTCCTTCGTCTGCTGCAGGAACGCCTGGTACGCAGATCCCTCTGCGCCCTCACGGATCATAGACACGATCCTCGCCTTCAGGTCTTCCTTCTCCGCATCGACTGCGTCGATCGCTCCTACTGCGTCTGGGCGTGCCAGACGCTCACCGGGGGAGAGTGGCTTGATATCCACATGAAGTTTCCTGACGGTCTCTCTGTCGAACTCTGTCCTGCAGAGCGGGCATGCCCGGCGCTGCAGAGACTCAAGGCATCTAGATTCCGGAGATGAAAGAGACAGCATTGATATGAGCGTCTCGATGGTAACGCACACAGGCGTAGGAGATGAAGGATGCACGCACGGGCGACAAAAGACATGTCCGCACTCAATCGCACAGGGTGCCTTGCGATGGTCAGGATAACCAGCGTCGAGCACAAAGGAATCGAGGCAGACGTCACACGTCGAGGAGGGGTGCAGGACCAGCATGGCCAGAGGCGGAGGGGTCGATGTAGAGGAGGTGCCGGGGGAGGCCCTAGAACATGCGGAGGGCGTACTTATAGCAGGGCGGGTGGCGATCGCCCCGGTGAAGTGATGTGTGAGAGACAAGCACGGGCAGGAGAGAGGATGCGCGATAGCGTATTAATGGCACGAGGCTGTAGACCAAGGCATGAACGCCATCGCGGCGGCACCCTGTTCCGAGCATGCTTGAGCCTCTTCCAGATCACAGGTCGCTTGGTGGTGCCGGGAGCGGTCCTCTCAGATCCGGCGTCTAGGGATAGGGACGGCAGATAAGAAGACAGGGTGCGCCAGCAGGACCGGTCCACTGCATGGCTTCTGAGCCCAGTGATTTCGTTCTCAGCAGCACAACGGACGCTGGGAAATGCCGCGTTCGAATCAAAGGAAGTTAGACTGGCCGTCGCAGCAGGTCGGACATGCGTTTGGCAGCCGGTCTGGCCGTAGCCTGCACTACTGCCTCGTGCTGTCAACGTGTTTCTGGATACTGCCCGAGGCTCCGACTCACCTGTTGCATCGACACATCGACTCTCTGGAGAGCGTTGAACGACTCCAACTTGGAGAATGCTTGACAATATGTCGTGGAGAACACAGGATCTAAGCGTTCAGCATGTCGGAAAAATAGTTAGCAACGGCTGTGAGTCGAACGCAAACCGACCGCCAGCGCAGTGGCACAAGGCCTCACTAGCCCAAAACAGTCGGATTTCCATTGTCTCCCGCGTGGAAACAATAGAAATTGAGATGCGTCCATAGAGAAAATAACGGAAGCCTTCTCTCATCGAAAGACTTCCGTTGCGGTTAGTGATCGTGGTGAAAACAAGGCCAGATGACAGAATTAGGTCCTCTCGTCCTTTCCGGCCCGGTCCCGACACGGACCACTTCGGCGTGTCAAGCATGCCTATTTGTCCTATTTTGGAGAGAATCTTCAATTTGCACGGATTTCGCCTTCCTGCCGGATGCGTATGGTCGCCCTCTTCGTCTTCTACGGCCTCGTTTTGACCACGACGACTGGCCACGATACCGAGGAATATGTGCCGTTGGCCTTGACCTTCCCCACTTGAAGAGGCACTTTGCTACAGGAGTAATTCATTCCTCCTGCGCGGAGTTAGCGGCGAGATGCCGCATTTTCTTTCAATAGCTCGTTGCTCCTGTCGTTCCTTTTCTCTTGCACCGTATGTTTACTTTTTCTAGATGTCCGTTTATCTCAGAGTATCTATTGCTTCTAGAATTCATCAAGAACTTTTATCTAGCCGCGCGGCAATCCATCTCCCGCCGTTTGCCGCCGTTTCATTCCTTTGAAGCCACGCCTTTCAGGACTCGGAAAAGGCCACCGTTACCGTCGACAGGTTCACCACATCACACTACTCAACATGGAACCATACAAGACCACTTTGTCTTCTCCGTTTCCCGCACTATCCCATTCACGATAGCCCGTCTAAAGCCTTCTTCATTGTCCCTTTGGCGTTGTCTGCTGGCGCGAACCCCGTGCTCTTCTTGAACTCTATCTCTTGCATGTGCCGGCGACTACTGGCTGCGGAGGCAAACTGCTCGATCGCATGTAGCGCCAGGACCCCAAATATCGATGGCAGCTGGCCTTTATCGGTGGACAGGGATTGGAACGTCCTGCGGAACGTCTCCATTCCAGAGAACGCTAGCGGCATCGTTGCGGGGTACTCGCGGTGGAGGCACTTGACAGTCTTTCACAGACTGGGAGCTGCGATGCAGGCCTCGACCTGTTACATGTATCGAGCGTGTGGCGCCTTCTGGTGTGCGAGCTCAGCGCTTCGGCTGCGGCCGTCTGGCGGTAGCCTTTGATGTCGGAGGATTCGTCTTTTATGGCGTTCCTTTCATGTCTAGCGCGATCGCTTGGGCCAGTGGCGTCAATATTTGTTATCTGGTAAGGTTGACGGAGCGTGTCCTGAGACGTTCCACAAGTCCGGCAACGACGTCCTGCGAGCGATGTATATTCGATCGACATATCACAAAATAAAGATGCCGCTTACCCTGAATGATGAGTATTAAAGGCTCAGCGATGTGTAAGTGAGTTCGTTTTTCTAGATGTCTCTCCATAGCCATATTCTTTCATGATGCCGTGTTGTCGCTCCTTGAAATTTCAGAAACCGTTCTGGCCCTCCTACACTTGCAAGCGAATATGGGAAAGGAGCCCCTGATTTTCGTTTTTACGCTGTCATGGTAGGCACCATAACATGTCTTCAGGCATTTGAGCTACTAAATCTCATGTACAGACTATTCAGCAGGGGCCACCATAGCTGAGGGAATATTCGAACATCTCGCGGCCCCAATTGCGTCAACATTGCACCCAGCCTGCTCAAACAGATGTTCGCTTATTGCAACAAAGACTCGATACCAGAGAAGCACCTGATGTACGTGCTTTGTAGTCTGTTTAGTTTGACGCCGAAATCTATGGGACATTTCTCTCGGCATGGGCTGTAGCTCGGGCGTTGAGTGACGTATGTCCGGAGCCTGACGAAGTTTCTTCTATAGGTACTCAGTCTAGGCCTGAGGGTCCTCGAGGAGCGCACGTCCGGTATAACCCTAGTCGACTGCATGATGCCATAGCCTGCCCTCATCGATGTATGGACGTATTACTTTCCTCCAATCATCACTCCCTGTCGCTCGATTCAAGATCTGTACTCATCTGGAGTCCTCAGCTTCAAATTCCGTGGCCTGGGAGTTGGTGCATATATTCGAGTGAGTTTACCCCCGCCTTGACGCAATGTTGACGCAGCGGCCGACGCCGCGCCTAGGCGCAGCATTTCTATTGAGTCCATTTCGTTTTAGTCCGTGGGACCTGCCCTATACACTCCTCCCGTGACCGGTGACCGCATTCAGCCGCATCCGCAGCCCGTTGCGCTCCAGGCCCCATTGGACCCCTGCACATATGTCGAGATCGTTATTACCTCCTTTCCGCTGCTGCCACTTCCCAGCCTACCACCATGCCTACCACCAGCCATTCCTCACATGCACAGCACCCTCGCTCGCTTTCAACGCGTCGCGGCTCCGTTAGTGCGGCGGATCCTTACGCAGTTCGCCCAGAAGTGACAGATTCCCCGCCACGACATCTCTCGAGCCGATTGACGATCCTGCGCGTCGTCCCTGATGACGCAGAGGAATATTCTAGCACAAATCCCAATAACGATATCCTTCCTGCAGGTCCGTACATTGGCAGACGTGCAAACTTGGAACGGCCATCCTCCCCAAACTACCGAAGAACCTCCCAGAATGACCCATCTCCCAATCGTCTCTCGTTTGCGTCATCGTCGTTCTCCCAGGACCGCACTCCCTCGTCTCCCCAGCAATCTTTATCCACTGTTGGTCGCCGTAGGAGTTCCTTGATAGGTTCCCCGCGCGGCCATCCCGCACCTCTGACGCCTAGGGAGGTGTACAACCTCGCGCATTCCCCTGTCCTTACGAAAGCCTCGCCGATCGAGGACCTGGATGCCATCCCACGGTTGTCCCCATCAGCCCTCTCGGTTACTGGGACACAGTATCCCGCAGACAGACCCAAGATCGAGCAGCCACACATCGTGCCCATCCCCGACAACCAGTTTCTACCCTTCATCGACCGGCCGACAGAGGTGGCCGCCTTCCTCAGCACGGAACCGACCAATCGCCTCATGGCGCTCCTCCAGCACGCTTTCCCACCAGACCTGCGCCTAAAGCCTTCTCGTCCAGAAGACCAGTCTCTCGCCGCACCTACGTCACCGGCGGCGTTTGCGCCCGCATTTCAGTCGGCGCTGCAGAGAAGCAAGGGCCAGGCGGCGCACGAGTTCGGCGACCCGGAGACGTGGTCGTACGAGACGCTGCTGGAATGGATGTGCCGCGTCCCACGCGAGCAGGCGAACGACCTGACGTGGGTGCTCGCCGTGCGGCGCTGCGTCATGGCGCACAACGAGCAGATCTGCGTCAGCCTGCTCTCGGCGCTCGGCGTGCCCCTGGAGGGGCTCGAGACCCTCGAGGCGGAGGCGGCGGGGTGGCCCCCAGTCGAGCCGGCGTTCCCTGGTGTTCAGGTCTCTGGGCCTACGTTCGTCAGGAGCGTCGAGCAGCTGGACGAGTCCCCGTTCGAGGTCGATATCTCGCCTATTCCCTTTGGACGCGGTCCTCCATACGTGCCGTCGGACGACTCTGAGAGCACGGGCTCTACACGCTCCCGTCTTTCGCTTGGGATGGAAAGCATCGATGAAGGCGAGGATGAAAGCTTCGAAGAGGTCACCGGGGAGATGGACCTGGAACCCACACCCACTGCGTCGACTTCTGAAGGAAGCGTCGTACAGGCCTTGGCTTCTCTTGAGAGGCCAGACAAGACCCGAGACTCCAACAAAACGCCTGTGCCCTGGTCCCAGCAGGCATTGACAGAAGGTAGCGAGGTCGGACGCGACTGGCACGGATTGTGCATCGCGACGTCAGCACTTCCCGCAGGCACACCACTCATATCGTCCTTCCGACCCCGTCCGCCACCTCCGCGCGTGCAGAGGCCCAAGCGCAACTCCATCAACGTCGCGCACATGCTCTCTGGCGCGCCTGGGCATATGGGTTTCAGCTGGCGCCCCGGAGGTCCCCTGTTTCCGACGACGTTCAAACCGTCCAAAGTCGAGGCGCCGCAGGAGAACGACGACTTGTCGCCAACGCTTACTAGGGGGAGGGACGCTAGTGTTGGGTGAGTTCGGTGTCGTACACTGCAAAGAGAAGGTGCTGATGGTTCTACTCGCTAGCGCGCATACTCGGAAGCCTTTCAATCGACGTGCTGCGTCTGCGCATCTGCGGTCTCTGATTATCCCCAAAGTTCCAAGGGTTCCACCAAATAGCCCTGAAATAGCGCGAAGTCTACGGGACGGACCTTTCTAGTCCATGTTTCATTTGTGTAGTCCATTCTCTCTAGGTTCTCATCATCGTTTCCTTTGGTATCTCTTCTGTGGTCTCCTTGCGTCAAACTACGATTTCCAACAATGTATCACGCTTACCGTTTTCACTAGCATCTCAGACATCTCACAAGTGTATCACCATCTTCCTCCATATGCTGTATACGTACTCATCTTCTTCATCGCACTTACCACAAACTACTACTGATGTCGCCCGGACTTTGACACACACGTCGCGGGAAAAGATAACTGATAAATGAATAACATCCAGTTCACTATGCAACATATCCATAATACAAATGTCAGTTCCAAGATATACTACACGCTGTTCCTCAGACCTCAGATCATGGTATGTAAAAAGTGGGAATCCGACGCAAACTCGACCTAGCTGTCGCCCAATGCGCTCTAACAATCGCCATCGCCGTCGTCAAGAGTCATCATCAACCAGAACCCCCCAAGCGTCCATATTCACCGCGCCCGACTATCCACCCATCGCTGATGGCTCGACTGCGCACTCGCACTCGCCAGCGACGCCGCCGAGTCCGTCAGCGCAGACCTATATATCTGCGGCGCAGGCGCATACGGCCACCCGGGCTGTAAGTCCGTCGTAAGCACAGGCGGCGCCGTCGCCCTCGGGAGCGCCTCGCGCGAGCCCGCGGGCGCACCGACGTACGGCGCCGCGGGCAGCGAGCTCTGCGACTCGTGCCCGGGTCGACGCGAGCGCGTCCCCGAGCGCGTCTCTGGGCGCGGGGGCAGGTAGAACTGGCTCGCGCGGTCCGCGTGGCTCGTCCCGGGGCGCGACGGGTGGCTGTCGCGCCGGTCGCGCCTGCGCGCGCTCTGGCTCTCACCGCTTGAGAACGAGACGTTGCGCGGGCGCTCGTCGGCGTGCGGGTGGGGCGGGATGAAGGCCGCCGCGGTTGGTGTTGCGCCTGTCATGTCCGCGCTCGACGACCCGCCGATACTTGCGCCGATACCCAGTAGTTGCCCTGGCTGTTGCGGGTAAGCACTGTTGCTGCCTGCGAGGGCTTCGGTGCTGGGGTTTGGGGAGCCGAGCCCGATCAGGTTGGGCAGGAAGCCGGAGCCGTTCGTGTTTGTAGACTGACGGCTCGCATCGGCGGAGGCCACGCTGTTGCCCCAGGTCGTCCACGAATTCACGCTCTCGCGCGAGGTGTGAGCAGGATTGGTGTTCGTGTTCGTGTTCGGAGTCGGCGCTGGCGGGTTGTAGGCGCCAGTATGCGCGGCGTTGGCGTCTGTGGACGTCGACGGCCGGGCAGACTCGAAGGTGAGCCCTGTGGTCGCGGGACCAGGCCCCGGGTGGTTCAGCAGACCAAGGCCAGCGAGGCTGGTACTGGACCCGTCCGGGCGCCATTGGACGGGGCCAGCGCTGTTGGACGTCGAGGACTGGCGCATGCGTGGTGCCCGCACGGCGTCCTGCACGGCTCCTTCGGACGGGTTCGTGGCGGCGGCTGGTGGTGCAGGTGGTGGTGCATCGGATCGGGGCTCGTGACGGCCCACGATGTTGAAGCTCGTCGTGGCGCTCCCCGGTCCTTGCGCGGAGCCCATACGGACCATCGCGTTCGCACCAGCGCCTGCAGACTGCCCGTGCGTGCGATCGCCGCCATGCGTCGCGTACACGTAGCCTTCTGATGCACCTTGCGGGTTCCTTGAGGAGGACGATGCGTTCCGCTGCATGACGTCGCCAGGGGGTGGAGGAGCAAGACTCGGATCGATTCCAAGCGCGTTGCCAGGTGTTATGGCATCGGGCGCCACCAGTGTCCGGTCGCCTTCGTCGTCAGCTGCCTCTGCCTCCCGTGCCTCGCGAAGAGCTCGCTCCCGATCTCGCTCCCTGTGCCGCCGTCGCCGCTCTTCGCGTTCTGCATCTGTGCTTCTGTGGTGGCGGCTCCGCTCTCGCCCGTCCCTGTGGGCATCGCTGAGCACTCTCGATCGTGAGTGTTCCGGGTGATTGGAAGGGGGGAAGAATCGGTTTTCGTGGCTTGCACCGCGGACTATGATGGCACCAGGTCCAGCATGACCTTTTTCTCCCTGTCAGATGAGGTACAGTAAGTAAGATTCTTTATTTATGAGCGTAAAACGGTGCACATTCGGCTGGCCATAATTAGAAGGTCTGGGCTCCAATGGGGGTATACTTGTACGTCCATACGCAGAGTTCGCTTGTTCTTGCCGTGGCTCTGATCTGCGTTCGCCTTTACTGTATTCGTAATCATAGGAGAACGGTCTGGGAGGTTCAGGAAGCGGGTTGGCCGCGAGGACATTGATGTGTTGCGGCTGTGGAGGGTACACGCTTCGTGCGGCAACGTAGTGCGGGAATTGTCGATGCCAGCCCTTCAGCTCCTCATCCTGCGCCGCAAGCTGCAAGTGCATGCGTCAAAAGTCCGTAACCTGCCATGCTGAAATTGAGACAGACGATCGTACCTTGCTGCATATGACGAAAATACAAGATCAGCCATTCCACAGCACGTAAGCCGAGCAGGACCCGTGACATACCTTTCCAGCACCGAAACCTGCTCGCTGAGATTGTTTTCAATAATCGTGGCATCGTTCTTGTCCGCTTCACGTATGTTTACTAAACGCTTGTACCGATGCGTGAGGTCCTGCAGTTCCCTTTTGTCTTGGGCATGGCGCTCCTGCAGGTCCTTGTACCGAACAAGGGCAGCCCATGCCGCACGTAAGGACGGAAACCGGGTCTCAGACGACTGCGGAAGACATGCAATTCACGACACATGTGCAGGAAGACGGAGCGCTTGACATACCTCGCCGGCATTGCCATGATCGTCGAGCCAGCGGCGTACCTCCTCCAGCACATCTCTGACGTCCGTTTGCGGCGTATGTTCTCCTGATGCCAGCGCCAGACGCTCGACAAGGTTCTTCGCCTCGCGCTCAACGTCATCCTCGCCGTTGTTCGACGGCTGTGGATCGACATGCAGCCTCTTGACGCGGTCCCGATTGAAGGCCTTCCGACACAGCGGACAGATGGCTGCCGCGAGATTCTGAAGGCATCTGCAAAGAAGCCATCAATCTGTATGTGACATAGGACAAAGAAGAGAAGGGTATCACGCTCACGCGTAGCAGAAAATGTGGCCGCAGGCGATCGCATGTGGCGTCTTTTCCGTGGTCTCCCATGAGTACGGATCTAGGCAGACATCGCACCGAGAGTCTGCGTGCACCACCAACATCTGCGGCTTTCCCCAGAGGATGTGACGGGGACACGGGTGGTGCGGAGGGGTATACTCAGGTGCTGGAAGGGTGAGGAGATGGTCATGGCCAGGTTCTGCAAGAACAAGAGGGCAGCGATCCTAATTTGCCCCACGTGTTGCACTGCTACTTACTACATCTTATCTTATCTCGGAACACATTACTGAAGCATTCCGAGTCGACCAAACTTCGACCATACCATCGTTACCTTCGGCGAATGGTCTTCTTGGGGCTATTATAGGGTTATATGGAGCGCGAAAGGTACAATCTTGCTCTCAAGCTTCAAGTGCTCCTAGATGGACCAAGCGTATACGTCGCCGACCCCAATTATCAAAACTTCCCTCAAACAACGTTCACAGAGCTGGTCAGTATTGGCGTTCAAGGATCGCGTGTACACCGTATCATTTCCGAAGATTCCTCTCATAGGGAGTGTCACAGGGTGAATCATCCAATCAGCGGTTTGCTATTCGATTTTTCAATTCTGCAAGCATGTTCCCAAGCATGAGACAGCATCACCGCCCATGGTGATATCGAATAGCTTTAGTATGGAAGGCAGGTACGTGCGTAGTCTCGACCTTCTTTGCGTCTTCGCTGAGCTAATTTCATTCGCAGTATATACCATTCCTCTTACCGAACTTCGTTCCTTCCGGAAGCAGAACTAGTTCCGTCGACTAGTGCATAGCTGCCCATCCTAGGCCCACGTCTAACACTTTTGAGACCTCAGCTTCAGCTTCAGCGCTGCACTCGATAAGCGGACGGTGAGTCAGAGCGAACACCGAGTATCCCCCTCATTCACACACGACACCGAGGAGCTTGGAACTTGAATTCCTTCCTGCAGTGTTCAGCATGGAAGCCGTCGAGACACCGAGGAAAATCGCAAGATTGTGCGCTCGTTATGCTGGTCCTGTGCTGCAGTCACGACAGCCAGCTCATCTTTGAATATCTGTCATCCAAACACAATACCGCGGATTGCGAAACATGGGCTGGTCGATCTCGCGTGGCCTTCTATACGTTCTTACGAACGCTGAAAAAGAACTGATCACGCTTTTTGTTATAGGATCAAAGTTACCATTGGCCAAGCAAACTGATACGTGAACGGCTTGCTACAATGGTTCCAATATCTCGAAAATTTTGGGTGAGAAGCGTCATAGTGCGTGTTCCTCACTTGTCGGCTCTTCTCTAGCAAGCTCGAGCTTCTTGTATAGACTCGTGTACGTGCTCGTCTCGCACCTATTTCCTGCTGTATGTTCAAGAATTCATACGGCTCAAATCAGCTCTACACTGCGCCAGGACTCTTCACGTTGTACCGGACGTGATTCCAGAGACGTTTGCGATCGACCAGCTGACTGATCAATAGCGATTATGCGAAATGTTCAGCGAGCAGGATCGGAGCAATCAGCGCGGTAGCTATTCAGTCGCATGAGTGTTAGTAGCCCCGTCGAAGAGGACTACAGGGTTGTTATTAGGAGAGCTTACAGCGCTAGCGGGCAGTATACTCACGAGAGAATCTACATCCCTTTGAATGTCCCCTCTACGATATACTCAAGTTCTGCCCTTCCTCGATCGGAGGCGACGCCACGGACGTTTCCTCATATTTTGAGACCTTCCCGGTGATTCTTGTTGACAGGTACACTACATGAACCGCACACAGATGATCGCTATGCGCTACGGGTTTTCCTTATTTTGTCTGCTGATTTGATATACTTGTCACTACGATTGTCATGGAATCCCATCAACTTCGCTCGTCCCTTGTCTGACGCGACGCGCAGGGCTCTTCTTCGAACTTCATTTTTCTGGATCATTCTTCTGAACCCCATCTACGCTCGTCTCCAGGCGTACTGGTCTCATATGTTACAACTCACTCTCAAGTCAATATTGACGCCCAGCGAGGCTCGACGCGGGGGCTCGCGGTGGCCAAAGCGCTGAAGCTGAAGGATAAGCCGAAGGGTCAAGCTGTCTGTCTACACGGACAGATACGTCAAACACGACAGCGTTCCTCGACAACTCTCATCGTATCGTCGGCGCCGAGTCACCCGCAGCAAACAGCGATGTGAACATGAATCAATAGAGAGTCTTTGTTTGGAGATGATGCCGTGACGTTCTGGGGGTCCTGGCCCTTGTTCCTTTTCTATCGCTGCGGACAGAATACAATTAGTGCGCTTCTTCCCTCCTTGTCCTCGTCTTCCTTGTCTCTAAACCTCTACCCCCTCCCCATCTATACTCCACGCGATTGTAGAGTAGAGAAGAGTTCGTATTCTGAGGTGCGTCATGTTGTGTTTTACGCGACTGTATATGCATCGACACTGGGCGCGTAGAGAACACAATGCAGAGTTCTCTGCGCAGCAGCACTCCAACTCCAACGTCTACTCCAGCTACCACTCCAGCTACCCCAGCTACCCCCTCGAGCCCCTCGAGCCCAAAACAAGCCCAGCGACGCGCTTCGCAACCGCGCCGCACCTCTTCGACGCACGCGTCGAAGCTCTCCACCCAACTCAACCGACTCTCCCTGAGCAGAGCCGTATCATTCTCATTCGACCCGGATGATGACCCACAAACCAAGATCCGCTCCTCCATTGACAAGCACCAGCAGTCCCTGCGCGACGGCATCGAAGCATCGATCTTCAAAGCCGAGGGCTCCGCGCACCACATAGCCCGTGGGTACGACCCGACGGAGCCCTTGTCCAGCAGCATAGGCGGGATCAAGGACACGAGCGCGCCAACACAGATGGAGCGGCTCTCCGCGCTGCTCGCCGTCGTGGTGCAGGACAGCGTGGAACTCGTCACGCAGGAATTCGCGGGGCTCTGCAAGGCCGTGTTTCCCGAGCTGGAGGACTCGGAGCGGCGCTGGATCGACCGGATTGGGCGCAAGGAGCGTGATATGAACAGCGAGTGCAGCCAGCGGATGCAGAAGCAGAGGGACTCGTTCTGGAAAGACCTTGACGAGGAGGAGGCGAAGCGCGAAGTGGCGCTTGCGGACCTCGGTGCCCAACACGAGAAGACGCTTGCTGAACTCAAGAGCCAGCACGAGAAGACTCTTGCTGAGCTCAAGAGCCAACACGAGAAGACGCTTGCGGAGCTCAAGAGCCTGCATGAGAAGGCGCGCGACGACGACGAGCAGAGGCGCGTGCGCGATCTCGCGGACCTGCAAGCTCTGTTCGAGCATGAAGCCTCATTGTGGAACGCGCAGTACCAGATAGATATGAAGGCGGCTAATGACAGGACGGCCGCTGAGATGGCTGCGCGGCAGCAGACGGAGGTAGAGCTAGCGAGCAGTCGCGAGGCAGCCTCAACGCTCCGCGGCGAGTTGGAGGATGCACATTCGCAGATCTTCAAGATTCGAAAGGATATGCTGGAGGAGACGAGGAAAAAGGAGGCCGACGACGCGGCGAGGAAGAAGCTCGACGAGCAGCGGGAGAAAGACAGCCGTCGCAGGGAGGAGGAGGTAGCGAAGAAGGATGCGCAGCAGCAGAACTACTTCGACTCGTGGATGAGCGCAAAGCGGGAGCAATTGAACCACGTTACGGGGGAACTCGCTGAGTTGAAGGTGACTTTGCAGAAGGAGAAGGAGCGATGCCAGCAGGCGCTCGAAGATAAGGTATGCTCTCCTACATAGCATGCAGCTTGCCGAGACTCATGCCATTAATCGCAGCGGTTATGCGACGTCCAAATCGCCATGATGTCAAAAAATCTCTCACGCGCCGAAAGTCAGAGGGACGAAATCGAGGCCCAATGGAGGGTCGCGGAGAGAGGGCGCAAGGTTGCGGAAGACCAACGCCTGGCAGCCAATGCGCTACAGATGGACGCCGAGAAAAAGTATCAGACTTGCGAAAAGGAGATGCTGGCTGCCAAGTTCGCTCATGCCATGGCTGAAGATGCACGCAAAAAGGCCCAGAAGAAACTAGACGATATACTGGTCCAGCACAGAACGGAATTGGCGCAGAGGCAGACGACCATCGATAGCCTGCGCAGGCAACTTGCCGAGGCGAAGAAGAACGGTAGTAGTGGCGGCGGCGGCGGCGTTGCCAACACGGACGTCCACCGGCGCATGCACGATAGCCTCTGGGCGTTCATCTCGGGGTCACCTCTGAAGTTCAGCATGATCGGCTGGCCCGTCACGAATGGCGCCAAGAGCCTCGATGACCTGACGCCATCGGCGATTCGGATATTTGTGCTCGATTCGAGATACGCACAGGGCAGGTCGGACAGGGACAGGGTTAGGGAGGCGATCAGGACGTGGCACCCGGACAAGTTCTACCAACGCCTGGCAGGTCGGATCGCTGATGAAGATGTGGATGCGATCAAGGAAGGCGTGGACACCGTATCGAAGTGCTTGAACAATATGTTGGCGCAAGTCAGGAAATAGATGTGGCCGCGATGATCATGTGCGTATTGTGGCTCCGAGGCATCGACGTATATATTAATCTCAGGTCTGTATTTTAGCCTATCGGATATCATCGTGCGCGGTTGCCTCTGGACAATGGAGGGGAGGCGGCGGTCCACATCCTGAATGAAAAGAAAGAGCAACGTGTTTTCCGCGAAGCACAGATCTCGTCCACGAATCCTGCCCATCAAACGTCTCGACAGTCCACAAAGGCCACTCGGACTTCCGACCAATCATACGGCGAATGCAACCCGTATTGTTCCAAAATGTATAAAAAAACGGCCTGGGGTGGGCGAACCTCAGCGCTGGACTCTCCCAGCACGACCCTCGCAGTACGCTCAGTCATTTAAACAGGTAAATAATATCTGCAGCCCTTCGCACTTCGTCCGCTGATATCTGCGCAAGGATCTCAGACATGGCAGACACGTCGATGCGTGCGGACGCTGCACGCGACACCCTTCCGGCCCAAGCCAACGCTCTCGATCCTATCTACAAGGAGGTCGAGAAGACCATATCTAGGATGCTCGCTGACGTCGAGAACGCGGACCGCGAGGTCCGCAACATCCTCTTTGCGCATAGCGCACTCAATCCCTCTTTTCCCCTGGTACTTCGGGGATCTTGCGCGCAGTGGCTGTCCCTCGCCCTTGACGCAAAGAAGCAGAAGTTGCACGGCGCACTTCGGGCGCAATTGTTGGATCTTGCGGATCGACTCTCCCGTCAAGCCGAGGAGAAGGGGAACCAAAACCTGGGTCAAATCCTATGGCAACAGCAGATGACCCTCGACAAGGGCTACGAAGAGAGAGAGCTTCGAGTCCACCAGGCGTACCAGAGGGAGCTGGAAGCAGAGCGGGAGAAGACGAGGAAATATCGGCTGGCGTTGGACCAGCAAAAGAACCAGATGGAGAGGGTCGTCGAAGAGCGGGTGAAGGCAGGGCGGCAGAGAAAGGGGAGGCGGTGAGGTCGCATACATCTTTGAACCAGTTGTCAAAGGAATCACTATCTGGACGTATGTAGAGCCTCTGATTCTTCCTCGTTTTCTTCTTCGATCCCGAATTATAATCTTTACGGAGCTGCATTCTACTACTCATCGGTTCTGAGCTACTTACGAAGCAGATTTTTTTTTGTTTCAATTTTTCGATATACCCTCACACGACGACAAGATGAGCGCAATACCACCAAGTGTAATGTTAACGGGGCTGGAGCCACTCCAAGTCATTGTTTTGAATCTTTGTGCGACAAGCCATTGTTCGTTTCATTGTCTCAGACAACCTTGACAAGCGACGATCAAGGTCGCTTTTGGCTGCGGCAGGCCTAACAGGTGGCATCTATAATGTGCGGAGGTACCAACGCTGATTTACTGTGTCTTACCCCCTTTATTCCCTTTCACCCGACGATGTACAGTAGGTGTAGGGCTTTAAAACGAGCCCTCTCCTTCAACACTCCAGCATCTCCCCTCCCCTCCTCCCGCCGCATTTCGCGCAATCTTCATCAAAGCATTTGTTCCCTGAGGTGCGTCTCGCCTATGCGTCGAACTCTGCAGGATCAGTTCTGATACGAGTCACTGATAGAACCAGATGGAAAGCTTAGGTAGCGGCGCTACCGGCCCTGGTGCAGACCCCCCGCAGGTTCTCCAGGATTCAATACCATCCACGGAATGCCTCTCGCTGTCAGCTTCAGGACTTCTCTCGCCCATATCTGAAATATCAACCGTATTCATCAGCCACGACTCCCCAGGACAGAGCGAAGACATACCACAGGTCTGCGGCAAGGAGGACGATCTGCACGAGAGAATCTGCTCCAACATCGGCAAGTGCCGTGAGAACCTCCACAAAGGAATGAAAGAAGCCATCATGGACGCCGAGAGCTTCTCGCGCGAAGTTGCATACAGCTACGACCCCGCGCGCCTATTCAGCTGGGTCGGCTTGGCCAAGAACACACAGGTGCAGACGCAGGCCGAACGCCTGTCTGACATGCTGGTGCAGACGACGTGCGAGCTCTCTGAGCTAGCCGATGCTGAGCTTGCGGGTTTCTCTTCTGCCTTGTTCTCATTAATAGGGGAGCTGGAGAAGCGTTGCATCGACCGTGTGGAATGCAAGGAGCGCGACATGATGAAGGAGAGTAGGCTGCTGCTGCAGGACCAGAAAGCCATGTTCCAGAAGGAGCTTGAAGACCTCAAGGCCGCCCATATGCTCTACCAGGACGAGCATAAGAAAGCCCTCGAGGAAAGCAACACCCAACAAGAAAAGATACTCGCAGATCTCCAAGACCAACACGAGAAGGCTCTTGCGGACGACAAACAACGGCATGACCAGGAGCTCATAGACCTTCAAACCAAGTTCGAGAAAGAAGCCGCAGCCCGAGACGCACAATTCTTGAGCGATGTCTCAGCGGCTAACAACAAGACTTCCGAAGAGATGGCGCTGCGGAAGAAGTTTGGAGCGCAACTGAACAACAGTTTTGCGCTGTCTTGGACACTCCGGCAAGAGTTGGCGCGCCTTGAGACGCGCCTTTCTAGCGTACTCGAGAATAAAAACGCCGACGATGAATGGAGGCGACAAGAGAACGAGCGACGGGAGGCCGAGGCAAGGGAGCGTGAGCAACATCGCCATCGTTGCGAGGAGGAGGCAAAAAGAAAAGAGGAAGAGTTGCATGCTTGCCATCAGACACAGATGGAGACCAAGCAATCGCTGGATCGTGCAACAGAGGAGGTAGATCGGTTGAAGGAGGCTTTGAAGAAGGAGGCGGAGCATTGCTTGTTGCTTGAGAGCAAACTGGCCAGTACACGTGCTCAGATCCTTTCTCTGCAGGAGGACGTATCGGACGCGGAAAGTATCAAGGAATCAGACGATGCAGAGAGACGTGTCCTAGACCACAAACGGGAAGATGAGGCGAAGCAACACGAGCAAGATCGCGTTCGTCGCGAAGCGGAAGTAGCCAAGAAGGAAGCGGGGCTCTGTTTCAGCCATAGATTGCAGTTGAAAGCAAAGCAGAAGGAGCTGGACGACGCGATGAGGAAGATCGACCAGCTAGAGACCAAGCTGAAGGAAGAGACTGATCAGGGTGCGAAGCTTCTCAAGGATTGTGTACGTCTTACCCAACATCCTACGTGTCATCAGGGCTAATCCAGTTACCCCTCCATAGATGTCCTACGAGCTCCGGGTGAGGAAGATGTCTGCTGATTTGAAAACAGCCAGAAGCGGGCGTTATGATGCGGAAGTGAAGCAACAGATTGCTTGGAACGAGCTCAAGGCCATTGGGGAAAGGCTGAGGGCCGCCGAGGAGAAGCAGAACGCTGCGAAAGAGCAGCTGGTCACAGCCGAGCAGCAGCGCGAGGTCGCAGTGAGGCTGCAGCAGACTGCCCAGGCAGAACATCAACACATGCGCAAAGAGATGCTATCAGCCCAATTTCATCGTGTCATAGCAGTGGCAGAGTTGAACCTACTCAAGATGAAAGTCGTCGACGAGAAGGCCGCCCATGGATGGGAACAGGAAGCCAATCGGGCGACTATCACGATGCTGCGCAGACAGCTGGAGGAGTCCTCGCAGTATGGCACTGGTGCGGCTGTTTATCGGCGTATGCACGACGTTCTCTGGGCGTTCATCTTGGGTTCGCCGCTGAAGTTCAGCATGATCGCCTGGCCTGTCATGAATGGGGCACGTAGCCCGGGCGATTTGACGCCGTCAGCGATCAAGACGTTTGTACTGGATTCGAGATACGCCGGAGGGAGAACGGATATGGAGAGGGTGAGGGAGGCGATCAGAATGTGGCACCCGGACAAGTTCGGCCAGCGTTTGGCAAGCCGCGCGTCCGAGGAGGATAGGGTTCTGATCAAAAAGGGTGTGGACGCGGTATCGCAGGCGTTGAATGGGATTTTGACCGAATTGGGAAAGTCGTCATAGGCATCCAGTCAACAACGCCCAAAGCTATTGTGCATGGTGGCCTATCAACGTGGCCAGCTCCACATCGATCTCGCGCGTGTCTTCATGTAACCATACAGAATCCCCCCTTGAATCTAATTTTACTTCCCAGAACGTATGGAATCGAATGCGGACAATGGATAGCGTGGCCACGTACCAGCGACAATGGGCCGGCCACGCTACCAGCACTGATAGAACGTGCATCGATTGCCGCGGCACGACGGCTCGCGCACCCACAGCTCTGGCGCGTCTGATCAAAAGAAGTCAGGAATCTGTTGGCGACAAGGATCGTGGACGGCTGACGCACCCCCCTTTATACCTTCTCGTATAAATTCGAGACCTGACAAGCGAGCTCAGCCGGCTAACCCTTTGTCTCGTCCCGCCACCCCCCCAACCCCCCTCCATCCCTCGGCACTGTCAAGTGCCCGCTAAAGGTGAGTCGCCTCGCCCATCGCTGCGAGACGGTGGCTTAGACGGCTACTCCAGACAGACGTTAGCAATACTACCCCACAAGAGTTGCACAATGACGCTTACCATAGACGAATTCGGCCGCTGCTGGGACTCGGACTCGCCCGCATTCCAAAACTCCTTGGCTCTGGTCCCCGAGGCCAACCGCCGCGGACTCCCGCTCAAGTTGGACACCTTGACGAAGGCAGTTCCCGCGGTGACTCGGCTCCGCGCTCCGCTCCGCTCGATCTACTACCGAGCAAAGAAGTTAGCTCGGACGCAGACCGACGGGTTGAAGATGGAGAACGCGGAGCTACGGGCAGATGGTGGTAATCTGTGCGTGAAGATGGAAGGGCTGAGGTCGGTGAACGACGAGCTGAGGAAGGAGATTGAGATGCTGAGGGGGCAGGTCGCGGGACTGAAGGAGGGGAGCGAGGGACAGAGGGAGGAAAACAGGAAACTGGGGGGCGTGGTCGGGACGTTGAAAGAGGAGAACGAAGACCTGTGGAAAGACGTCCAGGCACTGACGGCGCGCAATGAAGAGTTGGAGGCGCGTGTTCATTGGTTGCAGGAGGTGGTTCAGAGGCGCAACGCTGATCTGCAGCTGGCGAAGCGTCAGCTGTAGCTGGCCAAAATCACGAAAAGCGTTGGAGGGCATTACTTGGAAACAAAATTCTCGGTGTACTATGGATGACGATTTACTGTAGCGATTTTTCTTTTACTCTTGTGCGATCAATGGGATGTGCTTGTATTGGGTTTGGAACGTCGTGGAAAACTTAAGAAGTCAGTCGACTCGAGAGTTCTACACTGAGAATGATATGTCCCTGTTGGATATCCTGATTAGCGTCGAGCAAGCAAGGGGGGGGGGGGGGTCATTCTTGTAAGGGGATACTTACGTCTCGAAGGCAGTCGAAGAACACCATGCTCGGAGTGTTAGCTTAGATTAAGGAGCGAGCAAACGACCAACGATATCCAGCGACTCAGAATATCGACACCATCAGGACGAGACCCGACCGCTGACCATAGCCTATCCCAACAACGACTCGAAATACCTCCTCGATAAAGCCCGAAGTGTCAAGAACATACAGTATCTTTGGATCCTATCAATTCTTGAAAAGCGTGTCCGCCCTCTCGAACACCTTTCCCCATTCCCTATCAGACAACCGCCCGGATACTATTAATTCAGGCTTCGACTCCTCCAAGTAACCCCTCAGAGACGCAACGGCGTCGACACGCGCCACCAAGAGATGCCGTATCAGTTTGTAGTATGGAACGTTTGGCACACGAGGAGGCGTGGCCTCCTTCGCATGACTGGAATCATTTCCGTTCACGGTTCCGTTCTTTGCTTTGCTTCCGTCCGCAGACCCATTGGCGGAGGTAGAATTGCTTCCGGTCGCCATGCCGTTTCGGGACGGGGGTTGACGTCCATTTGCTGTTATCTCTGAAGCGACAGTTGGGTATTTGACAAACGGGTTGAGAGGCGGTCGAGGCGGTCTGCTATATCGACCGACTTCACTGGTCGCAAGTGACACGGACGACGGAAAGAGAAGACCAGAGAAGATCTTGAAGGACGTCATTAGGCGTCTGAACCTGTGAAATAGTGCACGCGCGTCAACAACGAATTTCCTGTAGCTTATGATATACGAACTGGCTATAATTCCCTAAGACAAGGAGTCAGATTCCAAGTAGCAGATATAAACCAACACATCGCCCCTCACCTTGGACAAGCAGGCCGTGCCACTTCGCCAGAAATTTGACTGCACCGTAAGCCAGACCGGCCATTACCAGCGACCCTTTCATCCGACCCCACCATCCCTCCGCCCCATCCACAAGTTTGACGGTGCTGGCCAGCACACTGGCAACGCCAGATGCGAACCTCCAGTGAATGGAACCCACGCTGGTATTCGCAGATACTCGTAGCAGCTTGAATATCATGACCGTGACCGCCGCATACGACAGCCCAAACCCGAGCCCGCCGAAGATGACCTTGAACTGTGACCTAGTCTCCACGAAAGCTGGGTTCGTGAGTTTGCGTGACGCGATGTATCCTGTCATATAACCAGGCGCGTGGACGAGAAAGACGGGCAGGAAGAATACAAAGCGTGGGTGGAGGAGAGTCGCCGCGAGCTGGTAAAAGAGTGATCGGAATGCTCGAAGGCGAGTAGGTGGCGATGCGTTGGATGTGGATGTCAGAGGCGCGGCGGCTGTGAGGTCCTCATGGCGGATGCCGGTATAATGCAGCAGGCCTGCATATCTGAGTAACGAAGATCGGGTATGTTCCATAGAATCTGGTATAGTTTGGTATTGCTCAGGTGAGAATATATCCACCAGGCTGCAAGAGACGTGAGATAGAGTACGCATTCCTGTAAGAATGTAAGTACGTACATTTGCGATGCATTGACCCAGTCTTTCAGTGGTAGTCGACCATTGGTATCATTCCATAGGATATCGCGGGACATTTCGGCGACGCGCAAGGTATCCCTGCGCAAGGGCAGTTGCCATAGATTTCAAGCAAAGCAAGATGTATCCACCGAAAGCGCACTCACCAGTCTGGGGCGTTCACCGTGAGTTGAAACATCGCATTCTTTATGTCAGCAGTCATCTTCGTGACGATAGAGCGCAGGTCGACATCTTCTGAGTTCGACGAACTCGCCTGAAGGTACTCTGCAGTATATTGAGAGACAGGTATCGGTTTCCCGTACCTGCAGTGATTTGGTCAGTCCAAGAGCACGAACGTCTAAATGTCACTGAACCGCCGCACCGGACGTGAATCTGCGATATGAAGTCAGTAATGAAGATCGTGATCCCCTAAGTAGGATATATGGCTTACGCGGCTCAGATATTGAGATTTATCCGTATACACGATGCCGACGGGAATCAAGGCCAGCTCCTGGTTTGAGTCCGTAGCTGTAGCGTTCTCCTTCGCCCACCGGACGTACTCGAGCGCAGACCAAGCAGCCCCTTCCTTCACCTGCATAATGCGAGGCTCGTGATAGCTGGTCCCTTCGGGAAACACGCCTACAACTTTACCCGATGCGATGGTGCGCGAAGTCGAGGCGAAAAGGGATGCGTTTCCTGAAGTCTTCGCAACTTTGTTCCTAGCCATGGTCCCATTGGTATGGGGAGGAGGTGAATTTCCCGTTGAGTTGCTAGCTGCGCTATTGGGGTTGCGATTCACGGGTATCGACCCCGAGGAGACCATGATAAATCGTGATATAGGGTTCTTGAACATGCCCGACTTTGCCCAGAAGCAGACTTGCCGGCGGTGCGGGATAGTAGCAGCTACTAAGCGCGTTCATCTGATTATCCATATCCGAGATAGAAGCAGACAAACCTAGTGTAGCGATGTCTATGATTTCATTATGATGATTAGAACATCTAACGGCGAAGCGTCAGTTAAGCGTTTAGGCATGCCCTCTAGGAAAAGGAGAGAAGAACACACAAAATAAAGGGACCCTTTTCTGGCACATTCTCTTGTCCGCTAACGTACACCTCCGCATAGAAGGTAGACAACGTCCAGTCCGATATCTTACGAAGGGCTCGGTATACAAGCATGAGCTCCATCACGAACTACAGCTCTTGCACGTTGCCGAGAGTTGAAGCAGGCGGTATCCCAGTCAGGGATGGGGGTGGTAGACAAGAAAGAGGTGTGAGACATTACAGATATCAAGTGGTTTCCGTTTCCAACACAATCATACGAGTGACGAACTCATGTCGATTCCCTTGCCTAATTGACGCCCATCTTCGGGATTCTCCGAACAACGCGCTCACGTGGTCATTCCATGCCCATTCAAGCTGTCGGTCGCTGGCGCCCGCCGCAATTGCGCACCGACAACGCAAAGTCTTCCGGAGAGCATTACTGCTGTACTCTAAAGACGAGTACGTTTCCTTCAAACTTGATATAAAGTGAGTCTCGTATCTGGAAAAATGGCAAACTCGCGCGCGGTGAAGTCTGAACACTCGGGCCTCAGCGCCGCGTTCTTCTAGTTACTCCTTTCCGCCAGCTTGCTTGTTCTACGTCGACAGTCATTGGCATCCCACCACCTTTTCATAGCTAGGGGAACATCTCTCTGTTACAAGAACCGTGAAGCTGGTCATTCGACTTGCTACTGCCGCCGTTCCTCCGTGTCGTGAGTTTCGATGCCGTCGACTGACAAGGTGGAACAGGGTGCCGGTGCGTACGAATTGCGCTCCTATTTGTGTGATTCCACAAGGCTTATCCTCCTTGATGGCTGTGCGTGGCTACTCCCTCAGGGTCCAATCCCCATACTAGCCCTGACTCGGAAGGACAGACCTCCGTGACAGCCGAATTCACGAAGAAGGACGAGTTGAAGGATGCCGAAGGAAGGGTACTCCATCACTTCAGTAATGTCGACCTTTTTGCACACGGAAAGAAGATGAGACCCCTAATCTTCAAACACGGCGTATGTTTATTACTGTGTGGTTAACATCGAAGTAACGCCTGACATGAATTATCAACAGGGAAATGTCCTACGTTCTTTTCTACCCAAAATTGATCTGCCGGCATTCTTAGATCCTGCATGTGTTGACTGTCCTGCCAATGACCTTCCTCTCACCTGGTTTGGCTTCGCTTTCAATTTCACGAAAGCAGAGACATATGCACGCAGACATAGTCTGATAGCACCGTTGAAGGAAGATTTTGGTGAAGGGTTGGAAATACCTGGGCGCATCGATACAGGAATTACGCTGTCAAATGTCCAGCAAGATTTTTACAAAAGGTTCAGGTCCATAAAAATTGAGATCTGGCCGATATGGGATGAACAGGGAGAACCGGAACATATGTTTGCTCTATTCAGTAACCGTATGCTTGATCCGGTGACAGGCATGCAAAAGTACGAAGACGATACCGAGAGGTTCATGGTGGAATTTGACTACGAAAGCCGTGATTACGCTGGGTGGTATCTTGATCGTCGTCTCGAGCTGTGAGGAGCTGAAGGTCTGGCGATTCAGTCCGAACTTTTGCTTTGATCAATAATTCATGTATACAAATCTTACACAACTAGTCACTGCGTTCCGCGCCCTTCTGGTCTGAATTAGAGTAGCTCTGATTACATGAGCTAGTCCGACCTACTCAGGAAGTCGGAGTACGTCGCCTACACACTGAGAGTAGCTAACCTTCTCGCAGGATGAATATCCCAGCTACTCCAAGTTTCAGAGTAGCCACCTACTTTTGATTGAACTAGCTCGGCTCAGAGATGGTCTCGAATAGCTCGGGGTAGGTGAGCTTGTCGTATCGAAGGTAGGTCGGAGCTGGGTTGAGGGTTTGCCAACGAGAGGCCGACTTAAGCGTTTTGTCGCACAAGCGAGTCAGCGCCCCTTCTTCTTTCTCCCCACCCACATCGGCATACGCGTGCATTTGCCCATTCCGGCCGGCCCTCCAGATTCCATCCATCTGCATGCCTTAATCATAGCAAGAGTAGACTCAACATCGACCAGAGCCCTAGCGCGGACGTCATAACTCCGGACGTTCATACCGGCTGCACTATAGAAACAAGTTATAGCATCCAGTCGCGAGGTGTGTCCTGGCTTTCTCTACGAGGACATCAGCATGCTCACTGACTACTCACTGTCTCTTGGTCAATGGTCTCTGGAAGACTGATGTCGCCCGCGGCTGCCCCTCGATGCTGTATCGGCCAATGCCATCGCTTGTTCACAAAATGGACGTATCGTGTCGTTTTCTGAAACGGTTTAGTCCCGGTGTCTAACCCACTTGTTCTCGGCAGATCGTGATATGGAGAATTGAAGAAGCATACATGAAACTTTCTGCTGCATTCTGACACTCGAAGGTCCGTAGTAGCGTAACGTTCTCGCGCCTTCAGCTAAAGAGAGTCACGTCTTTTCAGCGGTACGTGGCGCCTTGACCTCATAAACG
Source organism: Dentipellis sp. KUC8613 (assembly GCA_002286715.1). Classification (NCBI taxonomy): domain Eukaryota; kingdom Fungi; phylum Basidiomycota; class Agaricomycetes; order Russulales; family Hericiaceae; genus Dentipellis; species Dentipellis sp. KUC8613. The sequence goes on from NSJX01000017.1 coordinate 295,614, forward strand.
ACTTCGACCACCGCTCCGACCTATGGACAGAATTTCGCGCATACACTTGAATCAGTGAGTACTTAACAACTATATGCATATATCAGACAACTAATTATATGCTGCATTCCTCATAGCTTCTGTCTACCTGAAGATTTGGACTGCCAGATGTCGTATCCGCAACTTGCGAGTATCGTGTCGTGTCCCGGTATGCGCGCGCCTCTATAGAGTACCCGAGCGTCGAATGTATGCATGCACTTATCACAAATATATTAATTTAATCATGAACACCATAAATAACGATGAATATGGGGTTTAAAGGGCAGAGGAATCCTAGCTGGGAGCCTGACCTAGTCCCAACTACTTGAACTTGAAGTAGCCACCTACTCGCAGCCAGGGACTAGCCCAGCTACTCCGATATGTGACAGCTGCAATACTTTGACGTGGTTTTATGAGTACTAGCGCGGCCATTACCCGTGCGAATAGCCGGCTACTCCGACCTACTCCCACTCAGACTAGCCGTGCCCGGAACGCAGTGAGTGTTACCGCATCATCACAAGTCTTAGACGGTGAATATTATCATTGGAGCCTATGTTACGATTCAATAGCCGCTGTCATCATAATTGAAATCAGATTCAGCTTTTCTTCTTTGGTCCCGTTGCGGGACTCGTGTTTCGTGTCGTCGCACATGATCTTTCTCTTGCAGTAATGCATTCGAAACCCCATAATTACTCCCAGAGAGCGCAGGACTCTGACTGAACTTGAGCCTGACAGGCATGTCGCACGTAGTCCGGTGCGCGGCTCTGGTGACTGACGTGTTTCTGCATTGAACAGTAGCAATGTTAGTCCCGGGACCATTTCGCCAACACCTGGCAGTATCGTGGGGCACAGCAGGCGCCGCAGACGTCTGAGGATGGCTTGTCGACTGTTATATTGCCAGTAGATGAATAATCAATCATGTCTGCTGCTCGAGCTCAACCGTGTTCATCACGGTCGCGCGCCCGGGCCGTGATGCATCAACGCGTCACTAGCGCGATATACAAACAAGCCTTTCCTCTTCAATCTTCTGTTAAGGTAAGTCCATATTTCTATCTACGAAGTGATGGAATTGCACACTGAGAACTCTGAAGTCACAGCGCTTTTGAAATTGATCTTCACCAGTCCATTGACACCGCCACGTCGACGTCGACCTGCTCGTCGCCATCTCATCACATTTGCAAAGATGGACTACGGACAACAGGTCCAAGAACAGGTCGCTGCTACGAGAGCCGGTAAGTCGACAACATGAATTATTGTAGTCGCATTCTGATGTCGTGGCGAGACTCAGAAATTGAATTGTCGATGTCATCAACCACGCGGACAGAATCTGAAACTCGTGAGTATCCTGGTCTTCCTGTTGGCACCGTAGTAGGAGCTTATTTTGAGCAACAATGCCCCTGCTTCGCGCGTTCACTAGTAACCTCTTCTCCAGTCATGCAGCAGGGCTGGGTCGATACAGCTGAAAATTTGAATGAACTGACAGACGAAGTGGGAAATAATCTTAGCCAGTACAATCTGGTCCCCCTTGGAACACATATAGAAAATCCGCCAGTCTTCAAAAATGGTGTGAGTTGACGGCGCCTGCCCATTATTATCTGTGACGACAGTGCTGATTAATGAATCATTCATAGGGTACTAGTTTGCGCAAATATCTTCCCACAGTTGAGCTGCCTACATTCCTAGATGCCGAATATGCCAAGTTTCCTCCCAAAGATCTTCCTCTGGTATGGTATGGCTTCCCGTTTTCTCACGACAACGCGGAGATATACGCCAAGAAGCATGACTTGATAGCGCCATATCTGGATTTTCGTACAGGATTGATGGTCGACGGGGAAGTGGACTTGCAAGTTACACATTCAAATGTCTTAATGCATGTTCTCAAGACATTCAAGTCCACCAAAATCAAAGATACAGAGGTGTGGGGTTTGAAGGGAAAGAGAACAGTCATCTTTGCTTTCTGCAGCAATCACGATCTCGAAACGAGAGACTGGGGGGATTATCAAGATGATATTGAAAGATTTGTGGAGGAATTTGGGTTCAAAAGCCGCGATTGTGGAGCTTGGTATCTTGACATTGACTACGAATTGTAGATGAAGCTGGTCGGGAGCCAGAAGTCGATTTTTGCTGAAATAAGATGATTAGAGATTTCTCAACCTAAGACTACATGAGCGTCGCAATGTAATAACGACAATTTGCCTGCACGTGAAGACTACGTTCATTGGTACCGTCAGGTCCAGTATCTACATTACGGCCCAGCTCAGAATAACTGCCGGGTAGCCCCAAAAACTGGCGCGTCTGCCGCACATTCTCAGTCATCACGATCAAAACCCACAATTGGGTCGGCTTCTTCATATGCTGCTCTTTTCCTCTTCGATCCTGCAGTGATCCTATTTTTGAGTTGATCTTGTTTCGCACCGTCGCGGATGGCACGAGCTAACTTCTCCTGGAATTTGAAGTCGAACGCGACGCATTCGAGGCCCCATATCCACATTCGCTGGAAGACGATACCCAGTCAGCCACGGACCGTTACTCACAGAGGAGGGCGTAAGTCGCACTGACATCCTCACCGCGTTAGAATGCCGCCCGCAGCGCCCTCCCTCCAGCGTGCCACTTGTTGCTCTCGACTAACTTCCGAATTTGCTTGTGTGTAGGCTCTGTGCTTAGCCCGCCGACGTCTCGCAAACGGATGCGCGCATGCAGAGTCCGAGCACAGTCAGTTTTTGAATCTGCCAAGCGCGCTATCCACCGGGTCTTCGTCTGAATAGGGTATCGCGTGCCGTGAGATTCGCGTATCCTAGTAGCGCAGGGACGAGCACTCACATCTGGTGGCAGGAGGCCCCATTCTTCCGCAGTGAGTTGTGTAGGTTTGGTATCCACCAGCTTATATTCGCCGAGATACTGATGTTCCGACATATGACCTTCTCCGACCATGAGACGCTCGATGTTTGCCCAAGTCTTATCACGCGGGAAAGGATACAAGAGAAAACCTGGCTCTCCGGCCTTTTGCGGCACAAAGATATTGATCCTCGTGTTCACGAACAGCATGTTGGAGACCGCTTTGTCGTTTGTCCTTCCGGACCGATCCCGGAGGCGGTTGCCGCCGAAATACCTTGCGATGCATCTGTGATTGATCCAGAGGTCGTGGAGAATCTTGCCGGAGGGAACATCGAATGAATTCAGTTGGATTGGGCGGATGTGGTACAATTCCGTTGGCTGGAAGACAGAGCGTCAGAGAAAGACGACCAACGTTGTGGTGCACCACTATGATATACCTTCACTCCGGCGACGAGCCGCTGGTTGAAGGGACGGCTGTTGCTCTTCGAGATGGGCGCGCCACTGTGCAACGTGTACATGTCGTCAGCATCCGTATCTGCGTCTGGATCGCAAAGGTCGATAGCATCCTAGAATGATTGTCACGATCGGCACGTCAACCTGGGGATAGAGAAGGCGTACATCGGTGAGTTTCTTCGAGGCCTTTGTCACGTTGGAGGAACAAGAGCGACGCGGGGCCGAAGGGATGGCACGAGGGACTGTGGACTCGAGATATTGAGTATACTTCCGCAGATTATCAAGTTCGGTCGACTTGACATCCAGCTGTCGCTCGCGGATGCGGAGAAGTGCTTTGGTGTCATGCTTGGAGTCCTTGGAGAAAGACATTATGGAGATCACGGACGAAGGGGAAACAAAAAATTTCCCAGAGAGCGTGATACTCTGGCTGGAGGCAAAGGGTGTGCTTCAAGGGGTACTTCAGTGTTGGGGTCCAGCGCGCGAATATTGTCTATCAAACAGTGGCAACATCAGCCCATTCACTCACGACAGCGATTGCCTTGCCACATGGTCAGGCGCAGTAGGAGTGTATGTATGAAGGCTGCTCGCCGACTGTATTGCAAGCGGATTCTATAACGCAGGGTGGTGAAATAATTGTACCTGCTGCTCCTTCGAGAGGCCCATGCGACCTATCCAATGACTGCCATATAATGGTGGCCGGCGCACGTTGTCGTGGGGAATGTAAGGCGCGTCCAATATTGCGTCCAGAACGTGAGGCGCGTCTTCCGGTTGAATGTGCCCAAGCCTGCACGATGGAGGGTCAGGCGCAAAGACAAGACAGGGACAAAGGACTGACCAGTCTCCATGTGGAAATACCAGCAGATTTGCCGCGTATTCGCAGGCGCGGCCATCTCAGCCTCGAGGAAAGACGTGAGGATCGACCATACATACTGATGTCCACCAGCACGCCCGACCTCCCCTACAATAACAGATGGCGTCGTCGCTGACGTCTTGCGGCGACGGATCTCCTCGTTCAACGCGTCGACTAGTATAGGTCCCCGTTCCCCGCACCGACAGTCGCGCGCCGCGTGTGTGCAGACGAACAGGTGGACATCTGCAGCTGCGCCTTGTTGTTCAGAAACGGCTTCCGGTGATTTCAAATGATCCTCGATGACGTTCGCGATGCTGTCGATATTGTGTAGAGATACGGAGGCGAGGTGAAGAGGCAGGTGCCCGTCCGCGAAAACGGTCGCGTCGTAGACTTCGGAGTCCGCTTCAAAATTGTCCTCTGCTCTCAAATCGTTGCGGCCTTGCAGTACTGGAACAAGAGGGTTCCAGGAGAAGTTGACCAACGCATTCCACTTGAGAGCGTGTCGCCGTAGCGCGAGTTGGACTGGGGACAGGACGCGTGAAGGAAAGGTACGGGGCGGATGGCTGGTGTGGAGGAGTATGTAGGCCCGATGTGTAGCCACAGTGCCCGCTATAACATCTGTATGAGTCGAGTAACAACGCACCGTCGCACAGGCCGTTCAGACGCGATGAATGTTAGGAAACACGCTCTCGATATTGTTCAGAGTCAAGCGCAAGACCCTCCTGCGTCTGAATCCGTTCCGCGAATCCATCTCGGAACGACCCACGTGGCTGGGAGCTCCCGGCTTCGCAACCTTCTTGCACTCCGAACTGAGCGAGACATAAAGCGAACAGGAAACTAATGGTCATCTTCGACATGGCAGGACTATTCAAATAGCGAGTCCACCCTACACACATTCTAAACAATATATACGAAGCATAACAAGCGAGAAGGGATTGACTCAAATGGTTCGTCCATCGTGTAAATTCTAACATGAATGCAAAGCATCATTACAAGGTAACCCACACGATGTTTGGGGTAATGTCCTTCTTCGATTTGAGAATAATACCATCGCAAAGCCGACAATGTGCCTTGCGCGTCCTTCCACCAGACTCCATCGCCTGAACCTCGTAGCATCCAATGGTGAAGGCCAGCCCACATCCCAAGCAATCAAACTTCCTGCCTTCCGACTGTCGTAACGCAGCGACCATGAGGAGGCTTTTTGGATCGAATACGCTGTCTTCTGCGAGACGCAGTCCTCGATTTCCGCTCCGAGAAACATATCGGGTTGATTTCGCCAAGAGCTTGCTGACATCCTTCTTGACGGACGGGATGTAACCTCTGCGTTGGAATACGTCGAATAGATGGGCGATCATGACGACATCGTTCGCAGCATATTGCAAAAGTCTCTGTGACGATCTAACCAGAACTCGCTACCGAGCGTATGGTGCATGGCAGTCACTTCAGCTGCAAGACAATAGTTTGAGATTGAGACTTCTATCGAGGAAAGGAATCGTCTCACCATCTTTTTGTATGACCCCATCCAGACTAATGTCCACAAGCAGCTTCTGCATGCCCTTTACCACGTCAAGGCCCTTCATCTTCTTCTTGTTCAAGCGAACTTTGCGAAAGCCGAATACATGTGCGAGTCTCGCACGACGCTGACCCTCTGTCTCCTTGAAAACCCTCTTGTGCGCCAGCAAGTCCACGGTCTGCATATCCAACATATTCTTCAGGGCCACATCCACTAGGTGAAATAGCTCGATGACGTCCATAAGACTGTCCAAGACGACCTTCACGATATCGGGGTGTTCGAGAAAAGCCTTGATAGGCTCGAAAGAGCCTGGAACTGTGCGGAGTGCCACCATGTCCGAGAAGAAGATCTTCTAAGCAGCACCGACGTCAGGTGTCTCGAAAGACAGCAGCGATAAGGCACCTCTGATCTTGCCGAATTAAGGACGGCATATGTGTGACGTGAAAGCACTTCGATGGCATCGTCGACACTCTCGCTCGTCGTGCACACAGTGAAGGACGGCACGGGACTTGGGTGCGGAGGAGTGGCTGACGCTGGAGCTTCGCGCGACCTATAGATTCCCAAGAGGCGGTAAGTCGACGTAACTTCCGGGACAAACGAAGAGCAATGTTGGAGCATACTTTGGAATCAAAAGGGCGTCAGGGAGAGTAACGCCCAGTAAGAAAAGATACTCGCGGATTTCCAAGACCAACACGAGAAGGCTCTTGCGGACGACAAACGTTGACATGACCAGGAGCTCTCAAATCTTCAAGCCAAGTTCGAGAGAGAGGCCGCAGCCCGAGACGCACAATACTTGAGCGATGTCTAAGCGACTAACAAGACTTCCGAAGAGATGGCGTTGCGGGAGAAGTTTGGGAGCGCAACTGAACAACACTTTCGCGTTGTCCTGGACATTCCGGCAAGAGTTGGCCTGCATTGAGACGCGCCTTTCAAGCGTACTCGAGAAGAAAAAGGCAGACAATGAATGGAGGAGACAAGAGAACGAGCGACGGGAGGTCGAGGCAAGGCAGCGTGAGGAACATCGCCATCGTTGCGAGGAGGAGGCAAAAAGGAAAGAGGAAGACTTGCATGCTCGTCATCAGACACAGATAGAGACCAAGCGATGGCTGGATCATGCAACGGGGGAGGTAGACCGGTTGAAGGAGGCTCTGAAGAAGGAGGCAGAGCATTGCTCGGAGCTTGAGAGCAAACTGGCTAGTACACGTGCTCAGACCCTTTCTCTGCAGAAGGCGGAAAGGATCAAGAAATCAGACGATAAAGAGAGACGTGTCCTAGACCATAAACGGGAAGATGAGGCGAAGCAACACGAGCAAGATCGCGTTCGTCGCAAAGGGGAAGTAGCCAAGAAAGAAGCGGAACTCTGTTTCAGCCATCGACTACAGTTGAAAGCAACGCAGAAGGAGCTGGACGACGCGATGAGGAAGATCGACCAGCTAGAGACCAATCTGCAGGAGGAAACTGATCAAGGTGTGAAGCTTCTCGAGGATTGTGTACGTCTCACCCAACATCCTACGTGTCATCAGGGCTAATCCAGTCACTCCCCGCAGACGTCCTACGAGCTCCAGGTGAGCAAGAAACAGCCAGATGCGGGCGGAATGATGCGGTGAAGCAACAGATCGCTTGGAACGAGCTCAAGGCCATTGAGGAAAAGTTGAGGGCCGCCGAGGAGAAGCAGAACGCTGCGAAAGAGCAGCTGGTCACAGCCGAGAAGCAGCGCGAGGTTGCAGTGAGGCTGCAGCAGGGTGCCCGGGCAGGACATCAACACATGCGCAAAGAGATGCTATCAGCCCAATTTCATTGTGTCATAGCAGTGGCAGAGTTTGACGAATTTCCATATAACACGCCGTACATACAGTGGTATCATCCCATCACCGTCTGTGCACAACATCTGCGATCAACATGGTACGTTCGTTGTGCGCTGTACGTCGCTGTACATCCGCTCATCACCTTTTTTTTAGGAACCAGATAACCATTCGAGTGGTGTATCTTCATCTACTCTCATCTCCGAAACATCAGCTATTCTTTCGGAACGTAGCCAGACGCCACGTAGCCAGACATCTACCGATTCAGATGAGGTACTGAAGGGCTCCAACCATGATCCCTCTGTCGACCTGGCCCTGAAGCCGGAGCCGGAGCCGAGGACTAAACTGAAGCTGAGATCCTTTGTGCGTGGAGTGAGTGAATTATTACTATCGTCAGATTGAAGCCACTTGATTTGCATCACTGAATGCCGTTCAGGATAGCGAGCTTCGCTCTGCTCTGCCTAGTGAATCTCTGCCCCTTTTTCTGGACCCTTCGCATGTCGACTGCCAGTCTTCAACTGAACTCCCTCTCGTGTGGTACGGATTGTCGTTCGATTGGAACAACATCGTCAAATATGCAAGAAGATATGATTTGTTGGTAATGCACCCCGCGACATCTGGCCAAGGAAAAGAATACGGACCTGACCTGGTCTGGACCATGTTCTACGTCAAGCAACATCTGAGGCAGATGCACGGCAACTTCATTCATCTCGAAAATGCTTTCGATGCACCATTGGACAAAATATTCTCGTTTTACAGCAATTACACAGTCGCGACAATAGACCACGACAGCGTCCATGAGAAGATTCAACGTCTCAAAAACGAATTCGACATCAACGAGCAGGGCTGGTACCTATCTAGTGAATGGGGTCTATAATAAAGATAGTGAATTTATCTTCGATGTAACACGAGTATATTGTGATGTTGATACACACTTAATGCAAATGAACATTGGGCCCACTATACTCAGAGCTCAAAGCCAAATGAATTTGCGCTATCGCGCACGACACGACCTGTCTTCTCTTGGGGTTTGAAGTCGAATGAGACATAGTTGAGACCCATATACACGTTTGCTGCAAAAAGACGATGCCCAGTCAACCTCGGATAGTCAATTATAGACAATGGCGAGAGTCCTGACCTCTTCACCGCGTTCGAACGCCGTCCGCAGCGCTCCCTTTCCAGTGTACCACTTGTCCTCGATCAATTTTTGGAGCTGCTGCATGCTGCCTCGTGACGGCATAGTCCGCGATACAGTATCAGATAGAAAAGAAGTCTGCAAGGATCAGACAGCTTCTCGTAGTGTCAATTACCTGGAATAGCCGCCTTAACCTCGGCGAAAGAGTTAAGACAATAGTGTCGCATACGCGGGTTACATTCAATGTTCTACAAAATACTCGCTACGCCAGAGATGGTGAACCGTGCCGTGATTATGGGAGTATGGATTGTTTTCGACAGCCCAAGCGCGAACAAGTGAGGTGCGAGAAGCGCGACGCAGCAGTGACAGCCAGGCCTCGTGGTCTTCAGATGATTCTTGTGGCGGCGACATTATTTATTCTCCTTTTGCGGACGAAGGATGACAGAAAAGCAAGAGAGCGTTCATTCCCCAAGAGACCAAACAAAGCAAGATCAAAGCGTAAGGGAGCAGCACGGTTCATCGGAACGATCCTGGAGGTAGATTTACAAGAAAAAAGGAACCCACGAGGGTTCAGGAGCGATCTCTTCTCTGGACTTGAGGACGATGGCATCGCACAGACGACAGTGCGACTTCCTAAGTCTGGCGCTCCGCGCTATCTGAACCTGGTAACACGCGATGGGGAAGTCAAGGCCACATCCCGCACAGTCGTACGTCACGCCCCGTGGTCGCTCCAGTGCGGCTTCCATAAGGAGGCCTTTAGGACGGAACTCGTTGTCCCTGGCAGTGCGCAGGCCGACATGTCCATTCCGAGAGACGTATTGGTCGCATTTTCCGATGAGGTCCATGAGATCGTTCGTCGCAGAGGGAACGTATCCGATACGCCGGAAAGTCTCGAAGAGATACGCGATTATGCAGATGTCGTTGGCGGCGTACTGCAGGAGCTTCTGTGGAAGTGGACGTATCATCCAGAGGTCGCCGCGGTTCGCGCGATGCATTGCTACTACCTCAGCTATCGGAAAAAATGAGACCGTTTTTTTTGGAGGTGGTCAGGACACGTACTGTCTTTCTGCACGATATTGTCCATGCCAAGATCCTCTAGGAGTCTCTGCATACCGCTGACCATATGAAGCCCCTCCAGCGAAGTACGATACACCCGGACGACGCGGAATCCAAAGCCTCCGCGGGCAAGCCTTTCATGACGCTGGCGATCGCTCTCCCCTCGAATAGTCCGGCGGGCCAGCACCTCCGCGACTTGCAGATCGAGCACGTTCGTGAGAGATACTTCCAATGTGTGGAAGAGCTCAACAGAGTCCATACGGCCGTCGAAGACGATCTTCACGATGAAGGGGAGCTCAAGAAAAGATCTGAGAGTTTTCAGAGCGCCTGGTACTGTGCGAAGCGCCACCATGTCCATAACGAATATCTGCTGTGAAGGGCCTGGGACGGGCGTTCCGAGACAAAGGAGAGATAGTGCTCCTCCGATCGTCCCAATTGATTGTCCCTCGGTGTCCAGAGCAACGTATGGATATCGCAAGAGCACGTCCACTGCATCTGTGACACTCGCCCAGGTGGCGCACACGGTGAAACGCGGAATGACAAGAGGCATAGAAGATATGTGTGGTCTAGACCAAACAGATTTCAGTGAGTAGAACGAGGCACTGTAATATTGATCATACCTGAGGCCAAGCAAGAGACGGCGAGGGCTGCGCTCAAGTCAGGGGCTCTTGGACGTACTAGCTTGCGTTACAGTATACGACAAGGGACGACTGCTGCATTTGAATCGAGAATTCGAAAAGAAATGATCACAAGGAGACTAAGCTGGGATACTCACAACATAAATTAGCTTGAGTGGAGGAAATCCGAGCGCCCTCAGCAGGAAAGCGCAATCGCGGGAATGCGGAATGCCATCCTATGGATAGTGAATTAGTGATAATCATAGGTAAAATCACAGGAATATTCATGATCTCGCTCACTTGTGGTTCATGTGAGGTCAAGTCGTATGAACAGGCTGAAGAGTCGACTGCAAACTAGATGTCAGAGCCAGGAAGAGCGAAGCGGCGGCGGACGCGCGGGTGTAACGTGTATATAACACGTGGCTTCGGCTCTCGCTGAGCCGCCGGACCAGCCCCTAGCAACCCAACCACTTCGCGAAAACCCCAAGTGGCCGAAGAGCGCATTTCGACGAGATACTCCAGTCACTAGAGAATCTACGAAATATGACATGGCCTGTAGAGAACTCGATTCTCTCAGGCTCATCGGCCTAACACATGAACACGATCTTCAACCCTTATCACACCGAGCACACCAAAAACAACAAGCGAACGAACGAACGCACGAAACATCATGCAAATAATTATTGCACCGATACCCAAACTAGCCGAAGTCCAAACAAACAACAGAGCATAGATAGCGCTATAATGCAGCGTCAGGGATCATCGACAACAACATCGATCATGAGGGGCGGGTGGCCGTGAGTGGGAGTGTGAGCAGGATGGAACCAATATGTGGGAGAGTGTACGTGGTGTGTATGTGTGTATGCGGGGGTATTGATGCAAGAGGGTGGTAGTGTACTATTCGGATCCTATAAATACCAAGCCGAGTCAATCAAGACGAAATGAAATAGGAATCTACCAGCGCCATGGGGCGTGGCGTTTTGGGCGCCGCGCATGCACGTGCAGCGTACAACGCAATGCACAGAGCAGGGGCCGAGGAACAGAGAGCACAGGAAAGAGGAGACCGAGAAGCGCAGTAGACAGTGCTATGACTCATGACGCGCTAGCCAGCGCGGAGAGTAGCGTGGCGTGGCCGCGCTTGACCCATTCCTCGGGCGCGACGCGCTCGGCGCCCTCGCGGTGCGCATTGAAGAGCAAGTTGTTGACAGGCGAGAACGCCCAGTCGGCGGGGTTCGGCGCGGGCGTCGCGGTGATCGCGCGCAGCTCGTTGCCTGGGGTATGGCGATGAGTATCGAGGAGCGTATATGGCAGGGAAGGATAGGGCTTACGGATGATGACGTTCGTGAAGTGATCCATGTTCTGCGGAAGGGGCGGCGCGTGAGTACCAGATCGGCGGCGACGATGACGGAGAGGGCACAAAAGGAACGCGACTCACGAGATCGTTCTTGTCATAGCCTGCATGGGGCACACGCACACGCCACGAAGGGGGAAAGAAGCAAGACGTCAGAGATCAGCAGCGAACAGCACGTCGGCGCCAAGGCTCACCGAATGGGTCTAGAGACGTTGCGGTCAGCGGGTGTTTGCGCGGCAGAGGACATATAGGGACTCACTCTCAATCTCCTCGCCGGCGACGAGGAAGCCGAAGAAGATGAAGCTCTGCGGAGGTACGTGGGCGCATTAGCAGGCGCACAGACGGAGTGGACCGACGGAAGGCGCGTACCGCAATGATAGTGCCGGGGATCGTGATCCATTTGAGTGTCAACCAGAGCTGGAACGGCTGCACAAGCTCTGAGCACTATGTGGGGAGCGGGAGACGCATGGGACATACCAAGAACATGCAGTACAGAGTCGTGACTGCCCACAAGTGCACAGAGTACCTGTGATAGAAACCCACGTCAATGGGGAATGTTCAGTGTCATACAAGGGAGATGACACGCACGAAAACGGAATCGGGGTTGTCAGGATACGTTCGAGACCTGTGAGGGCGTCCACAAGCTGGTTGAGAGTGGTGATGAGCATCGCTGGAACAGGGAGTCAGATCGGTGGTTCTGCAGTGTGTTAGAAGATGACGGACTCGTCGTGGGCGGGTCAATTGCCTTGCGGGCCTGCAGAGCAGCAATCCAAGAGCTCTGTCGCGGTGTCAGCCGGAAACATGTAGCAAGAAGACGTGCGACGCACGAGGTAAAGCGAGATCTCGAGGGGCAAGTTGTGCGTGACGGCGCGGCTCCTGATCTTGGCGCGCATGCGGGCGCCCTTCTTCCCCTTGATGTCGTGGCCGTCCTTAGTGAGAAGGCGGACGAAGAGCGAGAAGGGGAAGAGATCGAAGAAGTGGTACTTGGGCGGCATGCGGGCAGGGAAAAGGAAGCTCTCATCTGCAAGGTTGAACGACTCCTTGCCGCTAATTCCGCCTGCGCTGCGCGCACTGTGGCTGACGCTCAGGCGTTCCGGCACGGACTGCAGGAACGTGGTCGCAGGGGTCTTGGCATTCTTTCCAGGAGGAGGAGAGGACACGGGCAGGGGCAGGTGCGGCTCGGAGGCAGACGTCGAGATGGACGGCGGAGGAGGCACGATGGGGCGTGGTCCATGGCCTGCGTCGGACTGTCGAAAGTGCGGATGCGAGACGGAGGTGCGGCGGCTCGTGTTGGACGCGCGGCGCTGCATCGTCGGAGAAACGGGCGAGCCGGGCACATCAGTAGGGTTCGTGAGGTCGACGGCCGACGGGAGGCCAGCAGGGAGCGCATAGGCAGGCAAGAACTTGACGAGGTGGTAGAGGTCGACGTAGTAGATGCCTTCTTCACCACGAAGATAGTGCTTGATGGCAACGCTAAAGGCCTCAACGAGGTTAATGACCGTCTTCTTCTCGATGATCACGCGAGCCTTCTTCTCGTCAAGCGGCATGCTATCAGGACCGATAGCCATGGTTTCTAGGGACAAGAATGAGGAATGTAGCGGGCGAGGGAGCAGGAGACTTACCAGGGACATGGAACCAGACGGTGCGCGCAAACGTACGGCTGGCAAGAACAATCTGCGACCAGTAACGTCTGCCCTCATTATACCGCTCAAAACTGGACGTAGTCCTATACGAAATGACGAAACCGAGCACGGTACCGAGACTAGCGCGACGTTAGCACACGACCAGGCAACCAGCGACAGCACACTCACACTGTCAGCAGGGTAGACGAGATACCAAGATTGTGCTTGTAATTGCTGACGAGCGAGATGCACGTCGACCATCCTGCGAAGAACAGCAGGATATGCCAGCATCGAAAGAGGGCGGTTGCTAGGAGAGCGTTCATGAAGCGGGGCCAAAACTTGCGTTTGGGTGCGAAGGGATCCGGGGAGCGGATGTCAAAGAAGTGCGACTCCTGCATTACACTAGCGCTCTCCATGGCAGGCAGGCAGAGGTGAGGTAAGAAGGGAAACTGAAGGCCACGCTAAGATCAGCGGACAAGAAAGAGAATAAAGCCCCCGCACACGAGCGGGGTGTGACTTAAATAAGGGGTACTCTGTGCTCGCTCTCCTGGGAATTTCCGGCCCTTTGATGGCGGGCGATGGGTTCCTGCGAGGCCTCGAACTCCGGCTTTATGATAAATACACAACGACCAACAGCAACAGCCTCTCAGGGTTTTTTGCTATGGGCGGCGACCCTTGATCGGCTTGTGCTGGGCAAGTCAACTTGGCAGCGAGCCTGCAATGGCATTCTGCCAAGCTGCTCGAAGCGGTGATGGTAGCAACGCTCACCGGCGTTCTGCACCATGTGGATCGTCATATTCTGCTTGTCCCTCGTCATGAGTGAGGGAATCCGGGACACCAAAATTCCCAGCAACGGTGACAACGCGTGAATGCGACACGAACGGTGGATGATTTGACGACGAAACGCTATGATCGATTGGAGCACTGCAGCAAATTGTGAAGGCGTCGAGCGCTCCCGAAAATTAAATCGCCAAGTCATCTTATAGCCCCGGTCTAGGGTTAGGGCCAAACCCTCCAGCAGTGCCCGAGACGGCGACGACGTTTTCTTTTCTCTTTCCTACGCCCAAATACTCTCCAAACATCCCCGGTATGCTCCTCTAGAATATGAAATCTCGACATATGCAATTTTGACCATGGATTCGCTGGCAGGCTTCCCAGCAAGTCATCCACGTGGTCTACTCTGACTCGATACAGCGGATGAGATTTGCCTTCGGGCCACTGCGAACCTTCAAATTTGTACTACCACCCCCTTTGCCTCGATCCCTTCGATTCAAGTCCGATATGGCACCCACCGTTGTGAACAAGACCGCACACCCATTTTCCAAGCCTCAGCTCGAGGCACTGCTCAATCGGCGCTTCTTCTATGCCCCCGCGTTTGAGATCTACGGCGGTGAGTGTCCCATATCCCACCTTCTCTCCACTTGGATTCCCGCCTTCCCAGCCTATCGCATTTCACGCTCGCTTGCACTCCGAGGCCTAGTCAGATGGTACACGAATCGTTCCCATCTACCATCTTCATAACCGTAATGGTGTATGCCTGCGGATGAGCCCTCGGAAGTGAGTTTGACCGCTCAGCTACTTCCCTCAGTCCGTCATCGATTGTGTATATCGTGACGTTGCTGCAGTCGGGGCTCGCCAGGTGACCAGTCCGTCCCTGATCTAGGACGCGCAGGCAACGGAGCATGCCTTTCATCCGATGCTAGGACAGGCTACTCGGCACAGATGGTAAAGGCCATCACCCTGCCAGGGAACGTTCTCTGGATGAGCGCCTTCCGACCCTCGTCAAACGTGATCAAGTGTAGGAAGGGCCGTCCAGAGGGCGTTGCTTGGTGGCGCAGATGGTCTAACATGCAAGGATATTGCAAGGCATGCTGGGATATATATCTTGCGTCTTTTTGCGTATCACGTCCATCTGCCATTTCCCTCGCATCGGCACAGCAAGCCCCTGCGATTGCCACGCCAAATACCATAATTATCGTCTGTTGGGACGTGTCGTACAGCCACATCATGCCTATGGTAGTGTGTGGGCCTCACCACGAGCGCGCCGGCGCTGATGCGGGAAATGGCAGATTGCTCATTTGATCCAGTAAGGCCTGCCTGCTCGCACAGGCCGGTAGCACGATAGCAGCGAAGTGGCACTTAAATTAATAGTCCGCTGGTGCCGTATTGCGCGCACGCCCATGCTGGCATGCCTCTCTCACCAGACCAAATGGAATTTACTTCGACCCGTTCTCGCGAATTCGACCGTGCTAACATCCACACTTTCCAGGCGTCGCGGGGCTGTACGACTACGGCCCTCCAGGCTCGTCGCTGCAGGCCAACATCATCGCAGAATGGCGCAAGCACTTCATCGTGGAAGAGCTGATGCTCGAGATCGACTCGACGATTATGACGCCGGCGCCCGTGTTCGAGACGTCCGGCCACGTCGCCCGTTTTGCAGACTGGATGGTCAAGGACACCAAGACGGGCGACGTGCTGCGTGCGGACCACCTGGTGAAGAACGTGCTCGAGGCACGGCTCGCGGGCGACAAGGAGGCGCGCGGCCAGGCTGCGCAGCCGCAGGAGGACAAGAAGGACAAGAAGTCAAAAAAGAAGGCGAAGAGCGTCGCAGTCCGCCTTGAAGACGATGTCATCAAGACATACGAGCAGATTCTTGCCCAGGTGCGTAACACCCACTCTTCTTGTTGCGTCACTAATGCTCGCTGTGCAGCTCGATAACTTCTCTGGCACTGAGCTTGGCGAGCTCTGCCGCAAACACGATATTCGGAATCCGGACACGGACAACGAAGTCGGCGAGCCGCAGCAGTTCAACCTGATGTTCACGAGCAGTATCGGGCCCACTGGGCAGCACCCCGGCTATCTGCGCCCCGAGACGGCACAGGGCCACTTCCTGAACTTCTCGCGCCTGCTCGAGTTCAACAACGGGCGGCTGCCGTTCGCGTCCGCGCAGATCGGGCGGTCGTTCCGCAACGAGATCTCGCCGCGCGCGGGGCTGCTGCGCGTGCGCGAGTTCACGATGGCGGAGATCGAGCACTACGTCGACCCGGAGGACAAGCGGCACCCGCGCTTCGGCGAGGTGCGCGGCGTCGTGCTCGCGCTGCTCGACCGGCACGTGCAGGAGGCGGGCCGCACGGACGTCGCGCACATCACCGTCGGCGAGGCCGTCGACAAGGGCATCATCGCGAACGAGACGCTCGGCTACTTCGTGGCGCGCATCTACCAGTTCCTCGTCAAGATCGGCGTGAACCCCGCGCGCCTGCGCTTCCGCCAGCACATGGGCAACGAGATGGCGCACTACGCGACGGATTGCTGGGATGCTGAGATCGAAAACTCGTATGGGTGGACCGAGTGCGTTGGCTGTGCGGACCGCGCTGCGTACGACCTTACAGTCCACTCTGCGCGCACCGGCCACCCGCTCGTCGTGCGCCAGGCGCTGAAGGAACCCATCGTGACGGAACGTCTTGCGGCCGAGTTCAACAAGAAGGTCATTGGCAAGACCTTCGGCCGCGATGCGGGCGTGCTGCAGAAATTGTTCGAAGGGTACGACGAGGCGCAGCTTGCGCGCGTGCAGGGCGAGCTTGCACAGGGGTGGGTGTTCATTTTCTCACTGTCATGCCTGGGTATATGGGCAGACGCTAACGCTCATCTCGGCGTGTAGGAAAGCAACCGTCGTAACACCGGAAGGCAAGGAGCTCACGCTCACGCCGGAGCACCTGACCATCGAACGCAAGACGTTCAAGCAGTCGAGTACGTACCCGTGACCAGGGCGTCTACTTTGTTCCTCCCCGTATGAGCACGACTGACCGACTGCTGCCTTAATGCGGCGCACAGTCCGCGAGTTCACCCCCAACGTCATCGAGCCTTCGTTTGGCCTCGGCCGCATCCTCTACGTGCTGCTCGAACACAATTTCTGGGCGCGTGAGCAGGACGTCGAGCGCGGCGTGAGTACCCGGTGTTCCCTTTCCTTCACACTTCCCTTCTGCCCTTCATCTTCCCTGCCTTCCGTCTGCTGTATATGTGCACGCACTCACGCGCGCGCGCCAGGTGCTCTCGCTGCCCCCGGTAGTCGCGCCCACGAAGGTGCTCATCGTGCCCCTGAGCGCGAAGGACGAGTTCGACCCGCTCGTTCAGGAAGTCTGTGCGTCATGGCTTGCATCATTTAAGCATCGTGCCCGTGTGCTCACTTACGCTTCTGTCCCGTTCCTGCGCCTTCCCTTCCCTCCCCTATTCCCCATTCGCCACCCGCGCATCCCCTCCCTCGCACGTCGCCGCCCTGTTTCACGTCTCGCCCGTTCTGCTGCCTCTGCGCCTCCTCGATCGCGTTCGCATCCCCGTTCCCAATCCCAATCTCCATCCCGTTTCGCACACCCTCTCTTTCCCCGCCGCCGCGGCTTCTCGTGACCCGCGCCGCCACCGCCACCCGTTTCTCCGGACCCCGCACAACGCACGCCCCGGTTCTCGCGCACCTCGCTTCGGGTCTTCTCCCGACTCGCAGCCGCGAAGCTGCGCAAGGCCGGCGTCTTCGCGCGCGTCGACGACTCGAACACGTCCATCGGGAAGCGCTACGCGCGCAACGACGAGCTCGGCACGCCCTTCGGCGTCACCCTCGATTTCGCCTGTGAGTTCCCAGTCCCCAGCCCCCGCTCTCGCTCCGCGTCTCGCGTCTCGCTGCCGACTGCTGACTGTCTCCTTGGATCGCCGGTACCCCATACGCAATGCAATACAACGCTCGCCTACCCCACGCTGCGTGTTGCGTGGATGAATTGTATGCGTTGCGTTGTGTACGGCAGCGGTCCAAAACCGCACGATGACGCTCCGGTACGCACGCCTTCCTGCCGATCCCGATCTGCGCTTTAGTGTTGCTGACGCGCTTTTACCCCTTCCTTCTTCCCTTTCTTCCCTCCCTTCTTCGGCCCTTGCGCGCCTCCTCTCCTCGCGCGCCTTCTTCCCTCGCTCGCATTCCATCCGTGCGTTCCGCGCATTATGTGTCGTGTGATGCGTTTTCCTGCGTCCGTCCGCATTATGCCCTGCGTTCTGCGTTCTGCGTTCTGTGTGGCATTTCCGTTCGCGCGGCGTGTTGCGTGTTGCGTGTCGTGGTATGCGTTTCGCATTTCGCGGTCTGCGTCTTGTGATGTCTGCCGGGCGTCGTGGCGTGTGACGCGGAATTCGGCGCCACAGCGAGCGCGACACGACGCAGCAGCGCATCGGCGACATCGACGCGGTCATCGGCGTCCTCGTCGAGCTCGTCGACGGCACCATCGACTGGGAGGAGGCGTGCAACCGCCTCCCCGCGTACGACGGCGTGCAGGCCGTCGAATAGGCGCCTCTGTCCGTGTCCGTGTCCATGCCCGCGCCCATATCCGCGTTCGTGCGTGTGTTGCAAGGCATGGATATGTGGCGCGTGACGGGTATGGGATGGGGAGATGGGCGGCGAGATGGATCTGGTGGGCGTTGGGGTTGGAGGATGGGAAACCGAGGAACGGAAGAAGACACAGACACAGACGCGGAGCTCGAGAGACCGCAGACCTCAGACGAGACAAAAAAGAATGCGAATGCGAATGCGAATGCGAATGCGAATGCGAATGCGAATGCGAATGCGAATGCGAATGCGAATGCGAATGCGAATGCGAATGCGAATG